>WEIV01017881.1:0-474343 GCA_013390005.1 Calyptomena viridis | reverse complement strand
ACATGGAGAATTTTGGGTGTTGCCCTGAGTTCTTCTTCATCTTCTTCTTGCTCCTTGCACTGCAGCAGAGCTGGCATTTGATGATTGGTAGAATAGATTTGAGGTAGAGAAGACGTGTTAGTAGTAAGTTAGGATTATTGGTACTGTATTGTAAACAGAGTACGTGCTACCTGTTAATTGGTTATTAGTGTCCTTAAAAACCTAGATACAGCCGCCATTTGAGGCATTCCATACCCTATTCCCTCTCACTTTGTGCTTCCACGCTTTGCAGCAAATGCTTTTTGCAGCACATGCTCTGGTATGTTAAACCCAGGTTTGGGTGACATGCTGAAGCTGTGATAAAGCTCAATAAACAGCAAGAAAAACTGAGAAGCTGCGAGTTTCATTCCTTTATCTGGTACCGGACTTTGATAATAAGAAGAGGCACTCTAACAAACATCAACGAGTACCTCGAGACTCTGCTGCATTTTTGGCTCAATGTGCCGTGACTTTTTTCCAGTGGAGCCACAACTGCTGAGTTTCTGATCCTGTCATGTACCCACTGCACGCGATGAACTACTGGCACTCACCTGGGAGCTTGTGCAGCCTCCACAGGAGAGAATTTCCTGTTCACACTGTTAAAGAGGATTTTGGGAGGAGATGGCCAGCTCGAGATATTTTTTGTATTCCCCCTTTCCAGAAGTTCAGTCTGCAGCAAAGAAATTTTGAGTATGGCTTAAACTGTAAAGCCACTTGCCCACAGTGGTTTGGGGTTCCCTCTCAAAAACCGGAAGACCACAGGATGACTTCTGGAGCTGAATGGAAATGTTCCATTCCTCTAAACTAAACATGATCCCTCACGTTTAGTTGGCTAGTTTTGGATAAGATTATTTAATCCTGCTGCTGCCATGTCATTCAAAACTTCCTGCTGTACTTGTTCATTTGGCTTTCATTGGAATGCTACATTCCAGTAGTCAGGTTTGACCTCCAGATGGAATTTAAGTGATGGGATCTAAACTGTTCAGGGAGCCTGAACTGAAGGGTAACTCTTAGTTGAGAATAAATACTTTATGTATATAAAACTGCATAATAATTAAAACAAAAAAGGGTCTATACCTAGATTGAAACATTACCTTAAAGAACACTAACGGGGAGTTTACTTCCTGGGACAGAATTTCAACTTGAACACTAACTTTTAGTGAAAGCTCTGGAACATTTGCAGTTAAGAACAGTTGCAACTGTGTTGCAAGACTACCATCTTCTTGCGAAATTGTTCTTTACTGCTAATGTAAAATTATCTGAATTTATATAACAAAACATAGAACTCAAATGATTGTAGATAAAACTTGCGTCTGTTACCTGGGTTGTAATGAAGGTGCTTCTCAAACCTTTTACCAGCATGCACTGACTCATTTCTGTCATGGAATCACGGGATGGTTTGGGTTGGAAGGGACCTTAAAGACTGTACAGTTCCACCCCCTGCAATGGGCAGGGACACCTTCCACTATCCCAGGTTGCTCCAAGCTCTGTCCAACCTGGCCTTGGACACTTCCAGGGATGGGCCAGCCCCAGCTTCTCTGGGCAACTTATGCCAGGGCCTCACTGCCCTCACAGCCAAGAATTTCTTCCCAGTATCCCATCTAATCCTGCCCTCTGGCAGTGGGAAGCCATTCTCCCTTGTCCTGTCACTCCAGACCCTTGTAAATAGTCTCTCTCCATGTTTTTTGTGGGCTCCCTTCAGGCACTGGAAGGCCACGATTAGGTCACCCCGAAGTTTCTCTTCTGCAGGCTAAACAATCCCAGTTCTCCCAGCCTTTCCTCCCAGCAGAGCTCCATCCCTCTGATCACTTTGATGCCTCCTCAGGAGTTGCTCCAGCAGCTCCATGTCCTTCCTGTGCTGGTTGCCCAGAGCTGGAGGCAGCTCTGCAGGTGGGGTCTCACCTGAGGGGGCAGAGGGGCAGAATCCCCCCCTCCCCTGCTGCCCATGCTGAGGGATCAGCCCAGGGCACGGGGGGTTTCTGGGCTGGTCCATGTCCAGCCTCTCCATCACCAGGACCCCCAAGTCCTTCTCCCAGGGCTGCTCCATCTGCTCATCCCCAGCTTGGATTGATCCCTGATCAGGGTTGATCAGGGGTTGCCCTGATTCAGGTGCAGCACCAGCACTTGGTCTGTCATCATGTCCCCTCTGGCATTTCTCCATCATCTCATTTCCTATTAGCCCAGCCAAAGCTATGTTGGACCTCTGCCACCTTCCATGGTGTCTAATGTTTGCTAACCCGAGGGTGATTGATGTCATTGTCACTCTCTGTCTCTAATGGTCACAGTATGCTATTTCCAGTAGTATCTTTTTGATAGATAACACACTTAGCCTACTAAAAGAGGTGAAAATTAAATGATTGAATTCCAGCAGTTGCATTTTTGTCTGAAAAAGCCATGCCATGCCGGGTTCTGACATCCTTTAGTACTTTATAAGTCAATAGGACAGCTGTGGAATGAAATGATTTTTAATGAGAAGCGATGACAGAACCTGGCAAAGAAATAATGGTGAGTTAATCAGGAAAGTTCTGCATGTTTGTAGCAGTCTATTCTGTTTTAGGTGTCTCAGTCAAATGATTTGAAGCAGTGTTCAGAGCAAGGCAGTTAAAGCTCTGCACGTAGACACTTCCTTAATTATAAGAAACAAGACCCTGGACATTTCTCTATTTTACCTGTTCATGGTTGAATATATCTTCTTTTGTCTTTACAAAGATATTAAGCATTTGACAATAAGGGGCCCACTCGTCCAGGCAGTGCTGTGATCATTCCTTAGAGCTGATTCTCCATTGGATGTGGCACTTAGTGATATGGTTTAGGGGTGATTATAGTACTGCTGCGTTGATGGTTGAACTAGATGAGCTTGAAGGTCTCTGCCAAATTTAAGGATTCTGGGAGTGAGACATGCTGCTGGGGACTCCCACACTCCCTTAATTTGTGAGTACATAATTAAGGGAATGGCACTGAAGCCTCTGACTCTGAGCTGGGAGAAGGCAAGCCAGGAAAGATGTAGAATGCAAAATACACACTCTTTATTTTTTCTAATGACTTTGTCAAATCAAAAGCTGATTTAAATGACAAAATATCACAGTCTGTTTTGATACAAACCCCATCATTAATATAAAGTTAGTTATTTTTTTCCAAACTTGCGTAGGCAACTGGAAGAGAATAGAGGTAGACAAGACACACAGATAACAGTCAAATTCATGTGTACAATTGTGACATCATGCGGTAGGAGAAACTGCAGCTGTAAGCAAGATATGGTTAGACTTCTTTGCTGAAAACAGGGAAAGAGTGGAAAAAAGGAATTCTGACTTCCTGATTAATCTTCTTGCATTTGAATTAAAAAGTTGATTTTACCACCAGCTTTCTATAGGTAAAATGATAAAATATATGCCACATTTATTTCCCATGGCAGCCATTTGAGAGCAAAATAAAGCTGGTTGGTGCTTTACTGGAGTTGAGAAAAGCTGTGTACACATGTTAAGGTTTTGCCGGATAATTGACAAATGAATATATAGCTAAGTTAAATGCATATTGGCTGAAGGGGAAAGGTAGAGCTTTTGTAGTCTTAAAGATTTCTTGGATGTCTTACTAGAACAAATGTTATATTTGTATTTAAAATAGTATTCTTGCAGGCAGCCGCTGCAGTAGCAAAGAGTTGGCTTGTTGGGGAGGCAGTACTGAGACAATAGTGGTGCTACAAGGTGGAGTTGTGCCTGTGCAAGAGCAGTTGGGTGTAGGGTGGGTGTTGGGCTGCAGGGAATGCAAAAAACCATAACTATTTATTTATTTTCTGACTTTACTGGGCAAGTATGATAATTATTTACTCTAAAAAAGCAGAATTTATGTGTTCTATGCACTCAGAGCCACTAAAAGCTCTTGTGGTCATAAAGCTTGAAAATATGGGATGTAATGGGTGGGATGGGATTTGTTCTAGCCTCTAAGAGAGCATTTGCCCTGAGATATCCAGTGGGAAGAATGATGCCCTAAAGAGGGAAGCCTCAGCCCTGTAATGAGAGTCATCTCTGGTACCTTTGCAGTGCTGGGAGGAGGGAGTTGTGTTTGGAAAAGGAAACCCAAGGTGCCACTCATCAGTCGGGTCTCCCTGGTTCAGTAACACTTGGTGGCTCATGACAGGGGTGCCGAGCTTGCTGTTCTGCTGCAGGCAGTGATTTATGCTGTTCCTTTAACATCACTGGGCTCCTTGGCAGTAGAACAGCGTGACTCATGCATATTCATAACAACATTAATTTATCAAGTGACAGTGAGGCAGATAACTCATGGAGGAAGGTTGTGTAGCCACCAAACATCTGTGCATTGCCACTAACGGACTTTTGCTGGAAAATGAGATGCCAAGGAAGCCTACTGAATATCCTTGGACTGACAACCAAATGCCTATGTGCAGTGTCCAAGCTATGTTATTGTGTTCTACACTTCAGGTATACCTTTCCCCACTGGCTTTATGGAAGCTGTATGTCTGTCACAAATACAGCAGCTTGGAATATACTAGAAGTTGAAATAAGAAAATTCTAGTGTACTTTTATCCACAAAAAATGCTTTATGTAGGAGCTAAGAATCTAAGTTGTGGTGGGGAAGCTGGTGGCAATAAGATGGCCTTGCCGTGTGCTTCAGGAACATGTTTGAAACAGAACTAGCTTGGCTAGATGACTTTCTTTTGGAATTTAAAAAATGGTCTTGTAAGGAAGAAGTTGAATATGAAGGAGCTTGAAGATTGGGCATGATATGTCGACAGTCCCTGTAGAAAATAGGGGTAAGGAAGATGAAGTTGGTGGACTTCAGGGTCAGTGTTCTGTGTTGAGGGAATGTGGTGCTTTTAATAAGCAGATTTTCCTGAGTCCATTTAAGTATCACATTTAGAAAAGTAATTCCCGTATTGCTGTTTATTTCTCTATTCTCTTTTTTTCTGTATATTCCTTATTTTCTATTCAGTCATCTCTCAGGAATCAGGACTGAGAAGAATGTATTTGTCTTTCCAGTTTTTTTCTTTATTCTCAATACTCATGCAGATTTCTGCCAGATTGCTTGGTGGAATCACATGGTGGAATACCCTCAGGATGTCAAGTTTATGTGTTTTTTAACATACATTATGCTCCTGTCCTTTGGAAGATTGTGTCTGCTGATCTGGAGATGCATTACATGCTTCTCCCCACCACTTATATATGAGGAAGAAAATCTGCGTTTCAGCAACTCTTGTGTTGACTTTGCTTTGCAGAAATGCTCTTTGCATTGCTATTTTTACACAAATACATTTAATTTAACTGCTGATAGAACTTGGGGGATAGTTTTCAACACCTGTTCTGATTTTGGAGTTGGGAAATAGTGATGAGCTCCAATGTGTGTTTATCAATATGCAGCTTATTCCTAATTGCTCTCACTTTTCTTGCTGGTGCTTTGCTACTGTAAATCATCACCTATTTTGCCTTTGCACTTGCTCAAAGAGGATGAATTTATTTATATTTTATATGGGACTTGAATTTAAATCTTAATTTTATTTTAATTGCCATAAACCAATTTATTTTTCTTGTCACTTGCCCAATGCGTGAAGAGAAGCACTGTATAAAATAAATGAAAAGTTTTGTTGCAGGTAAAAACTCTTTGCAGATATTTTCAAACTTGGTGTTATGCCCTGAGCTTACATTTACAGATCCTGTGTTCCTACCTGCTTTTATAAACTCTTACATGTTTTAAAAGTTTTATGCCTTTACCTGAAACTCATTTGGTTTCCAGGATCTGCTCTAGTGCATGGACAGTGATCCTGCCAAGCCTGGGTGATGGGTCTGAGGTCACAAACATTATCTCCTCATTTAATGGTCTACTTTTAGAGGTGGATGTTTGAGTTACAGTGCTGAGGCTTGGGTTTGGGTTTTTGGTTGTTTTGGATTTTTTTTTTTGTTTATGTTCAGTGCAGAACTGTAAGATGACTATTCTTTTCCTCCCCTCAGGTAATTTTCTAGTTTGTTCTCTTTGTTGCTCTCTGCCCACATGGTTGTCACCTGAATTTGTACTCAGGAACTAGATGAAATCATTAGTATGTGAATTAGAGAATTCAGATCTTCTTTGAAGTGAAGGTGAAATCACAGTCTTGGGTTTTGGAGTTAACATTTCCTTAACTCCCTATGATTTTGGCTAACTGATTTTATTTGTGTGATGTAGGTCCCAGAGCTAGACAGGAGTCCAGGGAAGGGAGAAATGAATCCCAGAATCATTTGGGTTGGAAAGGACTTGAAAGATCATCTCATTCCACCCCTTGCCATAGTAGAGACACCTTCCACTATCCCAGGCTGCTCCAAGCCCCATCCAACCTGGCCTGGAACACTTGCAGGGATGGGGCAGCCACAGCTTCTCTGGGCAACCTGTGCCACGACCTCACCACACTCACAGCCAGGAATTCCTTCCCAATATCCCATCTAACCCTGCCCTCTTTCAGCTTAATGTAATTTCCTCTTGTTCTGTCACTCTATCCCTTGTCCCAAATCCCTCTGCAGCTCTCTTGAAGCCCCTTTAGGTACTGGAAGAAGCTGTAAGGCCTCCCTGGAGCTGAGTGAAGCAAAGCATATTATACTCCCTTACCAATGCCAAATACTAAGACAGGACAATGCAAAGTGTAGATACAGGTGGGGGTGAGGAAAACATTTAAATAATATGTGTTCCAGGCCTCTGTTTATACGGCCATATATTGTTTGGGTATTTTTATTGTAAAGAAAACCGTTTATAGTTCCCTGGTTCAAAAGACTGCTTTGTCTCAGCAAACTTTGTCTTTGCAAGAGGGGATGAACAGTTGTAAAAGTTGTCAGAAAAGTTAAGCTCTTATTTTAAACTCCTTAATATAATCAATATTCTAGGTAGTGGCATGGATTTCTGCCTGTGAGGGTATTTGGTTTATTTAATAGGAATCTGATATGCTCTGAAGCCTGTACTTTCTTGTTCTTACAAACTTGTGGCGGAAGTTTTTCAGTTATTTAAACCAAAAATGTTATTTCAAATATTCTGCATTGCAGACATCATCTCGAAAGTTCAAATTTCAAGTGAAGTGGAGGCAAAATGAAGCAACAACTTAAAGAGCTAACAAATTAAACATCACAAAACAAACACATTTAAACCATGACAAGTAATGAATGGCTAGATTGAAATCATTGTATTATCACCAGATCAGAACAAGTAGTTTATCTTGTTTAAATAAAGTGCCTAAATTTGCATCTGCTCATAATTTGATAATGAGAAGGGTAAATTTAATAGAACAAATGAATTGTCTTAATCTTTAAACTGGAATTTTCATTATTTTCCTCTATAAATCCTATTAAATTGTAGTAAGTTCATGTATAGAAATCTCATTGTATGGATGGAATGATTGTAAAGTAGCCTAAAGTTGTAGAAATATGCTAGTGGGCAAGGCACAGTTGGAGAATTTGACACCTTTCTGTTTTTTACTGTGCAATATACACATTTTCCTTGAGAAATCCCTACACTGGAGAATTTGTGATCAGTGCAGAAAGAAACTATTTGGAGTGGCTTTTGATGTGAATTTAATTTTTCAATAAATAGTTTTTTTTTTAATGTTGAAAAAAAGAACCATTTTGGCAGCATAATTGTATTATTCCTGACACCAGTTTAGAAACTGATTTCTTTATTTTTCATTAGAGTGTTAATTTATGTAGCTCAGTATCATGTTGGGTGACTGAAATATTTTGTCTTGGCTTTCCTAGACTTTTCACTAGTTTCTCTTTTGCTCAGCAAGACTAATGTTGAAAAGCAGTGTTATTTTATTTTTTAAATGACAGAGTGGGAAAAGTGTTTTTGGAATGTGTGAGCTGGTCTGGAAATGCATCCATCTCACTTTTCCTTCCAACTGGCGATTTTCTTAGTATTTCCCATATTCCGTTCTTCTTCTGCGTGTTTGCTTGGAGCCGTTGTGGTTGTCCAGCAATGAGCCCTCACCAAGCTGTGCATGGAGATGTCTTTGCATATTAAGGAAACCTCTTGATTTTTGGTACATCTGAGGGTGGGTGAAACCTTCCAAGGAGTTCTTTTTTGAGACAGGCACATTTTGTGGGGATGTATTGTGTTAATCATTTGTGCTGGAAACCAAACTTTCTCAATGCTTATGTTGTAAAGACAATTTGTTCCTGGAATTAGGAAGAGATCCTTACCTTTTTGGAAAAGGAGAACAAAAAGGTTGATACAAGTCCATCTATTTAAGCAATGCATGACAGTTGAATTAGGGATAAGAATAAAATGGCAATTTCCCTTAGCTGGGATTGTCCAACCTGGATAAGAGAAGGCTCTGGGGAGACCTTAAAGCCCCTTACAGTGCCTAAAAGGGCTCCGNGTCACCTGACCTGCTGGTGTCCCCTCTGCCTCTCCCTCACAGCAGTCAAAACAGTGGAGTGTTATCTCCTAGCACTGCTAAGGCTGCTGGGGCTCGGATAGACCCAGTACAGACCTTAAGCTGAAAGAGGGCAGGGTTAGATGGGATATTGGGAAGAAGTTCTTCTCTGTGAGTGTCGTGAGGTCCTGGCACAGGTTGCCCAGAGAAGCTGTGGCTGCCGCATCCCTGGAAGTGTTCCAGGCCAGGTTGGATGGGGCTTGGAGCAGCCTGTGATAGTGGAAGGGTCCCCTGCTCATAGCAGGGGGTGGAATGATCCTTTCCAACCCAAACCATTCTGGGATTAGTGCCATTGGTAGTAATTATGTGTTTGCATAAATCTGACACAACCCAACAGCTGCAACTGCTTTGAGTCACCAAGTGTTTTAAAAATTAAAATTCAGTTCCTCTGAGCTGTCCTTAGAAGCAACTTTTGTATTGAAGGTTAAGCATAAAATGGTAAACAAAGAAACACTGAGGCAAAAATAACTCAAAATGAAAAAACCCAGACCCTCATTTATTTTACTTTTCCATTATATTTAATATTTACTCTGACATTTTAGAGGACTCTAAAAAGAATTCATGCTGCAGTTACAATTCTTCAGCATTTAAAAAAAAAAGGTGGTGATTAATGTGGAAACTATGAAAATAGCCTTCAGAAAGAATAACTGCATTTGCATATAATGAAAATGATATTCTGTCCTGTGTTCAGAAAGAAGTATCTTAGTAAACATCCATGAATAAAAGTGTAGAGTTTAAAGCTCCTGTTCTGATCCAGATCAAATTATACAACATCTGTGTTCTCATCAAAAGATAACAATAGCAGTCAGCCAGACTGCATGTGGGTGCTAGTAAGGGCCCTAAAAATAAAGTAAACTTGTGGAGACTGAAGAAAAAGCTGATTAATGAAGTTTTGAGGGGTTTTGTGTTGTTTATTTGTTTTTTAATAGGTGAACTCTTCAAGGTGATGTTAATTATCAAAATGCAGTATTTTCAATCTTTAGTTTTAGATGTCATTATTAAAAAACTGACAGTACACCATGAGAATGTAATTTATTGTTGTCTTCCATCTTTTTCTAAGAAAAAGAGAGGAAAAAATGATCTGTTTGAACAGCAGCAAGCCGAGGTCTTAAAACTGGGTAAAAATTACCTGAAACCTTGAACACATTCTAAACAATAGTAACTTCAAATTCTGTCTAGAACTTGTGTTCTTAGCACAGTTACAGAACTAAAACAAAAAAAAAAAGCTTGTAGCTACTTCTGTTACTTTATTATATGTCTTCAGTACATTTTTATTGCCATGCAATTTTATAGTATTATAACTTACAAGCTGAAATAAGAGAAGTTTTAATCAAGACAGTTGTTTCCAGTGATGAAGCTGATCCTATTTCCTTGCGTTTTTACTTTGTGTATCAGCCTTAGCTGTGCTTGGCAAACTGGGACTTAACTGGTTTATCCCATAAACCCAAGTGACTCACCTGAAAATATTCACTTGATGTGTTCTCTTTCTTGAAACCACGCAGTCTTGTACCACAGGGAGTTACGTGGTTTAGGACTGGAAGGCTCTTTGAGAGTTCACCATGATTTGCCTCCCTATCCGGAGGCAGCAACAAGGACACTGACAGATGTTTGCCTAAATTTGCTCCAGTAGAAAAGATTCCTGAACTCTGCAGATGTCTTGTGCTGGGTCTGTGCTGGTCTTTTTGCTCAGAAAGTTTTGCCTGAACTCCACCCCCAGTAATCTCTACTGGTTTGTCTGGATATGATTTTTGAATTTCTCTTCCAGTTTCCCAAGATAGCTTCAAATTTTGATCTTGTTTTCCAGAGCTGTTTTTACCCTTTTCATCATCATTTTTTTTCATATTTTTACAAGTCTGGTCTGTAATTCACCTTCTAAATCATTAGTGAAGATGTTAAAGAACACAGGACGTATCTCTTCAGAAATGTACTTGAAATGTCCTTCAGGTTGAAAGAGAATTTTCAAAAACTCTTCTTGTGCCTTTTTACCTAGTTGCAAAACTTAGTTTAATTTTCCTAAAGAAAATGTACTGATAAAAGTCTTATTGAAGTCATTTCATACTTATGCATCACCCTCATTACTCTGCCAGAGATGGAAATTGGGTTGCTTTGGCATGATTTGTACTTGACAAATTCTTGCTGGCTGTTTGCTACCCATTTATTATCCCCTAGGTGCCTGTAAATTGATTAATAATATGTTCTGATGTCTTTCTGGGTAGCAAAGTTAAACTTACTGTTACCTAATTTTTTTGAGTCTTCCTTCCTTTTATTTTTATGATAGTCTTTCTGTAGCCCTTAGGGACATCCTGAGTCTTCTGTCAGTTTGGGATTTGCTTCTAGTAATTCTTAAGATAATTAAAAGTAATTTTTACATAGCCCTGCTGATTTAAATAATTCTTACAAACCTAATATTCTGTAGCGTTTTTTTTTTCCTCCTCCCACTTTTGGGTCTCGAGATTCTAAACTGTGGTTGGCTGTGCTGAATACTTGGTTATGTCTAACATTTGTGGAGAATGACATTAAAAAGATGTGAGCATTTCAGCCTGGCATATGAGATGGTTTATCATCTGTATTAAGCAGTCATTACTTCTTCTTCCCTTGGCTTGTTTCCAGTATCCCCAGAATTTTCTAATGTTCGTAAATTCTGGAGTTTTCAACTACCGGTACTTTCATGATTGAGATGAAAGCTGTTTCTCCTCCCATATTCCTAAAATGTAATAAGAAAATGTGGAGGACAGAGTGGGTTTTGAGTGATGGCAAGGAAACATGGAGTGGGAAAACTTTCCAGCCTACAACTTTTGAAAGGTGTTCAGAGCAGTTACCAGAAGTTCACAACTGATGTACAGCCCAGATGAGGTGGATAGTGTCTTTTTTTTGGATCCAGTCCTAGTCAACTTTTTAATTAATGTAATTCCAAGTGGAATATGTTTTATTGAATATTGGGCATTGAGGAAGGGATGGAAGTGTTTTGAGTGTGGCTTCCACATCAGGAGGATTTTCCCTGGTAGCCTGAAATAAATGGGATATAATTAGAGAGGAATCTGGGCAGTGAACTGAACTTTTGCAAATGTAATCCACAGAAATGTACTTGGTGAATGACTGCCAGGCCTGTTTCAGAGAAAAACCATTGGAGATACAGTGAATGAGAAATAATGCAAGAAAATGGTGAAGCACTTACCAAAACTAAGTCAGCTAAGGCTATTAGAAATCTAGAAAATCTGTAAGAATTGTGTGTGTATACTAGTGAGAGGAAAAAGATGAGGAGTTAGATATGTAAAGCTGTCCTGGAAGGTGGATCTCTGTATTGTTTTGGCAAAGAGAAAAATAGCAAAGGGGAGGAGCAGTTGCTCAATTGCAACATGAAGGCAAGGAAAAGAGTTCTGTGAGTAGGAAGAATTAAGCATAGAAATAAATGATCACAACTCTGGGATCTCTGCTATTGATGTTTTCAAATAATATATTGGACAAATATTTTTCAGGAGTGGGGTTTTTTTGGATACAATTTATCCTGCTTTTAAGGAGCAAGAAGTAGCTCTGCAGTTCTCCTGTTTTTATCTGTTCTTGATAATTCCCTCTTTATATTTTGGCAAACGTCTGTTGATTCTTAGATTCCGGTTTTTTAGGCTACATTTTCTTTCATTCACCAATAGACTTTTTCTGAAGATATAAAATCTTAAAAAGTAGAGTAAATATAGTCAGGCCACTGTTACGCATCTTTATACAGAAGTAAAACAAAATGAAATATTACAATTCTTGGCCAGTGTATTATATGGGAAAAATTGCAAGGAAAAAAGGGAAGGGAATGCACAAAAATGGGAGCATGGCAACCTGGAGTCTGAATGACTTGTAATGAGAAACATAGCTGCTTCTTGAAGTTAATTATTAGATGGTAATTACTGAAGCAGGAGTGAAATACACTGGATTGTTCTTTTGGTGCCTCCTGATTTTGTGAACAAAAGGGTTTTACACTCCTGATAGCATATAATCCAGAATTAATTGAAGAAAGGGCAGAAGGAGTTTTGCAGGTGAAATGCTGTATAATGAACTTAAACTCTAGCTCTTAATTTCATTTGTATGGGAACATGTTTCAGCTGCATAAAAATCTTTGATTTTCTCAATCAGCCCAGTCTAGCAAGTAGGAGCAGTGAATTTTAATATGTGCAATGAGGTATTGATTTATTAGCAAACTTATTAGCAAATACATGCTTCCAGAGAAGACACTAATATATACTTCAACATAAGCATGCCTGAAAAATGTGAGGGGCTGAATGACCCAGACAGTACCAGCATCATTTATAGAATCACAGAATTTCCAGAGTTGGAAGGGACCCACAAGGATCATCCAGTCCAGCTCCTGGCCCTGCACAGGACACTTCAACAATCCCACCCTGTCCCTGAGAGCGTTGTCCAAACACTCCTTGAGCTCTGACAGCCTTGGGGCCATGACCAAACTCTGGGTAGTCTGTTCAGTGCCCAACCACCCTCTGGGGGAAGAACCTTTTCTTAATATTTATCACAGAATCACAGAATTTTCTGAGTTGGAAGGGACCCACAAGGATCATCAAGTCCAACTCTTAAGGGAATGGCTCATATGGAGATCAAACCACGACCTTGGCATTATTAGCACCACATCTAACCAACTATGTTTATATAAAAACTTTTTATTGATCTGCTCATTACTTGCGTTTACTTTCAAAAGACTAAATTATGCATCTGAGATTGAAAGACTCAGATAAACTGCAGTAGGTTTATATAAAGGTCTGTCTGAGGTAAAGACTTGCATTAAAATATGACTATTCAGTGTTTCCCAGCTTTGCAAGTGTGCAGCTTTTTCCTCCTCTTGCTTCTTCAGAGAATCACGGAATTAGGTTGGAAAAGACCTCTGAGATCATGAAGTCCAATCTTTGACCCAACAGCACCTTGTCAACGAGACCATGGCACCCAGTGCCACATCCCGCCTTTTCTTAAACAGCTCCAGGGATGGTGACTGCACCACCTCCCTGGGCAGCCCATTCCAATGCCCAGTCACTCTCTCTGTAAAGAACTTCTTCCAGATGTCTAACTTTCTTTCGCACTTAAACATTTCAGATACTAAATAATCTTGTCTTGGAACAAAATATTGGTTAGCAGTGAAATCTCAATGTTAGTTCTATGTACAGAAACCTGAGTGAAGAGGTTGGGGCATCAGATTTTGGGATGTTGGGTTTTATACAGTTGAGTTGAACTGCGTTTCTTGTACTCTTTAAGATGTTTTCTAATGAGGGTATCAGTGTTAAGACTGCCTGCTTATAGCAGGATCTAAATGGGTTAATACTGGGATTCACATTATATATTTTTGTACAAGTTGTGGCTTACTAATTTATTTATTTTTTCAAACCAGCTTAGTTTACATGTTTATTTTACTCTGATTGCCATGAGCATATGAACATGGAATCAGGCACTCCATTGGTTGTGCAACGTGTTTTTCTCATGCTGGAGGTAGGATTAAGAACAGATTTGTTTAGCTTGGAAGGCCTTGGCATTATGTAAATTTGGACATGGATTTTTTTTTTTGTTATATGGAATGCAGCAGTATTTTTACAGGAACTAGATGTGACCATGGCATTGTTACATGCTCTCAGGATTAAAAAAAGGTAGGTACTACAATATATAAATGCTAATGTTATGCCAGGATTTTATAGCTGATGAAGTACATTTTCTCGAATGTGAGAAACACTTGGTTTGTTTTTGTAGAAATCTGAGTCTTCAGGGCAAAAGGCAGGAAAAAGAGGTGACTTCATTTGCCCAGGAAGGTTGTCAATGTCTCTGAAAGCAATCAGGAGGTGTCTGCATGTGGCATTTGCTGGAGGACATAGTTCAGGGGTGATTACGGTGGTGCTGGTTGACAGTTGGGCTCCGTCACCTTGAAGGTCTCTTCCAACTTTGATGCAATTCTGTGAAAACTGGTGGTTAATCTAAAGGAGAGGGTATATGTGTTTCTGCTGAGAAGCCTAGAGCAGCCTACGTGGATACAGGTCAGGAACATTCCTGGTCTTGCATGGCACACTCCCATTTGCTGTTTGAAGGGACAAATCTAAAACAGTGTTGCTAACTAGCATTTTGTCTGTCTGTTTTGGATTGTTTCAAGAAAGGCTGTAGAATGTAAAACCACAAAATAAAAGCAGCACACGGGTTTTACTCTGGGCCAGGTCTTGAATTTTGGCAGCAAAAATTCAGTTTTCCAGAGGTGTGGTGGGTAGCCTTATCTTGAAGTAAAAATTCTGTTTTGAATTCATTATAAGAGAAGTTGTAGAGGACCTATCCCTGAAAGCGTTCAAGGCCAGGTTGGACAGGGCTTGGAGCAACCTGAGATAGTGGAAGGTGTCCCTGCCCATGGCAGGGGCTTTGGAATGAGATAATCCATAAGGTCCCTTCCAACCTAAACCATTCTGTCATTCTGTGAATAAAAAAAATTGTCCTTCAGTCTTTAAAAGGAATTTGAACTTTGTCAGCTCACTATTAATTTAAAACTTAAATTGGAGAGTTGCCCAACAAATACTGTTGGATCTCGGGGCCCCATTTCTTAGGCTGGCTTTCAAAGTGGCAAACTGACTCCCTTGCAACTTAAAAATAAGGACAGGATACTTGCATTTGAGAAATGGTAAAGAACGCAAGATTTTTTACCACCTTCATAGGTTTTTCTGTATCATATTATGAAGTAAAACATTCTTACTATTGAGAGATGTGTTCAGTGAAATGCTTTTTGAGTTCTCCTTCAAATAGACTATTGAAGCCAAAAAAGATAATCTATTTGGAGGCAGGTACTGACATTTTATTTGAAAAGAAGTAATTTTTTTTCAATCTTGCTGGGCTGGAAGTCATTAATGCTGTTCTCCATTACAAAATCCTAACTGTTTTTCTGAGATCTTACTTAGTGTGTGACAGCCTTGTTCAAGTCATTCATCTGTTTCTGCAGCTAGGTAGAGTTGGATTTTAAGGTTTTAGGAATGGTTTTCATGACATAAACTTGAACATAGATCCTGGGATACTTCGATAGCCATTTGTTCTTACCTTCTAATTTCTGCTGTTGGCAGCCTTTTTAAATCCCACATAGGTTTCCCCATTTTGGGGGGAAAGCTGTCAAAGAAATTTAAGATTTTAAGTAAGGTAAGAATAATATAAGGGATCTTTCTAGTGGTATTTGACTGACTAATTTTGAGGGTATAACTCTTTTGAAATGCTTTGAATTACCTTATTTTTAAATGAAGAATAATCACTCCAAACATTTAATGTTTTGAAGGTATCAAAGTTTACAAATTTAGATATAATATTACATATTATAATATTTAGATATCTGCACTAACACTGCAAGAAAAACTATACAAAAGCTGTTGGCAAGTAGAAAGCAGGGGGACAGCATGTGTTGAATATTTGTAGAAGGAGGTCTTCAGCATTCTTGGGTTTAGTAGTAGATACTGTCTAGATGAAAATTGCTTCTCTGGGTTCTCTGGAGATGTAATCTCTAGGCTTAATAGTCAAACTAATAATACCAGGTCTGTGTAGCCGTGACATTTGTGCTTGAGAACCAGAAAACTGCTGTGCCAGTTTGTTCACATTTTCATGTGTTTGACGTTGATTTAAAGAGTACGTGGCAAGAGAATGAATTATTTAAGCAGAGATGTTATCTGCAATCTGATCCTTTTGCTTTTTACACTGTCACAGCAATGCTGAAGTGCAGAGGTGTCTTTCACCATCAAATCTTCTTTTCCTACTACATGCTTTATTTAGTAGTTTGAAAGTTCTTTTCATGGTGCAAAAGCAAGGAACCAGAAAATTAATGAATATGGTTAAAATAATACTTTATGATGCTGTGGAACGCATCTCAAATACTTGAATTGTGTTGCTGAAGAAGTTGCCGAGAGGAAATGGTTTTACTTTCTCTTAAGTTGATGTGATAGGCGTTGTCATCTAGACCACAGGTTATCAACACCCCTTGAACTGAAGAGTAAAGTCCACTGGTGGTCTTAGTCTTTCTTATCTTTTTAAAATAAAACATAAAAGAAAAACATGTCTTGCTTCACAAGAGTGTGTTCCTTCTTACTAAGGAAGGGGAAAATAGTGTGTAAATCTTTATTCAAAACTAAAGCCACTTTCTTTAATCAGTTTAGCTCAGAATTGCAGTCCACAGGCATAACAGAATCCATTTTGACAGGCAAATTCCAGTTGCAGCCCTATAGTGTGAAACAGTTTAAAACTGTACATTCCTTCTCCAAACCCTCATTCTTTACCTGTGTTAGTAATCTTCACACAGTATTTTTGGCTATATTTGTGTTGCTAATGACCTTTAAAGAAGAAACAAAAAAGAATAAGAAGAATTCCTGGAAAACTGGCTGAAAGTGTCTGTATTTTTAAAGGGAATAAGATCTCAACTTGGAAGTGTTATGTTAATGGTTGGCCTTGATGATCTAAGAGGTCTTTTCAAACTGAAATAATCCTGTGATTCTGTGCTGTGGTAGCAAATGTCTTGTTGTAAAATTAAAAAGGAAAACAGTCAAAAAATAAATCCAAACATTTAAGTAAATAGATTTGTCAAGTTAACACCAAATCTTTCCTTAAAATAAGAAAGAAATGGAAGAGCAGGTCATAACCATGAATACAAGCTCTATCTTGCTGCACGTTGGTACCATAACTGAAATTGGGAGCAAGTTTTGTGCATCTCTGGAGTCCTAAAATGTAATGTGTGTTATAACCAGGATGCAATGCATGTCAAGGAAGTTGCTTTATAAGCTTTTGCCTAAAAGCTTTTGTGAAAACCCAGTTGGAGAGCAGATTAATCTCTTGAGTTCTGTTCTGGTGCCAAACTCTGTCTTTCAAAGGTTGGAGACAGCTCTTAGGGAAGGTTTGGGGATCTTCAAGGATTCAGGTGAATTTTGGTCACCTTGTGCAGAAAGAAGACCTAAAATGTATCTTTGAAGTTATTGGGAGATGGGTGGGGAAAGGATGGAGTCTGCAAACATTTTCATAGTAGGAGTGGGAGCTTGGACTGGTTTGGAAGTGTTGAAACAACGACAGGCCTCAGTTTCAGGAGATACAATTGAGAACACTGAGTTTGCAGGGGTGTTCATGCACTCCCCGCTGACTGTGGCACCTGTTCACCTTCTCAGAGGGGGAGATGGGAATGTGGTTTAGGTCAGTCTGTGTGTTAATGAGGGGGATCTTCACCCTCTTCTTTATGAGAAGACAGAAGGGATCTTGTGGCAAAACTCCATAGATGGAAGGCACTTGTACCTCTGTTATTGCCAGGACAGAACTCTCCCAATACCAATTTTTCTTTTTGTCATAAATGCCATTACTCATTTGGAAAATTTCCTCCATATTCTTGCAGAGTAAATAATCTTCTCTCTCACGTGGTTTCCAGGCTGTTCCTTACAGGCCTTTCCAGGCACAGGACAGCCTTGAAGGGCTGTTTGTGTTCCTCCTCCCAAATTCCAGTCCGAAACAGCCTCAAGTGAGTGTGGCAGCCCAGACTCTTCCCTATCCTTCATTCAAGCCTTGAACAGGGCATGGAGTGGAGCTGACGCTCTCATGTTTTTGTTGGAGGGGTGCCAAGAGAGAGCCTTCTGATCTAGACACCCCAGGTTGTTCTATAGACAGAATAATACATAAGGTAAAAAAATGTCATCTAGGAAAAATGTCTTGCCCAAAATAATTCCTATACATACTAGACATTTTTATATCTTTCTTGTTTCTTTTGTAAAAATCCTAAATGGCCAACATAGAGGATAAAAATACTGTACTTTAGAAAATTAAAAAATTCACAGAGACATAGAAAATACATGTTCTTCCAGCGGGAAGAGGAGCACTAACATAGATCTGACAGCATAGTTGTCCCAAAGACTTGACTTGGATTAGGTTTTTGAAAATAGAAATCAAAATGTAATTATGAACCAAGCAGGATGTTTTGGTTTCCTTGCAGAAAGAACTGTAATAAAATAGAAGTGAGTTGTGTAGAGGACTAGCTGGCATTAGAGTCTCAGGTGAGCTGAGGAGCTTGGTGGCATGCTGGCATTTCTTTAATTAAGCTTAGAGGCTGTTTGGCAGTGTTCTGGTTTGGATAAATATGTGCATTTTGGAGAATTGCAACTTGAGCTGCTGAAGTGCCCAGACATAATTTTTTCCAAATAAGTCTCAGTTTGTAGTATTCTGAATCTGTCTTTGTTTTGGAACAATGTGCATTATTGTCCAGATTTCAGCAATGTACCATGTCAAAGGGAGACACCAGAAGGGTCCAGAGCATTTACTTTGGAAATGGTTGTAACACCTGATTAAATGTTTATCATCAGCTCTCTAGACAAAGCCAGCACTTTCCCTCTAGGTGATGGTTACAAATCATTTTGCTGGGTTTGACTGGTCCATTGCTGGCATTTTCACATTGCCTTACCATGCCATTAAATGACTTCAGCTCAATTTTGGCTACTGTGGCCTTTAGAATGATGTTCACCCATTGCTCATTCTTCAGTTAGTGTTAGGGTTGGTACCTCCATAAAGTTCTGCATAATTTTTGGTCACTTTTATCATCCTAAAGATTGCAGCCTTTTCTGTGGAAGAAAAAAATATGACTCCTGCTTTTTGTTAAATATGCTAATAAGGCATTTATATATAGAAAGATACTAGGAATTTTTTATTGTTTTAGTGGAATAATTTTTAAAAAGTATGTTTGAGAAGCTGTTTACTAAACGAGTACCTTGTCTATCAAAAGGAAACTGCTGGAAGGATGTTTGGTCTTTTAAACCTGGTTTGTTTATTACTTCTCTGAAGGAAGGCTCCTAGACTTCCCTCATTACTTGCAGACCAGTTTAAAGATCGTTATTATTATAATCATTATTATTTATTAACCAGGTGGTATGAGTCATAGTGGAAAGGGAGCACTTATTAGTTTTAGGATTTAATCATACTTTTTTGGTATTGCTTCCAATAATTATTATTTTCGCTTGCTCTAGCAGGAGGCTGCTTATGGTAAGTTGATGAATTTCCTCAAGGCGAAAGTTCCTCTTTCCCAGCAGCCTCTGTCCTTCCTATCCAGCCCAACATTTTCCGGCTCTGATGTGGCATCTTTGAGTGAAGTTTGCCCTTCTGTAAATAAATATATCTCTTTGTTAAATATATTTAGCATGGAGCCCACAGCTCAGGGAATAAGTACTTTTTCTCTCAGGTCTCATTTCTGGATTCATTGGACTCATTGCTGAGAAGCTGTAGCAGACTGAAGGTTACCCATTAGTTAACGTGTGTGAAAGCAACACATTTCCTTTTGCTTCTGAAAGAAGCATCCGAGAGCTGAAAAATGAGATAATTTGTTTTGGCTGGGGGGGAAAGTCTGACTCCTGATCACTGCTGCCTTTTTGATGTGCTTGGCATTACACTAAGTCAGGCAAGTATTTTGCCTTTTCTCTTGAACCTTCAGTTCCATGTCGTACATTACTTGATGTGAAAATCTGAACAATAAAACTTCAGAAAAATAATCGAGACCTAAAGATCTGCTCTAATTTTGTCAAACTTGTGATATACTTTTTCCTGTATAACTGATATTAATAATGTAAGTTCATTTGGATCTGAACCTGGAAAAAGATGATTTTTTGTTTTTGACTTGCAAACCACAACATTTAAAAACATTCTTCAAGCTATATAGGCTCAATTTCAAATAAACACATGGCATATGTCTCAGACTTCAACAAAACTTGCACTCGCTCTGGTCATGACAAAACTGATTTAATAAGGTGGTTTCTGTCCAATTTCTTCCCCTGTGGTCTTTCTGTTTTTCTTGCTAGTTTGGCTTATCTGTGGAAATACAGCTTATGCGATCATGAAGCCTCGTGTGCCTCCTTATCTGTTTTCATTTCTCTCCCCCTCACTAATAGGTTTTGAATACATTGAACAGTTCCAACCAGAACTGACAGAAAGGTAAAAATTTTAAAAATTGATTTACAGAGTTTTTTGAGAAAAAACAGGAGAGCAAAGGAGGATGATATGAGAATCCCATCTGATTTTGACACTCAGTTCTTGACTGTTTGCACTCTTGCACATGCAGTTGGTTTAGTGCCATGTTAACTCAATGTCAAATTTCATGCTCAATGTTCTCTGAAAAACCTATTTCTCAGTGTGAATATGACTCCCTTGTTTTTGCAAGTCCTGAAAACCTGCACTAGTGGTGTAATGGTCAGATTCTGAAGTCTACCAGTAATGTCGATATCTGCCAAGATGGAGTCCTTACAGTCAGCAGTGAAGGAATTGCTGAAGAAACCTGAAGGAACTGCTTGCAGGGAGAGAGGAAATCTCTGTTTTGAACAGTTCAAAACAGTGTCACCCATGAAGCCTGCAGGCATACAGAGCCAGGTTACCTGGGAATTTCTGCAGCTGCAAATACCTGGCTCAGAATTGGTTTAAAAATATGACAACCTCATGGTTGGCACTCTTTGTTTAGGAAAAACTTGTCAGAGAAAGGCCCTGCAATGCAGTGATCTGTAGTGGTGCCATCCTGTTAGTCTCTGCTTGGCAAGCTGCTGGTTATCTGTGCTCATAAATACAAACATGGAAATATAATATTTATCATCTCTTTTTCCCTCTGCCTGTGGATCTCAAGCTTGATTAACTTAGCACTGGATTATAGCTCTCTCTCCCTGCCTTGATTTGCTGCAGCAAGAACTTGATCTTCGTTGGGTTCAGAATGTGTGTTTGATCTCACAGATCCCAGAGGCCAAGTTAACAAGTGCAGCTTATCCTTTTGGACTGTAAGTTCTGTATTTTAACTACTGTATTAAACCAGGGAGGTTTATATAAATATTTCCGTAGGAGGTAGAGTTAATTCTGACTTCACAGGTCATAAATGTGGAACCATGGATGTCTTTAATGCTCTGTAGCTGTACCCACAGTAATGCCTCCAGGAGATAATGTTACGATTCTCCCTAATTACTTGCCTGTGTCCCAGGCAGTGGAATTTTTTGATTGTAATGAGAGAGATGGGCTTTTAATCTCCACCATTATCTAAGCAGACATCCCTGAGCACGTTTGGGAAGGATCCTTCCTTGTGGAAGCATCTTTTCAAGCATTGATGGTTTCAATGGCAATGAAGTGTGTGTGGTTTTTATGATCTGTTAGACATCTGTTAGTCCACAAAGTTTTGATTGCTGGTTGTTTGAAATGAGCCATTTTGGTAGACAAAAGCCTCTTTCACACCTTTACACAGAGGAATTAATGCTACGGGTTTCTATCATTAGATGTATGTTTTTATTGGATGATTTTTGCTTTTTATGCTGAATGCATGCTGCTGAAAATTTCCATTTACTGCATCTGGGGATATTGCAGCAAAGATAGGAAAAATTGTTCTTGCCTATCAGAAAAATGAAGTTATTTTCTTGTAATGCTAAGTGACCAAAAAATCGTGTTGGATCATTTTCATAGAAATTTTCAGCCAGGCAAAATTCAGAGAGCTGGGTGTAGTGAATGACAAGTCTGTTTCTGGAGCAGCCTTTAACTTTTTTAATTTTATCTAAGGAATCACTTAGAGCACTTTGGGTTGTACTGTTCTTTTCTGAATTTATTTTCTGAATTTAACAGTGGGGTAATTTTATATGAAATTTAGATGATGTTGCTCTGTGCTCTTTTCCTTGCTCCCAGTCTTGATAATGTAAAAAACTTATGGTGTCTTTTTTCTTACTTTTATTTTTTAATGCCCATATCCAGCCTCTGGTCGGTGTCTTTCTGGAGCATATTGTTGGAGATCCGTGTTTTGGTGCTGGCTCTATTGGCTTCCTCATAGCCTTCCTACCTGATGGGAGGGGGGAGCTGGGGAGTGTTGGGCTCTGCTCCCAGGGAACAAACAACAGGATGAGGGGAAATGGCCTTGAGCTGTGCCAGGGAAGGTTCAGGTTAGACATTGGGAGGAATTTCTTCATGGAAAGGATGATCAGGCATCGGAAGGAGCTGCCAGGGAGGTAGTGGAGTCCCCATCCCTGGAGGTGTTCAAGGAATGACTGGAAGTGGCACTCAGTGCTGTGGGCTGAGTGAGAAGGTGGGGATCAGTCACAGCTTGGACTTGATGTTCCTGAAGGTCTTTTCCAACCTACATGGTTCTGTGATTCTGTCTTCTCTATTTGGGTTTGCATTTATTTTAATGAAAATTTCCTTTGTGGACAAACCCAATGCTAAAATTCTGAGCACTTTTTCTCATCAGTGACTTGCTAGTCTACAAGCAAGGAAAGCAAACAGCAGGTTTCTTTTTCTTCTGTTATTACTACCTGATGTCCTGTGGCACTGTATATCACAACTTCTTGTTTCTCACCAGTGGAATCCTTGATAATTCCTTTTAGTCTGTTTGCAGAAAGAGAGGCAAGTTCAATATCTTCATGCTGTGTGCAGTGTTTCAGATCTTTCAGCAGTGTCTGGAGTTCCTGCCCAAGAGAAATTTTCCCCACAGGCTGCAATGAGTAACTGTCAGCATTGCTTGCTATTAGTAATAACCTGCAAAACTTAGTCTTGGAGCTGCTGTTGTTTACTCATCCTGTTGTGTGCAGCAGACGGATCATTGCTTCCTGGCACGGTTTAAGATAGTTCTTCATCCACATGCTGTCTTTGGGTACAGGAACGAAGCAAAAGATTCTTTTGAGGTGTTGGGAAAAGCTCTGTTTCCTTGATGTGATTGGGAATAAACCACTCCAAAGACATGGCTTGAATCTCAGCAGTGTGTGCAGGGAGAGCTCCATCTGTAGGGGAGTTAAAGATGAGCTGCCAGGTACCTGATGATGTTGCCTGACTCTGCTGCATGAGGAGGGAGGGTGGGAGCTGGGATCACTCCCAGGGAAGCCTCACCCCACCTCCACACAGAATTGTCTGCTGGTCATTACACCCTGCTTCTTTGACACCAAGAGGAATGTTGTGTTCCAAGTATTTAGTCTCAGGTGTAGCATTGCTGTTGCTTGAAGTAACTTAAAAAATTAGAAATAAATTTGAATGTGTTAATTGTATCAAATTTTCCATTGTTATCAACACATACAGCCATAAATACTCTCCTAACAATCACAGCTGAGACCAAAACAGTAAGTCTGGAGAGATCCACCAGCTAAAAAATCTTAGGTCTTAATAATGAGAATACCTTATAAAAATATTTTAATTTCCTGATTAGCAAGATAGAGTAAAGAGCTTTCTTGAAGCCTCTGACAAACAGGAAGTCTTCAAGCCCTTTGTGAGGTGGAAATGAAGACTGAGCAGGTTTTTTTGATGGTGGTCTCTGAAAGTGTGCTTGATTTTCAAATGCGTGTCTACTTTAGCAAAGGAGAAGAATTCGAAATGATGACAACTGTGTATACAAGGCATAATGAAACAAGGAGCCGGTTTAGCTCGTAGCTTTTCCTCTAAGGCAGATCTTGAAGGCCCTTTGAATTCCATTCAAAATACATGCAATTTCTGTCATTGCTATCCTAGATAAATTCAGATCAATTTGTGAAAACTGTTCATTCTAAGGAGTTTCTAGTACCCTTAGAATTACATAATCCATTGGATGCACTCTTTACTCTGCAAAAGTGCGGATAGCCATGTGCCCATTCTAAGCTTGAAAAACCTCAATCAACCAAAAAAAATCCCAGTAAGAACAAACCAACCCTGTTGAAAACCCTTCTTGCTTCAACAAGTCCCTTGCTGAAAATATTTGAGAATTGCACATGCAGTTTTAGAGTATTATACTAAAGCAAATTCTTGCTGTACAAATAATTTATTAATGGCCGATGTTGCAAAGCATTAGGTGGAAATTAACATTTGGTTAATGATCTTCTGGGGAAGGACTTTCCACCAAGAATTAAGTACTCGAAATGACTTTTCATGGGTTCGTAGTATTCATGATGGAAGGGTATTTTTATTATTATCATTATTACTACTAGTTATTATTTAGACTTGCCAAGCCTCCAAAGGCAATTTGAAATGCCTAAAGAGGCTCCAAGAGAGCTGGAGAGGGACTTTGGACAGGGGCTTGGAGGGACAGGATAAGGGGGAATTGCTTCCCACTGACAAAGGGCTGGGTTAGATGGGATATTAGTAAAAAATTGTTCCCTGTAAGGGTGGGGAGGCCCTGGCACAGGCTGGCCAGAGAAGTTGTGGCTGCCCCACCCCTGAGAGTGTTCCATGCCAGGTTGCACAGGGCTGGAAGTAACCTGGGACAGTGGAAGGTGTCCCTGCCCATGGGAGTGGGTGGAATGAGATAGTCTTTGAGTTCCCTTTTAATACAAACCATTCCATGATTTTTGAAGGCTTTGTTCTGACTTCTGGGAGTCAGTCCAGGAGTACTGAGGCTTATGAATAGCTTAGCAAATAAACCTTATAACTGAAATGAGGAAGATACTGTGGTATTAACGTATTTGGTAGCAGTTGGAAGGTTTCCAACAAAAACTTTCTGTGGCAAGGTCGTTACCTTCTGCACTGAAAGGAAGAAGATGCAGAATAGTCTCTTAAATTATATGTTGCTTTTGACAGCTTTTGAGTGGCAGGGGTTGGGTAGGGCAGCCAGGAAGGAAGAATGTACTGACATGGCCTTCCCATGATACAAACCTGGGTTAAAGTGAGAAAAGATCCTCAACTAGTGTTTTATACTTGCTAGGGATCTGTTTCTCAGTTATGAAGAGTAATATTAAAAAAAGAAAAGAAAAAAATTACTCTGTTTTGGATATGTAGTAGTGAGCTGCAGAAAAAACATTTTTCAAATAGGAGAGAGATGTAAATGTGCATTTCTGTACTTCCATACGTAGCAAGAAGGGAAGTGTGCTTTGTTCATTTCTCCCTCAGTGTTAATTCTGCTGTTTCTTGCTTTCTGTTAAATATTTTTATTGCCTTTTCAGGTCTGTTAGGATTCTTGAATTTATTTTGATTGCTATTATTTTCTTGTCAGAAATAACTAGGATATAGAAAATATCAAATACTTTCCTCCTTAACATGTATCTCTCAGCTGTGTGGGACCAAGATCGGTGCTGCCACTGGGATCCACATTTGATCTGGCTAATATACCCCTGCTGTTCATCTGAGCAGATTTTACTGCAGCCTTGTTTGGTGGGCTATTATAGATGCTTGCCCAGGAGATATATATACAATATAAATAAATATATGTAAATAATTATTTGCCTGATGTTTGTATTATAAGTATTATAAATCTTGTAGTCCACTATCAAATTCTGTTCTTCAAATATTCTGACCATCTTCTAAGACTTTTTTCTAAGCAGAATGACTGAGAAACATGTCAATTCAGAAACTTCACAGTGCTGAAACATCCCCAAATGGACAAGGGAGTGAGCAATGCAAGATGAGAGGATGTGGGGAACTTGGGTCTGGAGCTGTTGTTCACAGGGTACCAAAGGTTGTGTACATACTTTTCCTTTTTTAATACCTGTGAGGGAAGAAAAGTAACATTTTGTGTACTGCAAGCAATAGACTTTATAGAAATTTTGATTCGTTTCTAGCCCAAGCCTGTGAGTTCCCTTTTAGATTTTTGTCTCTTCAATGATTGTTTGACAGCAGAAAAAAACAGTGAGGAGGGGCAACTTGTGTCCAGAGGTCAAAGGCCAGTGTCTGCTTCTTCTCCTAGTTATATAGGAATTCATATTATGCCTGGCCAGGTGCAAACGTAAAAAGCTTCCTACTACTTTTCTTGTCTCCCAGTATGATGTTTGTCAGAGATGCTCAGCTGATGTGTTGATTTGGGATGCAAGAGATTGATCTCAGAGTAGCCTTGTGCTGGGGCTGAAATGTGCCAGTCTGTTGTACCCATTATCTCTCTCCGTTATTCCTTCTCATTCTGTCTGACTCCACTGTTCTGACCCTGTTGAATTACTCATGCTGGTAATGTTCCGACATAAATAAATAGAGAAGAACATAAATAAGCAAAGAAGAATCTGATTACCACAAAATTCACGGGGAAGGCTGCATTTCAAACTATGGAAATCACCCATGGCAGAGCGTAATTGTGATTATTTTCCATATGCCAGCAACAGCAGGAAACACACTGTTCACTTCTAAAAAGGATAATTGCTGGAATATTTTTATCTTGGCCTCAGAGCTGGTCTCTGAGAAGGATACGTGATTTTCAGTGCCAGGGAGGCTTGACCCTGAACTGATAGATGTGTGTCCTTCCCTCCTGGCTGTCTCGAGGGCCTTCGCCATCAGTGCTTTGAAAATGTCTGGAAGGGTAAGACAGTGCTTAAATCTCAATGTCTGAAACAGTTTTGTCCGTCACTTGTGCTGTTTGCTGTGCCAGAGGTGCCTCTCCTTAGTCTCTTTGGAAATAGTATCCTAGAAACAAAGTCAGGTTTGGGGCTTACGCTGCATGTTTGGCAAGATGAATATTGTTAGTTGGCAGAGTAACATTTCTAGAGACCTGTGTCCTTTAATTCTCTGATATTAAATGTGTCCCTAAGGTGAAGGATTGTACTGTGAATGGCATTAGCAGGTATTTCTCTCCAAGTTCACATGAACAGCCAAATTATTCATCTTTTCCTGAAATCGTTTGGGAGTCTAAAGCAGGAAAAGGTGGATAAAGTAAGCACACAGAGCATTTTTGTCTGTGAATTTAGCAGAAACGAGCCAGTTTGATTGTCCTGTTCTTTGCACTGATTTCTAATCTGGCTGAAGGGGAATGCCCCTTATTGTGAACACTTTCCTGTAGATCATGTTGCTTGGCCTGGTGTTTTGCGAGCCTTTTCTTTCAAACTCTACAGGGTAACCCAGGAAAACCAAGTTTGCTTCTCTTTTCTGCTTCAGAAATATTCATATGAGACCTTTAGGGCCTTTAGGGTCATTTCATGAGTGACTTTGTAATTATCCCTGAGATCTAATAAGAAAAAGGCATATTTATTAACAATTTGACATCTCAACCACTACATTTCTTATGCCTTATGAAGGAATTGCATAGAGCTCATATCCATGGCCATGAATGCAATACCTACTTGTTCCTGTCTTGTGCTCTGCCAGCTGCATAATTCGATGTGCTGGAGAATCCCAATGACTGTAAATACTTGTTCTGCTTCTGTGTGAAAATAAGTACTCTGGTTCCTTCAAGTTAATGCCCTGTTGACCTCTTGGTAGAAAACAATTTGTTAGTAGAGCACTTTAAAACTAATTTTTTAAATTTAAATTTTCAATGTTTTCCCTCACTCTCTGGTCTTTGTACATTGATTCTTCTCCTTGTACAGGCACAGTGTTCTGTTACTGTTCCAATAGTGGGTTTAAATTATCCTTTTTTTTTTATTGTCAAGTGGGTGGGAAAGATTAAAAAAGTGATTTGGGAAATTTGCCATCTTGGTGTGAAGTCTTAATTTGAATACCACAGTGCATTTCTGCCAGTAGGGAAAATGTACCTTGAATAACACGGGTCCCACCGTGATCCTCTGCATTTTTCTTCAGGTTAGGTGTGAAAGTAGCTGCAGAAGTACTGAAATGTGAAATGCTCAGGCTCCTTTAGATTTGAACAAATTAAAAATCTTGGCATTGAAATGGAGCTGTAAAGTTCACCACAGCTGTGAGGCTGCTTTCTTGTTTGTTTTTTTGCCATTTTACTTCAGAATTTTTTTCAAATTTGAACACAAGTCATGACTTTTAACAACTCTGTTAAAATAGGATTATGAATATCAGGATTTGGATTGGGAAGAGTAAATGTGCATTTCTGCAGTACCTGTCAGTGGAGTCTCTCACAAGGGCCTTAACTGGCCTCTGAGATGGTAGTTCTTACTCTTAACTATGAATGTTAAACCATGAAATAAAACAGGTTTGTTACTTCATCTTTTGTTTACAGCTGCTCTTTCCTTTTGATCATCTTCTATAGCCTGTCTTTTCCCTTTGCTGTTCCCTGAGGATCATAAAGGGAGTTTTTCTCAGTTTCTCAGATGCAAGATTAGCTACTTAAACACTCTTCCTTATGAAAAGTAGGAAACATAATAATCTGTTAATAGTCTTATTACCCAAAATGTATCAGTCTAAAAGGTTGAAGCTCAATGATCTATGTTTTCTCTAGTGGTCTTAAGAACAGAGTTACGAGGATATGAGGATATGTGTAATAATAATAAATAAAGGACAATATCAGCCCGGACTCAGAAGTGGTGGTATTTCTCTGTGAAGTAGTGGCAAGATCATTCCTAGGCTGGAGAATCTGCTTTGGGTTTCAACATTGTGGAGGAAAGAGGCACAGAAATGATTTGAGGTTTCTTGATTAGCATTAAGATAAAAATGAGTTGTCCATTTTGTTCAAAGAAAAAAGGTGTGAAGTGATTTAATGCAACTTCTGTCTGCATAAGTACTTAAAAATGCTGCAATACTAAAAGGTTCTTCAGTTTAGGAGATGAAGGCGTAAGAAGGCCTGTTTAATGGGACCTATAGCCTGAGAAACTCCAATTGCAAATAAAGCCTGAATTTTTAACAGTTAGGCTTAAATAACCACTGACAGAGTTTAGTGAAGTGTGTGCTGCTTTCCCACCAATGGATGTATTAAGAAATTAAAACACTCACTGCTTCCCTCTTTCTGCCTCCCATTGGATAATAGGAAGACAGTCTGTCCCCAGTGCTATGAGAACGTTAATCCATATTGGTTGTAATGAGGATTTCTGCTTTAAACAAGGGTATGGGTATCTCTATGAGAAATAGGAAAAAATAAATTAATAAGAAAGTAAGTTGATCCATTCATCAGCAGTTGGAGCAATAGAAGTTTCCCAACATGTTCCATCTTTGTTATCATTCTTTTTAAACTGATTGTGTAGGTCTTGCTTGAGTCCTTTCTACCAAGTAGTTGAGGTAATGATTTTTATGTATTTTGAGCAACAACAGAAAATAATATTGGTATGTTAAAATACTTGTGATAGAGACATACCAAGTAGAAAGATTCTCTTTGTATGAGTTGGAACCTGACTTCTCAGTGGCATTGTGAAAGAAGATGGGCAGTAACCTGCCCATAACACACATGTTCCTGTATCAGAATCATAGAATACCCTGAGTTGTGGGAGACTTACATGGATTATCACAGTCAAACTCCCATAATTGTAAAGGAATCATGCTGACATACTGTTCACACAGAGGGGAGATGCTTTTTCCTTTCTTGCGACCCAAGTCATGAGATCAATAGACCATGAAGTTGCTTGAAACATAGGGGCATGTTTGTAGGACAGGTATAGGAATAGAAAATGTGTGTATGAGGGGCAGGCAGCGTCAGCACTGTGGGTAAAAAGCCTTTTTCCAAAAAATGCTGTAACTGCCAAAAGATCTTAATTAAAATGCAGTGAGTTGCAGTTGCATATATGCATTTTAGCCCTCGCTGACCTGCACTTCACAGTGGTTCTTCATCTCTGCTATCCTGAATAACCTGATATGGCTTGGACACCCTCCTTTGGTAACAGTGCAAGAAGTGACTCCTGTTATTTTCCTCCCTCTCTCAGTGAAGGGTGAGAAATAGGTCTGATAATATCACAGAATGGCTTGAGTTGGAAGGGACCTTAAAGCTCATCTCATTCCATTGGACCAGGCTACTCAGGGCCCCATATGTGGGGTGAACAGTCACATGTTTAGAGAACTGATTTCAAAAGCTGAAAGAAAAATTCATCATCTGCACACTTGGTATAGTAATGTGTTGAACAGGCAATCGACAGAGAGATGCTTTAATTTCAGAGAAATGAATGCATGTTTTGAAGGCGATGCTTGCACTAATAATGAATTTATGGTGGGTAAATACCTCGATAGGAAGTGTGTGGGTTTTGTAGTAGTTTCCCCTCCATCAAAGCATTTCAACCAAGAAGTCAAAACGAAAAGCACAAGTGAAAGAAATGGCACAATTAGCAGTTAATTTAAAGTAACTAAAGTGTATTAGGCCCAGTCAAATGAACCATTTAATTTTTGTTCCTTCTTGTTTGTAATCTCGTAAGTATGAGTCATTGAAAAGCCAATCTGGCTTGGTACAGTGCGTGCTGTTTTATTGTCCTTCCTCCTTGCCAGCATAAGCATTTCCTTGTTAATGTTTCACATCTGTTCTTTGTAATTTAGTGATTATGTGCAGGCCCCTGTATCCTCCTTGTTTATTTTAAAAGGACAGCAGGAGGCTTCACTTACATGAGATTAAATCAATGTCTGTGATTTATTAAAGTTTGGGTGTCCTGGACTGCTTCTGTGCTGGTTTGTGTAAATGAATATTTTTAGCAGAAGATGAAAATGGGGATGGTTGGAGAAAAGGCAGTAATCTGCAGTTAGAATCAGCTGAATGTTTCAGAATTGTGTTGGCAAGTGTGTGCTGGAGATTTATATAGCTTTCTTATCAGTCACGCTCAGGCTCCTTGCAAGAACTTCTGATGGTTTTTTGTTTTATCAAGTATTCAGAGAACAACTTTTCATTCTGTGGAAATCTATATTCACACAGATACAGGGTATTCATGTCCAAACAGGAATATTTGGTGTTAAATAGAAATCCTACTTAGAGCTGGTGTTATTGGCCATTCAGGCACTGGTATAGAAAGTGACAACATATTGTAGTTTAGGTGACTGATTGTATATAATAATATGCAATTTGAAAGGGCAGATGACCAGAGCGAGCTATGTTCAGATGTGAAAAGAAATTATTTACCTTGTGTGTAGGTGCTTTAATACCTTCTGTGTCTCTGAGGTGCTCAAATACACGAAAGGGCAAACATAATCAGATAACTTAATAATTATGAACGGTTTTACTGGAGCACATAATGAGCTTTCATGCATTACAGAGGAAGGTGTATTATTTATAGTAGAGTAGAACTAAGGAAAATAAATCTGTTTGTGGAGATGATGCTTTACAATTAGAATCCTACACAAGACTCAGTCTGATTCAGATCTCTGCCAAAGCTATCTGTGTAACCTTCAGCAAATTAAACCTCTAGTCTGGGTCGAGCCTGGAATTTAGATGCTGAGCTGTGGGAGCCAGGGATCCTGAAAGGGAAGAATCTACATCCCCAGACAATCTGTCTCTGTTTCACATAGACTCAGTATTAATTAATTTTCATGTGCCTGTGTATTTACCATGTATTTACCATCCTGTTGGTGCTGATTTGGGTGCAGATGCTCTAGCCCAGGGATAACTGATGTGATCGGAGAGTTGTCTTGGTTGGTAAAGAGGGTGAGGGGATATGCCAGTCCAGAGTGTACAGTGTATTTGGGTAAAGATTGTAGTAGAGTTGGTTCCAGTGATGGGGCTGACCAAAGAAAACTGCAAGGCTGAGTGTGTTTTTGCTTTTTTTCCCCCCCTTCTTAGATGCACAGTGTTCATATCCTCACATCTCCTATCCAATGCTGCAGTTGCTTCAGAGCTGTTTTAAGCCCAAGATGAAGGGTTCTTCTCTGCTGCTCGATTTTTATGCCTTTCCATCATTTTTAGGGTTCTTCACTTGAAAAGTAGATACCTATATGGCAATATGAGTTTAGATCAAGCATGTAATAAAAATTCCTCAGAAAAGTCTCTCAGCTTCTACACACTCAAGCAGCTGGGAAGCCGGAGGTACAATCATGGGGTCTTTCCCACACAGAAATTTTGAGTCTCCTCTTACACCCATGATAACTCACGGTGTTTTAGAGCAAAATTCCCCTGCCTAATTACAGGCCATGTAGGAAGTTCCACTGCCCTTTGTTTGTTTGGAATTGTTGTTGGATGATCTGATCCTGAGGGGAACAGCAAAGCTCCAGGTTGGGCTGTTCCCTTTGCATCTTGTCTGGGTTTGCTAAGCCTCTGTTATCTCCCAGCTGAGTCATCTCTTTCTTGACTGAAAGGTCTTGGCTTTCTTTCCTGTCCTTGAACTCTTTGTAAGTCAGTGATAGACTTCTTGAGGTGGAGGAATCAGAATTATACAAATTTGCACTGTGGATTTTGTACAGAAACACTTGATTTTTTTTCTGTTTTTTTTTTATTTTAATTTTTAATTGACTGTCAAGGAGCCTAAGTCAATTTTCTTATAGCACTAACAGCTGCAGCCCCACATTATCATTCCTGCACATCAATATTCAGCAGGTGTCAATCATTTTGTATGTAAAGTCAGGATGTTTTCCCCCTGGGTACATCACTCGACATTTCTTCCTGTTGCCTTCCATTGTGATTTCTCAGCCACTGAAACATGGCAAGTCCAGCTGCAGACCTTGGCATATGGTCCTTGTCTTTACTGTCTTAACTTGCTTTGTCTCATCCACAGAATGTCACCTTCCAAGTCAGTCTTTTGCCAGACTAATTGTGGATATGTCTAACAGGACAGCTCCCAGCTGAGCTCCCAACTGAGCTGACTTCCCTGGGATGACTGACTACTTAATCCTACCTCCACTTTCCTATCTTCATAACCATCTCCAATACCTTTAATAAATGCAAGCATTGTTGGCTTTTGTGGAGGGTCTCAGATGGGGAGTTGATGGAAATTGTCTGCCTCATAAGAACACATTTCTTCTCTTATTGATGTAAGATAAATTTTGATTTAGTGATTATGTCTTCTTTTAAATAATCTTGTATGCTAGAGGTATAATAGCTTCTGGTTTATTTTAAACTCTATCTTAGATTCCATCATGTTTTTTAGGTTTTATGATTACAATAAAAAGGGTCTTGTAAAATTATTTATATCTGTAATTCCTTTTATAGAGAGGCCATTGACATTCTCCACAGGATGTACAGTATTCTCATATGAAACAGGTTTGATTTTGTTTTAATCCAAGTCATCACATTAGATATACAGTACACATATGTCTTCTATTCATGATATTTAGGGGTTTTTTATACCTAAACTGACATTTAGATAGAAAGAATAAATTTACTTGGCTATTTCGCAATATCCTATGAGAGCTAACTCAGGAATCACATTTGAAGTACTGACATTTCCAGCAACAATACCTGTATTGTAAGCCCACTGGATATGTTGACAAAACCACATTTTGTTAGGAAAATATATATAAAAATTATTTGCAATAATAGCAGGGAGAGGGAGGGACATTAGCAAAGTACTGTCAGTCCCACCCCCTCAGAAGCTATATGAAATCTGGCATTTCTCTGCTGAATTGACTGTGTCAGAGTTAATGCTGGAGAAATGCCAGAAAATTATTTGAAATCTCTTTTTGAATATGAAATGTGAAGGCACCAGGCAGAGGATTCCCTGCAGACAGGGAGCAGAAAAGCTGTCTGTGCAACAGACAGAGAAATCATCCTTCTTAGCACTGGGATATTTTTAGATTCTCTCAGCCTAGTGAATAGACTCAATATAGAGTATCTCAATTGCTGTAACAGATAGAAGTATTGAGAAACTCTCGGTTTTCACCCACGATTAAAGGAGATTTCAATAATCTTAATTTTGATTATTGCTTTCAGTAAAATTCAAGTTAAATATCATGTTAGATATAAACTGTTTCTTTGCACATAATTGACTTTATATGTGTTCATGAGCTGACTAAACACCACAGCCATAGGAAGAGACTTCTTATCTTTAATACTTTGTTTACTCGTCAGCACTGTAAACTGCTAACAGCTAAACTTAAAACCTTCAAACTTGGCTTAAAATCAGGGGGCAGGGTGTATCTGCAGGAAATTCCAATACTTGTTTTGATACACTCCAACTTGGATGAAAAGTTACAATATCTAAATGTATGATAGACAGCTCTACGTGAGTTTGCAAGAGGTTAAATATTTTCAGGTTTTTGTTTTGAAATGTCATTTTTATTTGGTTTTTTAAGTCCTGGCTCCAGGTTCAGCTCTTTTTTTGAATTAAATTAGAGGTAGAGAACATACCAACAGCGTTAAACTTTTAAGTAGAATGCAATAAAAATTGCAGATTCTAACGTCAACTGACATAACTTTCATGTTTTTTGTTCCGTGTGGAACACAAAATCTGTGAGACGATATATTTAACAAAGGAAATACTGAACATACTTTTGACGTATTTTATGCTGTTCTTGAAAATTTAATTTTTACTTGTCTTGATGTTTTTTCAGGTGTTCAGGTCCATAACAAACTAAATGTACCTATATTTCTGTACATAAGCCATCCCGTGACTGAGTGTCTCCTCTTTGGAAATGCTGTAATTTTTTGCTGTTTGTGAAACAGAAGATTGCTGGAATATCTGAATCAGCTTCTCAATTCTGTTGAGTGGCATGAGGAGAAGGGAGCTGGTTATGCCACTTGAGAAGGGTCTGTGGCTTCAGAGCTCTTGATTTGTCCATCAGATGGGTTTATGACTCGACCTACTTCATCAGTATGTCAAAACTCAGGCTTCATTATTCATTTCATTATTCTTCTTTTAAATATCTGAAATTTTTAGGCATGAAACAGATGATGTGCAATGGATTTAGGTTAAGATATCAGTATGTGTTCAGATACAGAATGTATTGAAACCCAGTTACACCTGAAAATCCTTTGCCCTAAATAATAGGCTGACTGCAGTTGGCTATTTTTGAATTGCACCATTGTCATTAAACATTTAAATATCATGGAGACCTGGATAAGTCTATGGAATAAATGATAGTGGTTTTATCTGCTTTTCCCTGTGAGGATGGTGAGGCCCTGGCACAGGTTGCCCAGAGAAGCTGTGGCTGCCCCATTCCTGGAAGTGTCCAAGACCAAGTTTGATGGGACTTGGAGAAATCTAGGGTAGTGGAAGATGTCCCTGCCCGTGGCAGGGGGTGGAATGGGATGATCTTTAAGGTCCCTTCTGTGAAGGACAAGTCTGTGACGGATGACTTTAACTGGACACAGGGCATTTGTATTTTTTCTGATGTCTCCAATCACAGTCAAAGTAACAGCACTGCTGATCCTGGACAAAAAAGACTGTAGAAAGCTTTCTTCATTGCTTTAAGATCTTTAAATACATCCACTACTGGGATTCTTGTGATCTGATTTAATATGTGCTTCAAGACAACAGAAAAACACAGTATGTTTTTAGTCCTGCTACAGCTTATATATTTCGATACAGAGAATTTTTCTACATGTCTTGGTAGCACTGGAAGAGATTGACAGAGAAAGAAATGGCAGCTTGTGATATGCATCCTGGAATTCAACCCAAAGGGTCAGGCTGATGCTGAGAACCTTGTCAATGCCTTGCTCATACCCACTGTGATATTTTCTTTTCTTAGTTTCCTTTTTTACTACTGATGTTTTCTTTCAGGATGTGCAATTTCAGTTTTGTTTCAGGTTGTGCATTTAAGGATGTAGTAATTTTCATCAGATACATTGAAAAGTGTAAAGTGTAGGCCTGGTTTTCAAATTTCATCTAGGGCCAGAAGTGAACCATTCCTTCACATATATGATTTCATAATAAATGTGCTTTGAGGAATTTTAGAATTTTCCTGATTAATTTTTTGGCAGTAGGATTTCTTTTTAGAAGAGTAGAAGTAAGGAAGAAAGTTCCTATGTGTAACAGAGCTGTAGTTACAAAACTCAGGTCTAGTTAGGAGTTAAACTGGGAGAAATAATGTAATGAATCTATCTAGTGTCAGTTGTGGCTGCCTGCTGCAATTTTTCTATCTTTTGGCAATTATTAACTAGATAATTTAAAAATACTCCAATCCTAGCTAACTATTTTAGCCACAGAAATATATAGCTGCTGCTATATTTAGTTGTAAAAAAAGAAAAATGTGTTGCTGAAGTTGCACTGACTGGTACTGTAAGTCAAGCATTAATCACACAGATATATTCATTTTGGGGGGAGTTAAATGGCTGTGATGCAGTGTTAAGAAAAAAGACTCTATCATGGTAAGGAGAAAGTGGAACCTGTAGTTGTTATAAATGGGTCCAGTTAAATAAGAAATCAAGTGTGCAGATTTGGCTCACCTCTAAAGAAAAATAGATCATTTGGCATTTTTCTGGTAATGAAGATTTTTAAATTAAGATGTAAAAAGACTTGGCTTGAAGCAGGTGTATTAGTTATGAGATGCAGGCAGCATTCTGGGAGGAAGATTCCTTGCCAGAACATAAACTTGGAGAGAAGAACAAACAGGAGATGTAAGAACTGAGTCAGAAAACTCTGCTCTTTGAGAGGGTTTCTCCCCATGTAGCTGCCACTCTATTTGGATTTGGGTCCCATCACCCAGGTTCGTGTTAACATCACGTTTCTGGGCAGGAAAACAATTGTTTGTTCTGGTCTCAATAAATGTCTTCATAAAGGTTTTTTTTCCCTGATTTTGAAACATTCCTGGGTTTCTCCCTAAATGAGGTTCATTCATTGGCATTGGGAAACTTGCATTCTTTCTTACGGTTGATAATGGCTGAGAAAATAAATCTATTAAAGGTTACTGAAGTACTGAAGGGTGCAGTTCTGTTATAACTGAATTCAAGAATGTCACCAGGCTTAATGAGATGATTTGTCTTTACCAGTAAAGGGTTGGTTTTTGTAATTTATATCCATTAACCTTTTACTTAAAAATTACTCAAATTATACTACGTCTTCCCATAGGAAACATCCTCATTAATACAGTTAACTTCGTGTAAGAAGAATAACTTCTGATGTTTGGGCTGTTTTATTTTGCATACTTTTAGCCAGTTGTTATGATCCCTGCTCTTTGAACCTTGGCAACTCCCATCCTTAAATTTTAGAGTTTTAGTTTGGTTTCAGTCAATTTTTAATGGATGGGTAGCTTTGTAGTTAAGCACTACTTAAAAATTATTCTAATTAGTATGTGAAGTGTTAATGAATAGGCATGTAACAAAACATTCTATACTATATTTACTGGGGTCCAAATATACCTGAGCCCATTTAGGAACCCCAGTCTGCAAAGCTTAGTGTGTTTTAAGTTAAGGATGGGCATGATTAATTTAATTTTTTCCCCTTGAGTGCTGGGAAGGGATTTTGTTAAATTTTTGTTCTTCCTTTTAAGATGAAGGAACCTACCTCTGATTGTTTTTTTCTGATACTTTACAGGACGTCAGCAATCCTTATTAATTAATTGAAGCCCTTTATGTCCTAGACAGGTATTTGATGGAAATTTGGGAGGATCTGACAGATCATACTTAGATTCTTAGTCATTAACAATATTTGATGATTTATTTAAGATCAGATCTCTGGACTTAGTTGATTACCTGAGACTTTTGAAATTTTGCACTTTGTAGATTTCTCTGTTCTTTCATCTCCTTCCCAAATTTCTTGCGCTAGGGTGAGTATTCCAGGACTTTCTTGACGACCTCCTTGCTGAATCCAAACCTTTTAACCTACAGACAGAGAAGAAAAGATGGGTCAGACAGAGAAGTCTGGCAGGTGAAAAAAGGGAAGAAAAGAAGTTTTTGGAACAAATTCCTTATTGTTACAGCCTGTCTTTCTTCCCTCACACATGTGTACATACACACACACTTTTCTGGAAAAAAGAGGAAAGTATGTTCATGTGTGGATTTTAGTAAAATGCCAGGAAAAAAAAATCAATTTCTTCGTTTTTTTTTCCCTTGTTATTTGAATTAAAGATGACTTTCAGATACTTGAATACTAAGTGGGTCTCTGCTTCTCTTAATTCCATCCCTTTTGTTTATTTTTCTTCTTACAGGCAATTTAATAAGGCAACTTGGTAGTCCTGCAATAAGAGATTCATAGTTGGTTTGATCTTGTTTTTCATTTTTCTAATGGAATTTCCTCTCTATTGCTACTTTTCTCCCCCAGTCACTTTTCTCCCCCAGTCTCTGACACATTCCTTAGAATTCTGGCTCACCTTAGAATTCGTTATTAATGTGCACTTGAGCAGGAGAAGACTGCCAGAAACATGGACGAACAGTGGGCTAAATGTAACTTGTTTGGAAAACAGCTTCTGTGCAACTTGTGGTGGTTTTGCTTTCTTTTAGCACTGATAACTGGGAGAGGAGAGTGGTGAAGGTTTTTCATAGAAAACAAGTCTTGGAGAGTCAGACTTTTTGTCAGAGAGGAATCTTTCTCTTTGAGCTGTAAAGCATTTGACACTGAGGTAATACATGTCTGTATGTATGTGCACATTTTGTACAAAGACTGTAATCAAAGGATTTGTTTTAAGTTAGGAATTCAACCACTTAGAAGTTTTGGATATACCATTTACTTTATTCTTCCTCCTCTGGTGTTGAGCCTAAGACAGGAGCCTTGTGGAGCAGAGGAGTGTGATTCCGGATGGTTTCGTGTTAAATATGTACTGCAGAGGTGCATTGATTGCATCAGGAGCTGTAACACTGGTGTTTCCAACACCTTCACTGTGAGACTTTGCTTCTTAAATGTTCTTCTACTCTATCTTTTTGTAGGTAACTTTGTTTAAGAAGCTTTAGAAAAGTTCTGTTCCATCCTACTGAAAAATAGGAAGCATTTCATACTTTGAAGTAGGATCAGTTTTCTCGTGAAGTTTTGTTAAATTTCAAGATATTTATGATTTTAAGAACATGACTCATGGTTGAGGGATATTGCATGTTAGTCAAGTGGCTCTGATTTACTTCCCATCAAACAAGAGGGGATTATTATTCTTCAACACCAGCTCCTTACACAGGCATCTTTAGTCATCCCTATGACAAAGAATTAAAGAAATGATTTCTCAATATCTATGGAGTGTTTATAGCAAGTTTAGTATGTATGTGGATCTAAACTAATTTGGAAGCTGGATATTTGTTTGAGGTGTGATTTCCTGCCTGGTTAAAGGAACTCTGCTATTCTGTCCTGCTTCCTTACCAGCAAAACTCATTGCATAGGTTCTGTTCCTAAGGTCTTCAGCCCTAAGATGGTAGAGGGTTTTTTTTCTCACTATTTGGACTAAAGCTTTATCTGATTTATCTATGAAAAATGTTGCAAATTGATTTTTTTTCCATTAAGAAAAAGTTACTGGGAGAAAAGCGCCATTGGTTCAGATCATCCTGTGCTGCTGCATTGTTGGTGCAGCAGCTCCAGCTTTCCTGCTCAGCTCAAGGCTTCTGTGCCCACTACAGCTCCCTGGGCTGGCATGTGGCTCTGTGCAAATCAACATCTATCCATTAATTGGATCTTAAAAATTCATTCCAGTGTGTTTCACTTAGTTGTTCCTGGATGAAGCTATTACTGTTTCAAGATGCAAGTTTTTCTGATGTTTTAAAGAAATTTTAACTCATAATTTTCATATGTTATTACCATTTTAATTTTAAAAATAGTGTTTAAGCAGAACAAGCCTTGCACTTTACATTTTCTTTAGTATTTTTGAAATCTTTTCACAAAATGATCTTTATTTAATGTGCTCCTTTGTTCTGGTGAGAATAGACAAGAAACATTTCCGTTGTGTTATCTGTCTTTTATGAATGCTTTTGGACCTCTGTTTAAGATCAGTTGGGGTTTGCTGAAAACACATAGGAGTTTAAGCTGTAATTAATGAAAAGTATTAAGGGCTTGGGGGCTTTTTCTCCCTTTGAAGAACAGTGCACTGAGCAGAATTCCTTTGCTAGAAATTATTGCAAGGGAGAGTTGGAATGAGATGATCTTTAAAGATCATCTCTTTCCAAACAAACCATTGTGTGATTTTTGTGAAAGGTAGTAACGGGTTTGTAACCAGCCAACCTAAAATGTCTAGAAAGATACCTGGTTTGGGGAGAATGGGGACCAAGTCCCTTATTTGATCGTAAGAGTCACAATCATTTTGAAGGCACTTCCCTTGGGATCATTCAGAGTAACAAGTTCTGTGCTGAGCATCTGCTCTGTATCCAACTCACCCAATTGCTGTCTGATTCCAGGTCTTGCTGTCTCTTCTGATCTGTTTTCTCTCTCGTTTTGGTTTTCTCTTTCACAGACTAAGGACTCCTCACTGGCTGCAGCCCCACAAGTAACTTGCTGAACAATGTGGAGAGGGAAGAGAAGTGAGCTCTCTATGGATAATGCCTTGTGCAGTTCTGCAAGGATGCAGGATAAGGTCCAGTAGCCAGCAAGGCAGAGGGAGTCGTGACAGGAGGTTGCTCAGAGAAGAACAAGGGATATAGTGCATTCAGCTGGAGTTTCTTTTGGAAGCCATATACACCCAGGACTGAAAGGTGAGGGTCTTTTAATTTCAGTTTTGGTTAATCAAGAGATTCAGGGAACACGCTTCTTTAATAATAAAGAAAACAATGACAGAATCCCAGAATCATTCAGGTTGGAAAAGACCTCCAAGACCATCAAGTCCAACCTATGAATCCCCACCTTGTCACCCAGCCCAGAGCACTGAGTGCCACATCCAGTTGTTCCTTGGACACCTCCCGGGATGGGGAGTCCACCCCCTCCCTGGGCAGCCCCTTCCAATGCCTGGTCACCCTTTCCAAGAAGAAATTCCTCCTGATGTTCAACTTTGTAATTTGTCTTTAATCTGAATTTTTATTAAAGTTACCTGAAAGATGACATGTTAAATGGCTTTAGTTTGGAATTTACTTAATATTTAATATTTAATTTTAGATCAGTTCTGGTGACCAAATGTCCTTGGAACAAAAATCTCCAAGGAGATGACTGTTCCCTGGCTTCTAAGGGAAGAGAACTGGAGAGGTGCAGAGATGGAACAAAATGCTTGAAAACTGGAGGCAGACTGGAATGGCAGAAAGGAGCATGACAAGATCCTTGGCAGGAGGCTGAAATCAGATAAATGCAGAATAGAAACAGAGAGTAAGAATGAAGTATTGGAAAGGTAGCTTGAAGATGAGATCAGTTATCATGTTACTTGATGCTTTAAAATCCAAATTATATGGAATTCAAGAAATACCACCATGGGGGTAGATAAAACATTCTTAACTATGGTTTTCAGGGCATGTCCAAACACATGGAAATAATAATGTTCCCTTCCAGCCTTTTGTTATCTCTATGCTGCTGATGGAAAGCATCCTTGATAGGGTTTAAATTGTGGTGTATAAAATTACAGCTGACAATTAGAGGCAATTAGGAAGACAGTATGAATTGTCTTATGAGCATTGGAAACAGTGCTCCTCTTGTTATGTTTTGAATGGGAAATATCTGATGTGAAAGGCACAGGTTAGGTAATTTTTGAAGTGTGACATTTAAGTATTTGCTCATCACATGGTTGCCTGAAAGGGTTCCTGCCCTGTGAGAAATGTGTGTTATTAAATGTTATGATAGATTTACAGTTTGTGTTCTTGATCATCTCAGTAGTACAACCTGACCTTTATTTGTGGCATCACCTAAAACTTGATGTAATTAATTCCAGTGCATAAGATTACTATGCTCATATCTGTTTCCTTTGTCAGTCGACCTGGTTAATTAACTTTTGTGCTGGTGATTCTCGGTGGGATCTTTAAATGTATACTAAAGGGAACACAAAGATGGTTTGTTTGTGGGGTGTTTTTGTTTGCTTGATTGTTTTTTTAAATATTATATGTTATCTTTTATCACACTCTCTTAGTTGATACTCCCTCTGCTAAGGTGCGTCCCTTGAGCCTGTTACGTTGAACTCACAGACAAGAAAGGAGGTTTTTATGGTTGTACTTGTGCTTTCAGTCACAAAGGGTAGTCAAACAATATTAGAAGTAAACTGATTTGTGGCAGCAACACCTTTTCAACACCACAAACTAATGAAAGCTTGTACATAAAATCCCACAAATAGATCCTGCTGTCCAATAGGTTAATGTTCTAGGTTAGGTATGGTATAGTAAGTAAACTTTATTCTTGTGGGGGTAGCAGGATTACAATCTACCTAGTCAGAAAGTTTTAGGCTACTTTTTATGTCCCTATTTTAGCAGCCTATCTGAAAATAACACTCATTTATGAAGTCAAATGATGACATAGAAAAACAAAATTCAAACTGAACAGGCTAATTGTTATTTGTAGTTTACATTTAACTTAATTTTGTAAAGACTAACTAGGATTAAACCATACCAAGGCTGTATTTGTGCAAAATGACAAACATCTAGGAATTCTGACAAGATATTGATGTTTTTCTGTTTAGCATTGCAGAGTTTTTTCCTCCTATAAATTTGAAGCACAAAGTTCAGAAATCAGAAAGTTTAAAAATATTTGTTCTCTTACTCCGTAAGTGTTGACACACTCTAAAATTTGAACCATGCCAACCAACTCAAGAAGTTGTTACATCACAGGTGTTCCAGAAAGGCCTTTCAGGAAAAGAAATTACATTAAAATTAGTTTTCAGTCATGTAAATAAAATGGTTCTTGGGCTGTGCACAACCAAACTCTTGAAGTGCTGGATGGATTGTGGTGCTACATTAGCTGTGGTTAACACCTCAGCCCTAGGGGAGGATTGCAGTAGGAGCTATATGAAATGGAATAATTGTGTTTTCACCCTCATGATAACTCACTTAGCCAAAGCTCTGCCACATGGAGTTCCTGTTTCTTATGTTCATGTTTATATGACACTTCAACAACAGTTTCAAGTTGTGATCTTTGCAAGTGCATTAAGTTTGGGTGGTTGTGGGTGGTTGTAGTGAGGTGGGGGTTGGTCTCTTCTCTCAGGTGACAAGGGGCAGAATGAGAGGAGTTGGCCTCATGTTGCACCAGGGGAGGTTTAGATTGGATATTAGGAAAAAAAAAATCATATAAAGGGTTATAAAGTATTGGAGGAGGCTGTCCGGGGAAGTGGTTGGAGTCACCAGAACTGGAGGCATTCAAAGCACATGTGAATGTGGTGCTTGGGGACATGGTTGAGTAGTGAACACGATGATGCTGAGTTGCTTACACTTGCTGATCTTAAAGGTCTTTTCCAACCTCAGTGTGATTCTGTGATTCTAAGCTTCTATTGGAAAATCTTTGTCCCAACTCTAGGGCATTCCTGTCCGGGCATTTCTAGTGTGACTTAGCTAATATAGGTTGTTGTGGTCGTGGTGGTGGCTGGCAGAAATATGAAAATCCTGATTCAATGAAATGCATTTGAAGGTGATGATTTCTGGTGGATTGCTTTTATACCACTGTTGTGTTCATGAGTACTGCAAACCCCTCTCACTCACTCTCCCTGACCTTCTCTTACTCTCTTCCTGACTATAGTTGGAAGTTGTGTATTTATGTGTAGCAATGTGTTTATTTATGTGCAACAATGCTTTAGTGTGGAACAGAACCCACCTGTATGCTCAGGCTGATTTTTGTCCTCACATAACAATTCCTTAAAATTTCTATCCCTGGAACCACCTCTTTCCACAACTGAGCCACAGTCCAACAGTGGGGTTGTCCTTGTTGTAATATGGATACTTTGATGGTTACTTGCATAAAATTGTCATTATTTTTCATCTGTTCACAAATGCTTCTTTAATCTCAGGTTTACTTTTGCAAATGTAGTCAATAATTTCCAAAACTCAGTCATTGTTTTCTTCCATCCTCAAAAGAATAGCGTCCACTTGTTCAGCCTCGACCTTCAACTAGTTTCAGCTTGTGATTAAAAAAAAAAAAGAAAAGAAAATGCCCCAGCTTTTGGGTGTGGAAGCACCTTATTACTTTCCATCCATAATTGAATTCAATAACCGTGTTATAAATATTGCCCCCTTTACAGGGCTTGAGTTTCATCTTGAGTTGGTTATAAAACCAGGACTCGAGAAAGCTTTCCAAGTGGTCAATGATAATCTATGGGTACTACGTTTACTGGCAGGTAGATTACACACCTCTCTTATCTTTTTTCCCTTTCCTCAAAGCTGGCAATCACTTTAGATTTACATACAGATTTCCTGGAAACTTCTCATTTCTTAGCAGTGGCACCTATGCCGATGTCCGGAAGCTTGATTGGAATCAATAAATGTAATGAGTAGTAAGATTAATTTTTCCAGTGCTCCAAAATCCTTTGGCAGTTGCATTAAACTTTCAAATCCTATATAAATTTCTCAGGCAAATTTATTTAGTGGACTCCAGTTATGGCTGTCTTGGACAATATAAGAATGTAATAAAAAGGTGGTTCAGAAAGGAGAAAGGGTGGAGAGGGAGCAGATGTCCAGTGCTACTTAACCCAAAGTCAGAGGATCAGCAAAATGCTGTCAGCTGTATGTGGCATCTTGTGCTTCATTTAGAAAGAGAACATTTAGTGAATTCACTTTAGGGGATGGGAACATTTTTTGGCAATTTTCCTTTTCATAGAATCATAGAATGGCCTGAGTCAGAAAGGATGTTAAAGGCCATCTTGTTCCTGCTGTGACAGGGACACCTTCCACTATCCCAGGTTACTCCAAGCCCCATCCAACCTGGCCTGGAACACTTACAGGGATGGGGCAGCCACAGCTTCTCTGGGCAACCTGTGCCGGGGTCTCCCCACCCTCACAGGAAGAATTTCTTCCCAATATCCCATCTGTCCCTGGCCATCGGCAGTGGGAAGCTATCTCCCTTGTCCTGTCAGTGCAAGCCCTTGTCCAAATTCTCTCTCCAGGTCTCCTGGAACTCCTTTAGGCACTGGAACAGGCTCCAAGGTCTCCCCAGAGCCTTCTCCATGCAATATAAGCTGGTTTAACCTTTCTTTTAGGAAACTTGCTGTGTCACTCAGAGCCAGTCAGGCATAACCAGATAAAGTGGTGTTACAAAACCTGATAAGGATTTCATCTTTCAGACACTTCAAGGATTGTTTTCTCTTTGAGACAGCTGAAAATGATCAACTGTTATCCAGTCTGAAATGATCAGTTTTTGACTGACTCACAATAACTCAGTCTTTCCATTTTTCCATTTTCTTTCAAGTCCACAGGTGGTTCTTGAATTGTTCAGGAAAATAAGACTTTCTGAGTATTCTCTCAGTGTATTCTTTGAAAGAATACAGACATGTATTGATATTGGTTTGATAATGTGCTGCCTTGCACGTGTAAAATAATCAGTAGCAGGAGGGAATATACAAAACCCTGCTTTTATTTAAGCAGCCATGGTGTTTAAATAGTGCATTTAGCATGGCATACTGCATGAAAAGAGAGCCAATACCTCTGCACTCTTAGAGTCTCCTGTATGATACCTGAATTATCAAGAGCAATTGTTGCTTCTATTACCTTGCAATAATACTCTTGCTTTAGGAGAGAAGGATTTTTAACCATTTTTGTTCAAACAGAATAGTTGTATTTAGCATAAAAAATCTATTGTGGAACAACACTGGTGTGTATTCACTGAAACTATTTGTGCTCACTATGACCTGGCTTGTCATGAAGAAATGTCCTAGTTTTACTTTGAATTACAGTGTTCATTATGCAGAACATAAAAGCTAAAATGCAGACCTGAAGCCATCTCAAGACCTGAGTTAATTAATAAGTCAGTTTGTGGTGGAATAGGCAGTGGCTTAAACCAACGTGATGTGGGGAGTTATTATCTCCATGCAATAAGATACATAGACAGGGAATATTTTCCCATCTGAAGCTAATCTGAGATTTGGTGTTAATTAGCCGTCATGTTCTATTGGTGTAATCACATACTCTTCCTGTTCATACAAATATATATATGCACATATATGTATATTTGTTTTCATTTGTGCTGCATGTTTGCATAGAGTATAAATATCCAGGGACTTTGTTTACCTCTCTGTGGTTCAGATATAAAAATATGTATCTCACAAGTTGAAAACCATTGACATTTTATGCCTGCCTTCAGATCACTGCAAGAAATTTACTTTTTAGCATAGGATCTGCTATGGATTAGGTTCCACTGGTGAGAGTTGCCCAGAGAAGCTGTGGCTGCCCCATCCCTGGAAGTGTTCCAGGCTGGTTGGACAGGGCTTGGAGCAGCCTGGGATAGTGGAAGGTGTCCCTGCCCATGGCACAGGGTGGGACTGGATGATCTATAATGTCTATTCCTGCCCAAACCATTCCATGATTCTGTGATCTCCGAAAGAATATCATGTGTATTTCTGCCCTGTAGATATTATGGTGAGCTTTAATCACAAAGATAATGTATAAAAACATAAATAAAATAATCCTGATGCTTGTTTTTTTTGTATGATATTTCCTTGTGGAAGGAGAGGGCAACCTGATGGCCTTTGATATATTTGGTTATTTTGCCAGAAAAATCTATACTGGACATATATATATATATTATGACCATGTACAAGTCTCTCTGAAGTTGCCCAAACCAGCTTAGAGATGAGATTCCTACTTATGTTCCTTATAGACCTTGAAAGGCTGATAGACGTAGTTTAATGTCTGTCTGTGACACCATAAGTTGTCCTTCATGGCATTATTTTTTAAATCAGTCAGTTGGTGTTCACTATTAATAAATAATTATTTTTGTAAAAATCAGTCATTCAGCAACAATCTGCCCTCAGTCTATGCAGTGTCTGGGGTTTGTTACGTGATTTTCTCCCTGTAAGCTTTTAACTGTGTGTGGTGTCTCCTAAATGTAATCAAAGGATTCTGTGATATCCAACTTTTTGAGAAAACAATAACCACCTCTGATAAAAGGTAAAAGGAGGATTTTTGTACAAAAATCTTGCCCCAGGAGACTGTGAGACATTTGAAGGCACTAATCTTATAGCTGTTACAGAGCACAATGATAGAGCTTGTCCTGATCTCATAATGACTCATATTTGGTGTATTTCTATCAATGTGAGCCACTACCCTTGTGTGTGTACTCTTGTTCAAAGTGGCTTATTGGGCAACAAACAGTGGGTGGAGACTTTGGAGGATTCTGTATCAAAAGCTTTTGGGCAAATTCCTTACCAGTGTGCTTTTAGGAAGTTAGATAGCTGGAACTTTAGCAAAGAAATCTTTACATGGACAAATAATGGATTATAAAGCAGGAAATGGAGATTAAAAGTTTGGGTTCAGTCTTCCCAAGGGAAGGAGTTCACCACTGGAGTTACCATCAGGATCTCATTATATCCTGAAAAATAGGGTTACTGGGGACAGGAGGATATTTAGTGATGCTAGTAGGGTTGTTTAGGGAATACTGAAGGTGGGACGTGACAAGGAAGATGTGCAGAGGACCCATGATTGCCATTAAAATACCAAATGAAGTTCAGTGTAATTGGCAAAAGATACACGTGAGGGAGTAGTAATTTTAATTTCATCTCTGATCTCATCGTTGCCAGTTAGGAGCAGGAGTTTGAACTTGGAGTGGATAGTTCTATGAAAGCATCCAGTCAATGTTAATAATTTAAGAAGTTGCTGTATGTAGAGTAGAGAGGAATCAGTTGTTCACTACTAGTTTGTGGATAAGAGCCAAGTGACCTCAAATGAAACTTGCAGGAGCTAGGGCACAATGCACACAGCAGAGGGGAGTTTTCATCCCACTGGTGTTTGAGCTGTGGAACACATTTACAGGGGATATTGGAAGTTCACACAAGCTAAAGAGAAGGTCAGATGTGGTTTCAGAAGAGAAACCGATTGCAAGCTACTGAGCAACTGAACTGAATATGGCTTGATAAAGACCTGATCCAGAAATGATTGGGCATGGAGAAAGATCCAGGGATGTGTGTGTTCCTTCTTTTCATATTCCACTCCCTCGGTTTGTGCTTTTGACATGATTGGAGGCAAAGAACTGGCCCAGCCACTTCTAGGAGTGGCTGAGGTCACTTGGTGTGTTCAGCTGGGGAAGAGGAGACTGAGGTCAGAGCTCACAGGGCTCTGCAGCTCCTCATGAGGGACAGGACTGAGGGAATGGCTGGAGCTGTGCTAGGGGAAGGTTGGGTTGGATATCAGGAAAAAGGTTCTTCACTCAGAGGACTGAAACAGTCTCCCCAGGAAGAGTGGTCATGGCCCCAAGGCTGCCAGATCTCAAGGTGTGTTTGGACAATGCTCTGAGGGACAGGGTGGGATTGTTGGGTTTCCTGTGCAGGTCCAGGAACTGGACTCAATGATCCTGGTTGGATCCCTTCCAGCTCGGGATATTTTATGAACCCTCCAGCCTGCTCTGGTGTGGCCTTTTTGACTTCTGGCATTGTGCTGAATGTTGCCATTGCATCTGTCTGAGCAGGAAAGAGTAGGGCTGAAATTCCTTCATGCCCATTACCCATCTCAGTAGCAAATGCATTTTTATTACTTTTAGCAAGTTCCCTGAAAGAAATGAGAGCACTACTGAGACGGATGTGTGTGTGCAATTTCTCTGTGTGAGTGAAAGCTTAGATGGGATGAGCTAAACCAGAGGATTTGAGCTCCATGGACGAAGTCTTCAGATAATTATCTCTTCTGCCTGTTTGGCTGCAGTTCATAGGAAGGGCTTTGACTGATGTGGAAGCTATCTCCATGAGTATTCACTGCAACTGTACGTCTGAGGAGGAGTGCTCACACCTTTCAGGTGTTTGTCCCAAATGTCAGGCTGGTGTTTGCAGTTTGACGTATACCTGAAGGTCATCTGAAGCTTGCATAGGCAGTTTGATTTTCCTGAACAACAGGGAAGTCACTCTCATTTAGAAAATATCATTCGTCTCATTGAAACATTTAGATTTAGGATTATGCTCCATTGTTTGACATAGCAAAGAGAACCCAGGATTGCTTAGTCCTTAAAGGTTAAACATCTTTACTGCTGGATGAATTCATCTTTTTGATAGCTTTATATAATCTTCCAGACATGACATAACAGCCTTGTGGATTGGTGAAACAGTGAATCTTTTGCTGGTGTCAGTAGTGGGTGTTCTCAGATTGGGTTTGTATGGTTGGAAGCTTCAGCATTCTGTGCCTGGCTTCATGGCTGTGGATTGAGAACTCTGCTCTGGAAGAGCTGGAAGTCTTCACAGGGGACTTTCTAGCTACAACTACTCCCCATAAACTCAGAGAGAGAAGGATGCATGGCAAAGTTTCTGGAGAAATTGTATTCCTTATGGCAGGTGTTTTATACACTGTTGTCTTCTGTGGTGATTTTTTAATTTGTAGATAAGTTGCTGAATCTTATCTTTCTAGTAATTTTCTGATAGAAACTTCTGTAATAAAGAATACCCAATTTTCCAATGGAAAATGGAGGAAAAGGTACTTTGCAAATTGAATTGATTTGCCCTAAATTAGAAAAAATTTAAGCTTATTCCACAAATGCTATATTTTCCATTGTTGGTGGAGCTGTGAATCTGCTTTGTTTTATTTGGGCTTCTCTGATGCTTGTGGGTCTAATATCTGTTCTTGAGAAAATTGTGACTTTCCAACTAGTCATTTCATGTAGAAGAAAATGGAGACATTTCAAACGTTGTTTAGTTTAAGTGCTATTCTTTCCAGAGCTGACTGGTAGAAAGGCTCTTGGTAAATGTTTAAAGCCAATCCTGAATGAGATTTCTGTCCCAGGACATATTGTTGGACCAGCATTTTCACACCCAAATCACACCTATATTACCAACTCTCTTTTGCTGAGAAAATAAATTTAAAAAAATCATAGGATCATAGAGTAGTTTGGACTGGAAGGGACCTTACACATCATATAGTTCCCACTCCCATATATTCAATCTATTTCATTTTATAAATAATGCAGGGCTTTGGTTGTGTACCTCAGACCTCTCTGGGTGTATCAGAAAGATGGTTAAATGCTAGCTTACAGGAAGCAGGGTAAATGCTGTTGCTTTCCCTGTGGCTGTCTTGGCATTGTGCCAAGAAGAGTAGGAGAAGACTTTATCAAGAGATGTTTTATTGTGCATCAATACAATTCTAAATGCTGTGTTTAGATCAGTTGCCATGGAGTTGGAATAAGTAAAATTAAGTTTTTTGAAGAACTACTTGTATTGAAAGACATTGTCTTACTACTTTCCTAAGAAAATTACCTATTAAAGGAAATTCTGAGTAAGAACCTTTGTGTACATGGGTCTGTTTCAGTGCAGCAACACTCTCTTGGAAATGGCTGCTGTTTTGAAAAGTTTAAGGCTTTTCTAAGGGGCTATGTCTGACTGGATAAGGATTGTATGTCTTCATTAGTACAAAGAAAGTTTGTGTTCTCAGATCTTACACAAACCTCTGACTTGGAGAGCATCAACCTAAATCTCTTTGGCACTTGAGTTTCAGGAGAAAAGAGAGGGTAAAAGGGCACAGTGTATGTTGTGTAGGCTTCATTTTCTGATCAACAGCTTGTCCCCAGACAGAGCCTGAATTACAGACATGTTGACCACCACCCTGCCCTGGTCAAACACTGTAGAGGGGTGCACCTTGGCAAGTCAGGCAGTAAAATCATCAGACTTTAAGAATCTTGGATTGGTTCTGGATTTTTTGTTTTCTGTCTCGAATTTGCTGTTACTTAGAGTCATGGAACCATTGGCTGGAAAAGACCTCCAGGATCACTGAGTCCAGCCTTTGACAAAGCACCACCTTGCTTATAAACATTTAGGACTTCCCCAGACCCATAGTACAGAGGCCAGAGTTTAATCAAGAGGAGAAATGTGCTGGGTTACCTGCAAAGTAAGAGAGTTCCCAGCTTCCTGAGAGCCTTGGATTTGGGAGCAGTGTGGGAATCATGCAAGCGTGCCTGCCTGTATGGATTTGTGGAATGGTTTGGGCTGGAAGGGACCTTCAAGGTCGTCTTATTCTAACTCCTGATGTGGGCAGGGACACCTTCCCCTGGACCAGGTTGCTCCAAGCCCCCTCCAACCTGGCCTTAAACACCTCCAGGGATGGGGCAGCCACAGCTTCTCTGGGCAACCTGTGCCAGGGCCTCACCACCCTCACAGGGAACAATTTCTTCCTAAGAGCTAATCTAAACCTACGCTCTTTATGTTTGAAACCTCTTGTCCTGTAACTATGTAAAGCTGTCAAAAAAAACCCCACATATTTTTAGCATACGGGATCAAATGATTGACTGATTCCCTGCAGAGTGGTGTTATTTAAATTGGTGTCCATAGCTTCCTCCCAAATGTTGCAGACAAGACGGAAGCAGGCGTGAAAGTCTAACCAGTGGCTCCAAGTTATCAATTCAGCTTCTTGGCAGACTATCACAAAATGTTCTGAAATTATCCAAGTGTAGTTATTCAGAATTCCAGTGTTGATGTTGCTATTTCTCAGTCCATGGCTCCTAAGCACAGCACATGCCTGAACTCAGATTAGATGAATACCTTCAGTTCCCAGCTCAACCATAAACTCAACTTCATAATAAACAGCTTTCTCCACCTGCCCTGTGCCTCAGCCTCCTTTTGTAAAATGGGAAAAGTCGTTCTTTATTTCATGGGATTGCTGTAAATGTAGAAGTTAGAGAAATCTGTGCTATATCATCTGGTAATGATAGAGTTGAAGATGAAAAGTGTTGTTTAATCAATATGTTACATTCTGGCAGTGCAAGAGGTAAAAGATGATGTATTCCTAGTTTTGTGCATCTTGAGCTTGCAATCCAATTTCTGGGGAGCCATTAGTGGCCATGCACTCATGTGCATGTCTGCTTCTGATCTAATGCCTCAGATTTGGTGGGATTTATGCCTCGTCCATCTCTCACATGGGCTTTCTACAGTGGTTTCTTACAAGAAGAGCTGGTACAGGCACTGTGGTTCAGTTCTAATGCCCTTGACAAACAAGGAACACTAAAAGACTTTCTGTTACTTGGGTCAGCAATGCAAGAAAATACACAATTGTGCCCATGTCAATTCTCAGTTTCATACAAAAGCTGAAATAGAATCCAGTTATGAGTAATAAATAAACAGGTGAGAGCAGCCTCTCACCGATGTTTTGTGAAATAGTTGCTTTTGTGTTTTCACTGGAATTGTCCCTTGTGGTATCTGTGTGGTCATGTAGAGCTTTAAATTGTAAAGGCAGAAAATTAAGGTAATAAAGGCACTATGCAGTGTTTCCATTTTAACTTAGAGTTCACAGCAGTTTTGCAGCAATTTACTGTCTCTGTTTCTCTATTTTTCCTTCTGTTTAGGGAAGTATATGGACTGTCATATATTTGTAAAGCTTCGGGGAGTGTTCTTGTCATGGGAACCTTTAGTGCTTTGCTCTCCTGGGCTCTACTCCATAAGGAGATAGTTTGCATTTTACTGGAATAAGTGACCTTTTGTGTATGCAATCAGTTTATCATAAAAACAGGAACCTGAAGGATTTTTAGACATTTATTTTTAGATGAGGATATTGCTGTAAGAATAGGAAAAATAGGGATAGAAAAAGAAAGTGTAAAAGTATTACTTGTTTTTCCTGTGGAGACCTGTCAATCACTGCTATGGGTGGACAATCTGCATCTCTTTTTAGTGTGCTTGGTGTCTTCTAGAGGCAACTTCAGAGACTCTGAATTTGCATTTTCACATTGAAACAGAAACCAAAATATGATTATTTTTTGTGGAGCTAAACAGCAGTAGACATCAGAGAGAACAGAAATATGTATACCAGCCGTGCCCTGTAGCACTAAGGCTCTGTAACACACTACAACATCCAGTGGAGAAAGGGATCAGAAAGACAAATGTGAGATGGTCTCTGCCAAATTTACTTAATGAATGGTTCTTAGGAAGTCCAGGCCAAGTCACGTGCTACTTACACTCAGATTAACCCTGTGTAATCTAATCTTCAGTTCTTGATGATTTCTTGTTGAGTCGATTTCCTTTTACTAGTGGCCTAGTTAATACTTCACGTACTTCTGGTTCAGATGTGCTGATTGCCAAGGTCATGATTTTTATCAGAGGTTCAGTAGAAATGGGAATTTCATAGCAATTTTAATCACTTTTTTTCCATGAAGTGATTTTTTTTGATTTCTTTATTGCTGTCATCAAGATAAGGTATATTCTGACATCCACTTTAGACCAACTAAATGACGTCTTTATAATCATCAAAGGTAGTAATGGCTACATAAATTTTTCAGTGAACAGTCAGTAGAGATGAAATGACATTCTGCAACTATGCCAGATTTCTTCTGGTATCCAAGCATTTGAAATAGTCCAAATTTGTGATAAGTGGCATTCCCAAACATGCCTATAGATGGTCTCTAATATATACAAATTTACATACAGGAAACCACGGGTTCTTTAAACAACAGATGTAGGAGCACCAGGGCATTATAATGCACTGAAAATATCATAGGATATAATACTTTAAGGGTTGTATTACATTGTAAATGTACATGGTTAAGATCATACATGGGTGTTTTTTCTTAAACAGTACTTCAAAATATTTGGTTCACTTCTGGACAGACCATTTTTCAAGGGATATGCCTGCTATTATTTATTCCTACTGGCTTGTCTTCTGTAACATAGCTATTTTAGGGACAAAGTATTAATTGAGCAGCTGTACAATATCTGATGTCATGCTGGGTTTTCCTTTTTCTCCGAACTGTGACTTCTTCCACAAAAGATGGACCTTTGTACATTAATTGTATGTTCGTGGCTGTCCTGTGAGTCACCTCCACTATTTTCCTGATGAGATTCTTGGAGTCATAGAATATCTCCGGTGGAAAGGGACACATAGGGATCATAAAGTCCAACTCTGCTCCTCTCTGCTGGGCTGGGCTTGATTTCCACCAACCTGGCAAATAAGGCTTGGCCTTTGTAAGTGGTGTTGACTGTCCAGCACTTGTGTTCCCATCTATTGTACTTGCAGTTGTTGTTGCTTGTTCCTTTAAATTGGTGGTTCTTGGCCATAAACTGAGCTTTTATTGCTTTTGTTTAGATTGCTCATCACTCTGATTTTGTTAGTCATCATCCTGCCTGGAAGAGTTATTATTCACTTAAAATAAATGATTGATGGAGTTCTGTAATCTGGTAATATGAGGATATTATTAGTAGAAGGGAAATGGTATTTCCCTCTTAAAAACTTCTGATATTTCAGTTCATAATGGTTTTTGCTTTTAATTGAAGGAAGATACAGAAATTAATTTTGGACAAGAAGAAGAAAACCTGCAGTTTCCTTGCAGGTTTTCTTGGCGTGGCATAGCCTATCCCTTTATAGGGAATTGACAATCAAAGCTTATTTTTTATGTAGTCCTTCAATGACTCTGTAACGTAGACAGAAATATTTTTGGGTGCAGTACAGGATTCATATTGATATTAACAAGGGCAGGGGTGAAGCCTGGAGATTCTCATCTCTGAACACATCACTCCTACTCATTCCTCTTCTGTATTCTATGGCCAAGTAGCTTGATGACATTCACACTGCCTGCTGGCAATGTGACTTCAGAATAAAATTGTAGCTGGAAGCTTTTTTGGCTGTTTTTCCCTTTTTGCGCTAGACATTCTAATAATAAACACCCCAATGAACAAACAGTTCTGTGCTTCTGTTAGGCAGAAGGAAAGGGGAACAGATTTCAAACCCATGGAAATTAGATTTCCTGAACCTTCAAATGAGATCAAATGGCATTAGAAATATGTACTGGGCAGGCCAGAAAGATATGTTGATAATCAGGTTTATTTTTCACTGACTAAGAATTAAATCCAGGGAGAATAATAGAGGGAGAGTGTTCCCAGGATGAAGAGTTAGTTCTTTATTAACCACCTCTTGGAGTAGTAGGAAGTCTCCTTGTCTTCCATGAGTAATGACCTGGAATGGATAACTCTTAATTCCCTCTTTTAAAAATGCATTGGGAACTTAAACAGTCCTACTTGTGCCTGGTGAAGCATTTGCAATTACATGAAGTGCTTGTGAAAAGCTCTGCTGTGTATAAGTTGCTGTTGCTTATGGAGCTTCAATTATTTAAAGCCCAGAGTTTCTTCTGTTCTTCCCTCAGGACTTGAACTGCAGAAGTACTTTCACAGGGTTTAAATTTTGATTTTTTTTCTTCCCAGTTTTGTATATCTTTTAGTACTTGAATCAAATAGCCATGAAATAAGCGTAGAGTTTCAAAGAGAATTCTTGTTAGTCAAAGGAACTTTAGGACCACATTTGTCTGAAACAGATGAAGCTGAAGCTGAGAACCTTCCAGAGCACTCAGAGTTGTTACGTTTTTCCTCCTTTTTAATCCTTAGTGAAGCACTGAAGAAGTGTCAAACATCAGAGTTTGATGTGGAGGTGTGTCTGGGAAGAAGTCAGGATAAATTGTTCTGTTAGAATCTCAGTTCTGGACCCTTATTCTGTAACTCGCTGTCCCAAACCCCTTCCTTCCCACAATAAGGAATTGCTTACCAAATTCCCACCCAGTGACCCTGGATTCATGGAGCTGCCAATGTGTGTCTACAAGGCTGTCATCAGGTCGGTTGAACCAATTACAGCAATATATGATCATTAAAAATCTAGTAGGACTTTGCCGTCTTTCCCCTAAGCATGTCAGGTTTTACATACCAGGGATTTCTTTAATAAATATTAATTGGTAATTCTAATTTAACATGCAGATTGAGAACTTTTGACGAGGTAACTGCTGAATACTGCACATTTAAGCCTCCCCAGTGCCATTTTTTTATGACTAGGTTTTCCATAAAGAAGTGAATTATAGAAAACAAAAGAATTTGATGTAAACCACTGTTGAAAACTCTCTGAGTTCAAATACATTTTAGAAGCTTAAACGTCAAACTTGAGAACAGGCTTCCTCCAGCTTTCCTAGGGATTTTTATGCCAAGCATAGTGGAAAAAAAGAATTAATTTGTTTCTCATTTGTTTTTTCATTGAAAAAATTTCCACAGAACTTTTCTTTCTACTTTCATACTGTGTGATTTTACGAATATTTTTAAACACATGACAACATAAGTGCTCCATTGTATCATCGAAACGTATTTACACATGTGACTGGTTTGGAAAAAACAGGAATTAGCATTTTCTCAGCAGGTGAGTCAGTGTACAAACTATATAGAGGACCACTGGTGATCTCCATAAATTGCCATCAACTCCAATTTTTTAATTGATTTAATTCCTAATAAAAAGAAAATGGACTGGTTTGCTTGTCATAGTTAGGCAAGCCTGTCTTCTCTTAATTCTAAAAGAATAATATATTTTTTCATTTCTTTTTGGTTGTTTCATTTTCATATGAAAAGTTTTTCTGGATTAGCATCAAATGATTTCTTTGACCCTGTCCCAGCTTGACCTTATCTTTCTCAAAAAGTGTAGCTGCTGTTGGGGAGGAGATATTTAGAACTGGTTTTAACTGATTGATAGTTGAAAATAATAGGAAGAGAGGAGAGTGGGCCAGGAAGAAGAGCTGGATTTGTAGCAGGAGGTGTACTATGGTAAGGAGATCAGGACAAAGAAGGGCTGATCTCTGTAAGGAAAAAAAAGGAAGGTGCAAGGAAAGTGTCCGAAGTTTGAAATATCTTGAGTTTGAAGCTCCAGAAGGGCCCAGGAGCTGTCAGGTTGCTTCCAACTTTGACTAAGGGTAGTAATGGAGAATATAAAAAGTATGGTTTTGCTTTTCTTTCATGTGTGATAATCTTTCATAATCATTGGCATGTAGTCCTTGTTTTGAAGCACCTGTCTTAGCACAGTGGCCTAAGTTTTCATAGAATCACAGAATCATGGAATGCTTTGGATTGGAAGGGATCTTAAAGATGATCTCATTCTACCCCCTGCCAAGGACAGGGACACCTTCCATTACCCCAGTTTGCTCTAAGTCCCACCCAGCCTGGCCTTGGACCCTTCCAGGGATGGGGCAGCCACAGCTTCTCTGGGCAACCTGTGCCAAGGCCTCACCACCCTCACAGGGAAAAATCTGTTCTGTATATCCAACCTAAATTTCTCCTCTGTCAGTGGGAAGCCATTCCCCCTTATTCTGTCATTCCAGTTCCTGATGAACAGCCCCTCTCCTGATTCTCTCTAACCCCTTCAGATCCTGGAAGATGCTGTGGTGTCTCCACACAACCTTCTTCTCTCCAAGCTGAACATTCCCAACTCTCCCAGCCTTTCTCCACAGGGTTTTATCTCCCTGCAGGCTGGCCCATTGTGATCAGGCTGTGCATTGTGCCCTATTACTATATGTTGCTATAATACTATTTTTGAGATTATATGATCTATTTTGGGCTTTTCCATATGGATTATCTCAATTTGTTTGAAAAGCTGACTGATTCTGGGGTGTGTTGTTTGTTAATATCCTTATAAATAAAGAAGATAGTATTCTTAGTTTATAGCTCCAATTTAAGATTTGATCATTAGTAGCCCTCTGTGCCATCTCTCTTCTCAGGCCCTTTTTAGCCCTTTGTCCTCTCCTTCTGTCACCCTGCCCTTCTAATGCCACATGCATCAGCATTCCAGAGTGGCCCTAATCCTTGGAGATTTTAGCGAAGTTTTTATGATGATTTTCTGAGCCACCTGTATGTTTTGGGATTTTTTTTTTTTTTTTTTTGAGATATGTGGCTTGTCACAATCAGGTTTTCATGAGCTGGGAAACTTATCTGTTGGCTGAGGTCATTAAGTTTTATTAACAAATGAATAGACCTGGCCTGATAGTTCTGAGGTAGCTGTGATCAAGCTTGGAGCCATGGCCTTTATGATCGTAAGGCAGGTTGGGCAAAACTAAGGCAACCAACCAAAGGTTACTTACTGTTTTGTTATTTGGATACAGTTTTCCATGTATGGGAGTGTTCTTAGAAAGATCTGGATAGAGGATCAAAAAAGACACACAGACAACCAAGAGACACAACTATGAGATAACTAAGAGACATAACCAAGAAAGAAGCTGAAGCAGGAGAGAGAAAGAGAACCATGAGAGAGCTATGAAAGAAAGTCATGCAAAAGAACCCTGGACCTTAACTATGTATGTATGTGTTTCTGGCATGCGAGATATACAGATGTAAAAATTAATATTAATGGAAGTCTTTAGTTAAGTCTCCGAGACTAATAATAACTAAAGATATAAAAAACTGTAATGCCACACTTATCCTCAAACTCTCCTTGTAAAGTGCATTTTTCTTCCGAGTTTGTGCTTTGAGAGTGGGAATAGAAGAACCTCTCAATGAAACAATATTTCTTGTAATTCTGAATGTAAAATATTCTTCCTGGGGATATGAAACAACACCAGAAAAAGGAATTAGATCTGTTTGAAGTTCTGTTAACCTATTTTTAGTGTCCAGGAACCACGAGTGCTTTTTTCCAGAGTATAATGGTAGGGGGAGAACAAGAGTTTTGCTTACACAAAACATTCTGTCTTTTGTCTGTGAAAGCGGTCAATCTCCATTCCCAACATTATTCTAGTAGTTGGCATCTGCTGAAGTGGACATTGAGATTGTAACAAGAGCTGCCGCGTGCTGCCTGGTTTTGAAGGTTTGATCCTGAGCTGCCTATCAATTAATAATGAATTCTCTTTGGGAAAAGAGGCCATTTCAGCTGAAATGCCCAATGCACAGCAGGAACTTAGAGGTGATGACAGGAGCTTTCCTTTTTCTTGTGATCAAGCTGGGAGCCGTGGCCTTTAAGGCAGGTTGGGCAAAACTAAGGCAACCAACCAAAGGTTACTTACTATTTTGTTACTTGGATACAGTTTTCCATGTCTGGTTTTCTGTCATCTTCTCTGTTTCACAGTAGCAGAGACGCACTGTTCTGTAGGAAACATAGAAATCATTTTTGCAAATTGCTGAAACCTTTCTATTCAAACAATTAAATCACATAGACTGTTGTCTCCCATGTCTCTCTGAATAATGATGACTCCCATTAAAACAGGTACTGAGTTCTTCTGGGTTACATAACCTACATATTCATGTTAAAACCACTGTAATTAACTTCATTTGTATTGGTCAGGCTCTGTGGCTTCAGAAGGATTTATGGCTGAACGTGGTGACAACAGAGCTCCAGATTGGAGCATGTGCTTTCCATTCAACTCCTGCAAATCTTACCGGAGTCTAAAATTGGACTCTCAGAGCAGAAGTTTAAAGGCAGTTGTGAAGGTCTGAGGGATTAAATAAAGTGTAGCACAGAACAGGACTGAGAAGGGTTTGTAGCAGGTTTTATAAAGCAACAGGAGATTTTGGAACTGTCAGAAATGTGAAGAGTTTTGCTAATTTCCATATTTCTCCTCAGATGAGGAGGATTTCCTTTTTTTTCCTCAGGAAAACATCTTTAAAAGTCATCCTTGGGGCCTTCTTATCGCTCTTTTACCAACTAACCTAACAGATGTTTCTTAGTAGTTAACTTAACATGAGCATATGACAAATTTTCTTAAGGTCTAGAGGGGAAAAAAAATCTCTGCCTCAGCCTTGTGGTAAGATTTTTATGGTAATTGGATGAGAAAAGGGGGAACCATTCTGGAATATGGAGAGTGATCTGTTTCCCTGATAGACATTGCACAGAGGATGTCACCTCTGTGAGCATTGATAATTCAGGTGCTGTCTTAGTGCTGGGAAAGGAGCTGTATTTCACTATTTTCACATTATTTCACAAATTCAGCTATTTGTGAGGAGCTTCATAACTCCAAGGGACCAGCGCTCCCTTTTTCCCCTGTATGGCCACCAGCAAATCATTCCAAAGAAGGATGGTCAGTGACTTCACCTTAAGTTGCATGTCTGATGAGACTATCCTTCATAGGTACCTGAGTTAGTCCTGAATAAGAAAATAAACATGGGATAAGCCTTGGGACCTTGGGATAAGCCAAGGTCCTACCTGCTCTTTTACCTCTTAATTTGTTTTTGTCAGACCAGGCCATTCCTAGGGTGCTGTTCAGTGTAGAAATTTTTCGTTTGTATGAAACAAAATGCTGACCTGAGATCACAAAAAGTATTTTTCATTCCTCTCAGTAGAAGATTGGATTGAAAAGAAAATATCTTCATGTTTACTTTCTTTATTATCATGAAATTGTCATTTCTATTGTCATGAAGTGGTTCGTTTCTATTGCAATGAAGTTGTTACTAAGTAGTAGTTGCCTCCTTCATTCCCCTAAGAGCTTTTCCTTTGAATGTGGATGTGTTTTAATCTTAGAGAATATTCCTGTCAGAGATACTTGATTGTACAGATTTCTCTGTGGAAGGAAGTTATGTGCGTTAAGGAAGTAGGAGGTTGCATTGCTCTTCAACATTCATCAGACACTCCTAAATGGAGAGATTGTGTAGTTTTATTCCCTTTTGGACAACCCTGTATTCGATGCACTGGCATGTCTGTGAACAATATACATATTACTGCCTTTACATTTCCTGTAATCTGACCTGTGTAACTCTGGCATCCACTCTCACTTGTCAAAGACTCGGGATTGATGCCACAATTTGGGACAAGTTACTGCGCAAAGAGAAATAGCCACATGAATAAAAGAGTTCCCATCAACTACAAAACCTACTGATGGTCCTTATGACAATGATGTTTGTCATCTGTCCAGTTTCAATGTGTGGTTGGTGCCGTCTTCTGGATCCACTGGAGAGACCTGTTTTTTAAAGCAAGTTAGGCCTTGAATTATGGATTCACTCCCAGGTAATATTTTGCTCATACTGGACATGAAACATGTTCACATACTTGGAGTAGAGATTGGGAAGCGTTCAAGAGAAATAAAAGAAACAAATGAGAAAAAATATTTTTAAAAAGCTCCCACCCCCTCACTGAGAGTAGTTCCATATACTGAAGCCAGATGTGGAAACCGTGTGTTTTTTCGTTTGAATTTATTCTGCTCTTATTCTGTAACAGGTTGGTATAAAGTCAAAATCTCTGTTAGGTGCTCTGTGGTCATTAAAATGCAAAATTCTGCTATATTCCACATAGTCTTACAGAAATGGAATTGGAAAAAGTTGGTTCCCCTGTGTCCTGTTTCCTCCATTGAGGTGAGGAAGGCACACAAAGATATGTGCATTTACTTTGGTAGATATAGCATAACCAAAGCCTTTTTTTTACATTCCTGATTTCCTTGGATGCATGGAATACGGCTCCATTGTGGCCTGTTCTCAGATACTTTTTCATCCAAAAAATGATGGTAAGTTGGCAAATGTTGGCAGTTACGGTGTGCACAAAGATGTGGTTTGGAAGAACAGTGAAGGGTGATTGTAGATGGCCATTGTCATTAATCCTCTGGCTAATGCCAGGTCACAGGTGCAATTCTGGATTTCTGCATTTGGGACTCTTCCTGCCTGTCATCGATCCCAGGTGAAGCTGCTGGAAGAGCTGCTCGCTGTCCTGGAAAATGAAGCTTTGAGTCATCAGTTGTGACATTTCTCAGATGTTCCTGCGACCATGGAGAAGATGGAGGATAGTAATCCCAATTTCCTGATTTGGTTCTCTAAAACTTTCCAGAAAAGAATTTTCATAGCAATGACCTTCAGGTTTGTTTCTATATAATGTCACCTTTATCCTTCTACATCATTTATGTGTAGGAGTATCAAGGGGTGGCCTCAATATCAGGAAGCATTGTCACGGGTTGCCCAGAGAAGCTGGACGTGTCCAAGGCCAGGTTGGACAGGGCTTGGAGCAACCTGGGATAGTGGAAGGTGTTCCTGCCCATGGCAAGGGGTTGGAACAAAATGGACTTTAAGGTCCATTCCAACACAAATCATTCCATGTTTCTATCATTCTTCATGAGCTGGTACTTCTTTATACCGGCAGAAGTAAGGCAGGGGTGGGAGGAGTGTGGGAAGGGGGAGAAAAAGTAAATCTAAGAGGTTTCAGAGAGTATTGGATCTCTAAAGTAAGATTTTATTTAATAAACTAAAAATAAAACTCTTCATATCATAATTTCGTCCCTATCAATATCTCCTCCTTAGACCGTCCACAAATAATCATCTGATCTTATTCAGATGATTCTATGAAATATTGAAGCATAAAGGAAATTTTAACCTTTTTTAAGATAGAGATCACAATCAGGCTAAAGGCCTGCCAGTATAAATAACACAAGTATTGTTCTATTGATTCTGAGTGCCTTTGCTACACCGACTGCTGTCCCCTAAGCTTTAACAGTTTTCCAGGACAGATAACTAATTCTGTTGAGAACCTGTCACTGAAATGACAATTTCACAGCTTCCTCTGGGGACAGTCATGAGTGTGATCAGATTTTCAATCTGCAAACACTTATTGATTTGCTTTCTAAAAACTTCCTAAGAAATCCCACCTGGGTGAGGAATTTCTCTGAACTCTATCAGCCTCTTTAACAAGTTCTTCAAAAGAATTATTGTATTTTAAATAGAACTGCAGTGGTATGTTCTTGAAAGAATATTAAATTACTTAAGCTGGAGTGCAGTTATTACAGTAGGTTTAGAATGAGGCATAAAAATGGATTATCTGTCTATATTTAGGATATATACATGTATTAGATAATTAAAAATCATATACATCTTCCTGGGTTGTTTTGTGGGCTTTGTTTAATGATTGGAAAGTCGATGGGATTTTAGGGCTTTTATTTGGCTATCAGTTAATATAGATACAGGTTATATTGGAAAGCCATTTAACAACAGAGAAATGTGTTTTGGCCAAGAGGTGGCATAATTTTTTAAGTATTTAGTTCATATATACAAGATTTTATATACTCCTTAAGAAACATGGTGTTTCTTAATTTTGGTCGTTAGAGTCTAATGTAGCACTCCACAAGTAAAGTGGTGCCTCACCTTCCTGCAGAGCACTGTATAGTTTTTTTTTAATTCAATCTCTCTTATTCTTTTTCTACACAGAATACCTTGTTATTAAATCATGAACATGTGATTACAATCATCCTGATGATAGATTACATTTAACCAAACATGTGAATGAAAATGTAGTTTAGGACTGGAACTGGGCTTTAGAGATGGTTTTTCCAAGCTCTGCACTATAAGGTGCTTAGAACTCTCTTTGCCCAACTCAGAGCATCAGCCCATGGTCCGAACATTGCACTTGATGATCTTGGAGGTCTTTTCCAAACTTAGTGATTCTTTGAGGTGAAATGACAGACATTGTCAGAGAGGTTTGGGACTATATGGATCAGTTTAATATTGGTTTAATATTTATATGGATTTGGTTTAATATTAGTATTAAAGGGAAGGCCTGAACAAGTCCTGGAGCTGTGTCTCTGTGCAGGGATTACCTGCACTCCCCAGTGGATAAAACCAGCTCTAAATGGTGCAGTGTGGTTTTGCCACACTGGGGAAGCACACCCTGTGATAGGCTTGGGAGAAGGTTTTGAGATGGGAGTTGATAGAGGGAGTGAGAACAAGTCAGAGTGGGAATATTTTATCTTGCCTTTGGTGTTTGTTTTACTCTGAGAGAGAAGGCTAAATTTGTGTGGAAGTCTAAGTAAGGGGGACTTGACAGCAAACCTGAGCACATCAGGTGTTAAAATTCTGCCCTCAATTCACTGAGAGAGATTTAGATGACATTGAAATACATTGATCACAACATGTCAATGTATTAATGCAGGAACAATTTGTGACTGTGATAGGGGTGGGAGGGGTGTGTAGTCACAGGTTTGTTTCAGTGTCACACCTGTCCACAGCACATGTCAAACAAGAGTGATTTTTAACAGAGAGAGGAAGCAAAATGCTCTTGTAATTTAAGTTTCCATCAGTCATCATCACTTGCTATTTCCCTAATTGATCCTGTTGATATCCTTTGTGTGGTAGGGGAATCCAAAAGATAAGGCAGAGGAGCTCTTAACAACTGAAGGAAAAATGTAGAGTTTAAAAAATACTCAGCTTTGAGTGATCTGTGATTTGAAGTTTTGTAAGACTCTTTTTTGGCATAAAAGAATTTGGTAATTAAAAAAAAATTCTGTCAAAAAAACTTCTATAGTTTTGAAGTTATGGGAAGATGCAATTCCTGAAGTGCTGTGAGGAAAGAACATTTTCCTGCACTTCCAAAATACGACACAGAAGGCCACAGGTGACTGAAATACAAGGTTAGATGATGACTTTGTGTGGGATGTGAGTCCCAGCTGGAGGGCAGAGGTCAGAGTTTCATTTATTCTGCACAGAACAGTGTGTGACACTTGGAAATATAACAAATTCTGTCTGAATTGATGTGAAGAAAAAGATCATGAGAGGGACTGACACAAATGGAAGTTTTTTGATCATTGCACTTCTGTTTTTGAATCTTAGAAAACACCATTGTGGGAGTTAAAGGCTGGAATTCAGGGCTACCTTGCCCTGTTACCAACACAAAGGTAAGAAGTGCAGAAATGTAAAATATCTACCAAATGAGGTGAACAATAGAAGATGAGGAAATTTGAGACCTCTGAAAATTGCCTTATTCTGATGTCAAGGGGCAACCACAGGTGCTGCCTCAGGTTCCCTTTTGCTGTCCTGTAAATACATGTGTGATTAATGGTTTTTAATATGATGTGAACCCATAAAATCTGTATATTCTGTCTCTCTCGAAAGTTATTGATGGTTGTGGCAAGTGTAATTGTTACAGGATCTTTGTCTTATTCTGAGCCAGCTATGGGACAGTGGACCTGCTTTGTATTTATTTACCTTGATTATCTGGGTCAAGTTACATTTCTTAGTACTTTTAAATAGAAATTTTGTAAGCAGAGATCCTCCTGTGCCAAGAGCACCCATTGCAATTTTTCTTTATTTCTGTAGGTAAAAGGGAAATCTGTTCAAAACATACAATTTAACATGGAGAGCTTGTAATAGTTAAGATCAATCTAAGTCTTAATCATGTATATGTGTGAGACTTACACAGGTTGTCTTTGTAGCTTGTAAAGGTCATGTGGATTGTGGGAAAGACCTAGTTTCTCTTCCCACTGGAGGAGACTAAAATAAGGTGGTGTGGCTGTGACCTTGAGCTGATAAACTCTGGGGAGTGGCAAATTATATCACCAAAATGGTGGAGCCGTGCTGATCATTTGTGCAATTTTGGGCTGAAAGTGATTCAGAGCGAGCTCGTGTCTGCTGCATATTCCTTTCCTCACTGGAGCCACAGGATGAGTGTTAATCACTCGATTTATATTCATATCTGCAAAACACGTAGGCTTTGATAACATTTAAAATGTTGGGAATGTTTTTGAATTCACAGTTGAGGAAGAAAGAGGAAAATACCAAGACTCAAGGCTTTGACTTTCCAGTGATTGGTTTGAAGAACACATTTAGTCTTCAGAGAAATTATTTTCTCTCCTCCTTTCCCTGTGATTGCTTGACCAAATGGTATTTCCAACCTTAAGATGGAATTTAACTGCCAAGTTGAATATATTGCTTTACTAACAAATACATAGTAGTTGAAAAAGACGAAGTTTAAAGGCAATAGAACACAAAAAAAAAAAAAAAAGAGAGAGATTCTGGAGTTTTTATTGGTATTGCTAATTATTTGCTTGAGGTAATGCTGCATTTTTTCATATCTCTTGCTCTTTTCTGCCCACCTCAGTCCTTAGAGCTTCTTTCCTTGCAAGGTTGTGGACACATGGTGGATATTCACAATAAAGGATATCATGGATTTCAATTCTCCCTTTTTTCTTTTCCTAGCCAAACACTCTTTTGTATTTGATTTAAATTTTTATTAATATTATAAATGCAGTACTGCTTAAAAAAAATTAAATGGATATACAAGAGATTCTGATGGTACCACAGCTGAAGATAAATTTGAGCAGTTGGAGTGTTACTAGTATCTACTGTTAAATTTAGGACTCTTCTGAACTGAGTAAGTTTTTTCTTTCATTATGTCCTATACTTGAAAGATTGTGCTGAACAGCAGATCCTGTTCATTTCATTTAAAGTCTGTTAATAAATAGTGATTTACCCATTACACTCTTGTATTTCTGCTCTAAGTGACCAGGAGAGTATGTGAAGGAAGCCTGTGTGAGAAGCCCTTAGCTTTTTTTAAACTTGGCTAAAATTAACTTTTAACACCTTGACAAACTACTGGTGCTGCATCTTTTCACAGCTGACTGACTGCATCTTTTCTGAGTTCACTTCGGCCTTGTGCTGTACTGTTGGGTGCTTTATATACTGAAATTCCTGATGGTGTTTTTCCCCCTAGGCTTTACAGGTGTAAGCACAGACTTATATATCAATCCTTACACTTCAGTAGCTGCAGTTAATGTGCATTGCTGAGTAAGCTCTACACCTGGGACAGTTAGTGTATGGTTAATGACAATTGTCCTAGCTGATAGACCTCTTTAGGGATTGATTTATTTATTGTACTGTATACTTATAAATACATGATTTAATATTTTGTTAATATTTTATGAATTTAGTTCCCACTCAAACAAAAAAGAAGCATACAGGTTTCATTAAACACAGTTTAGCTCACACCGTGACACAAGACAGGTGTTTCTGGATGAAGTAAATGCAATTTTAATAAAATAAAGAGGAGTAAATCACTATGTTTTCCAACAAAGGTGTATTTTTTTTCAAAAGGAGCCATAAATGGATGGTGTCTGTAGCCATGTAACTCTGTTGTGTCTTTAACATATTTGTTTTTACAGTCAAAGACAGCTTTAAAAAATGCTGATCTTAGCTCTTACAAATGAATAGGCAAGCCTGAAAATACTGTGCTCACTTTATTGTTCCTAAATCTAAGAGTGGCAAATGTGATATAAAAAAGATTTCAAATCTTAAGTAATATTAATGCCAAACTCACAAGATTTTGTGCATTGTGCTAATGGCATAATTTAATACAATTAAAAATAGAATTGTTGACTTAGGGTGAAGGTGCTGTGATAAAACATGTTTTTTGTGCTTGCTGCAAGTGTTGGAGAATATTCATTATATGAGATTTATCAAATTGAGGTTCTTAGTTATTAATTTTGTATTTTTAATGGTATTGTAATGGTGTGGTGATAAGTACCTGGTTATCACTTTGCCTCAAAGATCCAACTAGGTGTGCTACGCTACTGGATGTTTGGATTTATCTTCATTTTATATGATAATAATGTGCTATGATCTGCTCACACTTGTAAACAAGATCCAATTTCATTGCTGATGACAAAGTCATGTGTCTTCACTGCAAAGGAAAATTGGCTACATGCAATTGCACAATCTACTAGTGCATATTCTCTTCTTTTTTGTAAATATTGTCAGCATTGCTTTAATCATCATTTGGGTGCTTTCCCTCTTCCCTTCTTGTACAACCACATTCTTTAGCTTCCATTGCTTTGGCTGGAAGGACTTTAAGACCTTCACAGCACAGAATTAGTTGTCTTTGCAGCTTTCAGGATGAGAGTAAGAAACTAGGGGTGGGAGTAGGGATGGGTAGAAGCGAACTTGAGAAAGACTCTAGTCCACCCTCCTGCTTGAAGCAGGGCCAGCTCTAGGGTCAGACCAGGCTCTTCAGGGCTTTATCCAGCTGGGTTCTGACAAAATCTGAGAGTGGAGGCCTCACTGGGAACCTCCTGCCTCTCCTGGAGGGAAAGGTCTCACAGAGATGCTTCCAGCATGTTTTTCCAGGCCTTAGGAAACTGCCTTTCCAGTGACATTAAAAACAAAGTCTGATTCTAGTGATAGGTTATTCCTGGGGCTCAAAGAGTGAAGAAGCAACATTTGATTTTTAAAAATATTCTTCAAAAGCCAGCACTGAATCTCTTGAATCCTGGGGTATTTTGGTTATTTGCGTTGTGTGTATATAAATGTTTCTGGAGCTGCATGATGTGTCACATTTATTTCAGTGCAAACCTTTTGAACTGTTCAGTGTCTGGAAGGCTGGGACAGTATTTCAAGGATTATTCTGTAGAGAATAGGAAGGAGCAAGTGTCTTTAATGATATGCACATCATCCCTGTGTTTCCTTGGAGTAGCTGCAGGATGAATGTCTATATTAAGTCTGTGTTTATGTGTGTGAGATTGTTTAATACTGCTTTTCCAGAAGACTTGTTTGCCATTTGATGTGAGAATGATCTGGGTAACTTGGAAACAACTCAGAGACATAAAACACTCATAGTAAAGTAGTAAGAAAAATTAAACACTTGCACCTCTTTTCTGTTTTGAACAGCCCACTGTTAATTTGTTGTGGACCTCTGGGTGACGTAAAGCAGCATTTGAGTTACTGAACTTCAGCACCAGGTGACTTCATTCTGATCTGGTTTTCTAAAGGGTCCTGAGTAACTGCAGAACACCCAAAGGAACTGAAAGACAAAAACTGGAAGGGATTGAAGAGAAAAGGTTTCAAATTAATAGAGTAAACCAGCATTTCTGAGTAATCCATGGAAAGATGCTGGTTGTCTATTTATTATTAACAGTCCCTCAGTCCAATGGGGCATTTTGAAGAACTTGAATAATTAAATAATCCTGCATGAGGTACTTCACTTGAATTTTTTCAACTCTGTTTCTACTTCTGCCCCCTACCAGCCCCCAGATCTGTGGTAGATTTTCTTTTGAAATGACTTGTAGTGAGGTGGGGTTCTGTCTCTTCTGCCATGTCTCAAGCCAAAGGAAGAGAAGAAATGGTCTTAATTTGTGCCAGGGGAGGTTCAGATTAGATACTAGACAAAAAATTTCCCTGAAGGAGTGGTCAGACATTGGAATAAGTGGCCCAGCGAGGTGACAGTCACCATCTCTGGAGGAGTTGAAGAGGTGTCTGGATATGGCACTTGGTGATATGGTTATGGGGTGATTCTGATGGTGTTGGGTTGATAGCTGGATTCATTGATCCCAAAGTTCTCTTCCAACCCTGATGATTCTTTGACTTACTGTGACTTGCAGCTGCTTTTGCAAACTGCTTCCTTTACCACATACAGGGATTAATTGCTACCAGTGTTCCCATAAAATGTGAGGACAGTGTTTTAGCCTAATGTCCTCATGGTTCACCTGGCGGTGAAGTCTGTGAATGTCTCTCTGTCTTCCTTCTCTTTGTCTTCCCACTCCTCCTTTTCATCTTATTACCTCCTATCTCCTCTAAACTCAGTCTGTGGTATGTGAGCAATGTGTTTAGCACTGGGGGAACAGGAAAGAACAATGTAGTGGTACTCCAACCTGCTACCTGCAGTTAAACATCAGTGAAGGTACATGTTGAAGGTCACCTTGCTTTTTAAAAGCTAGGAAAAAGTCTCTCATTGAGTAAAAACTCAGAGAATCAGAAGTGAAGGATCTTTTACATTGTAGCCAATGTGTCTGATTTGCCTTACCCAGCACTTGGTCAAATAGTTCTTTATTTAGCAGCTTCTTCAAAAAGCCTGGATTAACTGAGCTGAATAGTCTGATTCCACACCCTTCATTACTGTAGATCATCCTGTCACCATCAAAGAGGTTGTTGAATTCAATTCTGCTCACTTAATATCTTTCATAATTGTAACTGTGCATCATTCCAGCCTCAGTGCTGCCTCTTGTTTTTAATATCAGCTGCAAGTGTGAGGAGGAGAGGTTTCTTCTTGATGAACAGAATGATGAGCTAATAAGGTCATGGAAGTTGAAGCTTCTGTGTTTGGTTTGGGACTTGTTCTGTGAAATGTGACAGGTTTCCATTTAAAGCTGTCACAACCCGAAAGTTTTTTGTCAAAAGACTCCTGGTTAAAAGTTCAGGAGTTGATTTATCTGTATTTTTCTTCCAATTAAGAATGTTTAACATAATACTGTAGTAATTGACTGTTTCAACACCTATCCATGTTTATACCCTGCTTTTATCAGGACTGAGTTTTTCTGTATATGCTCACGGACCATATTAGTTGAAATCTTCACATTAAAGGAATTTTCAGGATGATAAAATAACCATGTCATTATAAAATGTGTGTGCGTTAGCCAGTACTCTGTATCACAGAAGAGTTTGGGTTGGAAGGGACCTTAAAGCCCTTAAATTCCACCCCCTGCCATGGGCAGGGATATCTTACACTATATCAGGTTGCTCCAAGCCCCATCTAAACTGGCCTGGACACTTCCAGGGATTGGGCAACCTGTGCCAGGGCCTCCCCACCCTCACATAGAAGAATTTCTTTCTAATATCCCATCTAAATACAGTCTCTGTAGCTTGTATTTATTATGCCATATGTGCAGAGAGCATTTGTGCAGTGCTGTTGTCCTCTGCAGATGACTAACTTAATACAAGAATGATTTTCAATTTGGTTTGGTTTTGGGTTTGTTGTTTGTTTGTTTTTTTCCATAGCACTGTATGTTGAAGACCCTTGCAAAATTGACTGAAAACAGTGTGTGGCACATTGAGAGTCATTAGGCTCAGAAAGACACCCCCCATCCTAATCAAAAGGAAAATTTAATTTCCAAAGGGTTTTCCATGGCTTCAAGCATGTAAAAAATGCGTAAGTGGAAGGCAAGATATGGGTGATGATGTAGGTATTCTCTAAGGGCATGAATAATGCTGTTGGTGTGGAAATGGGAAATGAAGCGAATCAAGCTTTTAGTTTGTTCACCAGCATTCTGCATGACTCTTAGTTGAAGCTCAGTGCAGTGCCCAACCACAACCCTGTGCCTGCATCCATATTTAGGGTTGGAACTGGTGAGGACAAAGCACCTGCTGCTTTATTATACTCAGAGCTACTGCAGTAAGCCACACAAAAATTGATATTCTTTGCTTTGGGAAATTTAACATATTGCCCTATTCTGTCAAAGGAGAAATGGGCTGGAGTAGGAGAATTTCTTTGCAGAAATTAATTTAAAATTATAGTATTTAGCAGTCATCCAACTTCCTATCCTAAAAATAGTAATGATAAAACAGTAACTGATGTGAAATGCATTTGAAATACAGTTACTGGTATAAATATCCTGTCGAGACTTGATGTTGGAGAAGGAGGAGTATTTTATCTGAGCAATTATAAATAACATAAAGAAAATCTTGTGTACACTATGCACTTGGAGATGCATATTTATAAGTTTAATAGATCTAGTGGCAACATATCTCTGTGGAATCAGAAACTTAGACAACAGCATCCAATATAAAATAAGTGCACAGTAGTTGCTTGGCCTGAAATGACTTTGTTCTCTTTTTGTTTACTAATTGATTCACCAAAGAAATAAATATCATGACTTGGAGCAGTATTTATGCCATCCAGAACCTCACAATCCCAATTTGTCTGTCTGTTTCCTGTCTCAGTGGACTTCAGATAAAATTTCTCTGGTTTTGTGCTGTGCACAAAATTGAATCTGCCATCATCTATCTGCCAAACAAGATGAGTGTCTTTGAGTACAGCACAGTGTTGTTATGCTTCATGTCGTGCTCAGGAGCTATCTGACCTTACTCATTTCTGAATAAGAATGGCTAAACCAAAGTTGTTTGGAAACGCTTTTTAATGTCTATGTGCTGCTCTCAGTTCTTGATCCATGCTTGTGTATTTTGGCAGAGGCTTGATTTGACAGCTACTGGGGCTTGTGGCAAACTGAGCGTTTTCATGGCCATGAGGAAACTCAGCCACCCTTCAGTTACTTTTTAGTGCAGTTTTGCACTTAAGATCACCATTTTGTAACTGTGCACATGAATAAAAGGAGCCCAGCCTGCAAGCACTGCAGGTAACCATGTCACAAACAAGGGAGAGCACAGGACGTATTTGAAATAATAACTTGGGATCTGTGCAAGCTAATCAAGTACATCTCAGATTTCCTAATCTCTTGGTCTCAACCCGTGGTTTGAGGAACAAGGAGGGGATGAAGGAGGAGTCAAGCACTGCTAATTAGCACTAAGGAAACAGCAGGTTTCATGTCATTGTTACCACAGGTCATACTGAGCACAAGTGGATATCAGCTTGCAGCAGAAGTACCTGCAAATTATATCCCTTAATTTGCTATTTTTCAGGTAATATTCTCAGATAGATTATATTTTTTGTGAGTAAGTAGCTTGGGTCATAAATTCAGAAAGGGCTTTTTAATAGGTCAAATCTCAGTGAACTGGTGCTTTAGTGCCTTGATTTCAGAAAAGTGCTTCTGTCTAGGTATGTGCTTCATCAGAGTCAAAATAGGTTACTGACTAATTGGAGAGGTATTGTACAGCTAGAACATTCGGGAATAAGTTTTATTATATGATTTATTGGTAGGTGAAAGAGTTACCAATGTCTGCCACACCACAAGGAGAAGAAAATCAGCAGTTGTATGGGACCTTTGGGACTGGTTTTATTATTATCTCCTCTCATTTTGATGGTATTTAGCTGGGTGGGTGAGCCAGTGTCTCCTTTCCTCATTCATGGAATCATAGAATCCCAGCATGGATTGGGTTGGAAAGAACCTTAAAGCTCATCTTGTTCCACCCTCTGTCACAGACAGGGACACCTTCCACTATCCCAGGTTTCTCCAAGCCTTGTCCAACCTGGCCTGGAATACTTCCAGGGATGGGGCAGCCACAGCTCCTCTGGGCAAACAACTCCCTCTTTCTCAGCACAGGAACAGGATTATTTCTGTCTTCTACAGCACCAAGGTAGCTTAAATAAATCAGTATAAACAGAAATCTGTTGGGAAGATTCTTATCTGACCCAGCACAGCCCTGACACAGTGATGCAAGGCTGAAGCATCTCTACCCCAAATTGTATTTGCACAGACTTTGACTGTTTCTTGCATCTGTCCTTCTTTACCACCGGGAAGTCCCACCCTGTCCCACATCTTGTCACCTTTCACACTGTTATCTGCCATGTCAGGCAGTTTGTCTTGTCACAACTCATAGTTTCTCATGTCATATCCAGCAAGAGAACCCTCAGGCAGCAGGACTGCTCAGCAACTTCATCTCCCTGCTGCCCAGAGAGTTTCATCTCTGGGGTGTTTCTTTTTTGTTGCTTTGTAGAGCTGGAAAAAAAAAAAACCACAACATTTTTTCCTGCATTTTTTCTTGGATTTACTTCTTTGTTTACAACATATCTGTAGATTCATTTGAGTTGTTGCCAGTGAAGGATTTTCACCATCAAATTGTCACCTGACTAATTACAGCTATCAGACAAATCCCAAGTTGGTGGCTGTAGTGGTGAGGAGAATATAATTCCTTGGGGGACTCTGCATAGCAACAGCTGGAATTTGGTGTGGGTGTGTTGTCACTTTATGTTTTTGAATTGCTTTTTTACAGTGTATGTGAATTACATTCATTTTAGCCATGTTGATTTTCAGGTATTTGGGAGATACTGATGTTCTGGTGCAAAGTTTTTGCTTGAACTGGGCACATAGTAGTGAACTGGAGTCACCCAAGATGTAATTTATGTATTTTTAAGCCTGTGGCATCGAGGAAATGTTTTTTAACATTTTTTTCAGTGGCAGTGTCTGATTTGGAGGCATAAAGTAAAAGTGAGGATAAACTTCAATAGTTAAATCTTCTTTTTCAGCAACTAAAGTATTTTGCTTTCTCAACTTGATGACGCTTTAATTTTCTGAATATAGTCACAATACCTTGGTTAAAATGAGTTCTGACAGAGGATAGGAGAGCTTAATTGCAGTTGCACAGCAGCTGTGGGTCAGTATAAAGGCGCAGTGTCTTCCCTTTGCTGTTCCTCTGAAAGTTATAAAGAAACTGCAGCGTTATATATGGGATTATATTAAAAATATTTACAAGCTTTTCTGTATTCACTATATCCAAATTTCATGAGGTTTAAAAAATGTATCTCACTTTTTAAGGAAACATCTCTGGCAGTGTACTGGCGTGTGACTCCCAGGAATGGTTAGAAATTTCCTTGGTCTGTCAGGTTGTGTTGTTACAAAGAATAATTCCCCTTTTTGCACTTTTGAAGAAAAATACCATCTTTTCTAGCAAGCTGCTACTCTGCCTTTTTTTCTGAAAAAAATGTTACATATTTTGCTGCTGTTCTTTTCATCTTCTAGAAAATTTTATTTAGTGCTGTTTACATCCACAAATAATGTATTGGGAAATAATGGTTTTCCATGGTTATGGTGAAAGAAAATGTTTAATTTCAGTACCTTAAGCAACTGGTAGAACAGTTTAAACACAGAAGAGAAGAAAATAACGGCTTGCTACATAAAGGCTGTTCCCACTGTTGAATCCAAAGAAGATGGATAGAATGTCAATTGTTATTGACATTAGTGGGATCAGTTTGTGATTTTAATACCTTGACTTCAGGTTACTTTTATGAGTCATCCTCCGTTTAGTTGAAAACTCAAGGTGTTGAAAAATGGAGCTTCTCCTATTTTAACATGAGGAAATTTTATGGCAGGCATGTTAGATCCTTGCTGTGGGATTTTTGGAAGTGGATGTCTAATGCCTGGAGAGATCAGGCTCTGTCTGAGCATTGTCTGTGCCATACAGCAGTGACAGAAACAAGAAGACAGACTTTAAGCAGAATTGTCTCATTAGAGGAGAAATGCAATGTTAGTTCATTCTCTGTGATCAGCCTCAACCTTCACCTTGTCTTTGTCTACTGGTCCTGAAAATTGCTTTTGTGTTTGATCTGAAAAGTGTTCTTTCCAGAGTCCTGGATTGCTTTAGACAGAAAAGATAAGGTCAATTTTATACTTTTATTTGCAATCTACTTTATACCCCGCTAATACATATTGGAATTTGATTTCAGTCTGTCCCTCCTCCTGTGTGTCCTGGTTTGCCAGAAGCAGAGGAGGGATCTGAACTTGAGCCGCAAAGCCTTAAAGAGATGTTCATGAGCATCCCAGTTCCTTTCATGGTTAATCACTTTACTCTTAACCTATAAAATGTCCCTTTTGACTATGACAGTCATCTACAGAGTGTATAAACAGATTATTGAAAGGCTTGAGTATCAGTGAATCCTATGGCTTTTGGGTTGAAGACTAATAGTATTTATCTGCAGCTATTTTTAACAAAATGAGAGAGAAATTAAAAAAGCTGAAGCTGTACTCTATGATGCAACATGCTGTGTATCTTGAGAGCCTTTCGAGAAGTGTAATCCTTAATTTAGACTCTGTGGTACCTGGGTGGATAGAGTTGTATGACACAAACTTTTTGACATTTCATCAAGTGAATTATTTAACTGTTAATTGATTTTATAATCTTTCTTGCATTTTATTTGATTTTTTTCCCCTTTTATCAATGTGGTAGTCACTTTAAACAAATGATTCCCAGGTCTCCTTCAGTGGCAAAAAAGAACACTGCTCCCCATTTAAAAGACTAGGAAAACAAGGAAATTACTGGAATATGAAGGGCACTTAGAAAACTGCATCATTTTATTCCATTGGCGTTTTGGTTTTTGTGAAGTGTCATTTACTTCTTCAAGCAAATTATGAAAATGAGCACCTGTTATGTGCCTCATGGAACACAAAGTCTTCAAGCTGGTGGAGAGGTAGAGGAGATGACCAAGGCTCTTCCCACCTGAGAACAGACACAGGTTAGATAAGGAAGTCCGTGTAAGGATTTTTTTTTCCATAAGAAGAGTGATTAAGAGTGGAAAAAGGACTAGACAAGCTGAAGGAACTCCATCCTTGGGAATTTTCAAGCCTAATGGGGCAAGGCTCTGAGCAGGTTTTCAGGCTGAACTGTATTGGGCAGCAGGTTGGGCTAAAGATGATCATTAAGACACAAAGAAAAGGGTTAATTAAATGCAAGGTTTCTTCTAGGCAGTGCATTAGTCAGAGCATTGTCATAATGCACAGATAGCAGGTGGATGTTGTGTGTCTGCTAACTGATTATTTCTTTCTGGATACTTGTACTAGATTGGGAATGCTTCTCTCGGTGTAGAGGATAGCATGGAATGGGCAGTGGCATTGCAGAGTGCTGTCTGTGTCTGTTACACTGATATCAAACCCTTGGAATAATGCTCCACCTCACACAGTGTGGTTGGTGATCAGGACCTGAAGTACTACTAGGAAAAGATGTTTATAGCAACAGAAGATTCTGAGGTCAAGTAACTGTAAAAAAAAATTGTACCCCTCTATGTTTTAAAGTTCAGTTTTGAGGATAGCATGAGAACTTTCATCTAACTTCTCATTTGGGCTAAATTGACATAACATCTGTCTGGCCCTGTGTTGCCTAACATGGCCTGACAAGAGCAGAAGGTACTAGGGCAGAAGATTAAAGACATAGTGTCATTCACAGCCAGAGACAGAAAATGAGCAAATGGTCAACATGGACCCTTGAATTCCCACATTTTTCTTCAGAGTGCATTACAGAACCACACAGGCTTTTTACACGTCCCTTTGTGAAGGGAAAACATTTATGATAGATAAAAATATGGCTTTTGCTTACCTGCTAGTGGAAGTGAGATAAGGTTTATATTTATAACATTGAAAGAATGCTTTCAACCACAGCACAGCACAAAAACTTCTGGAAGTTCTGAAATTACTGAGGAATAAAATGGGGTTTATGTGTTTCCCTTTTCTAGATATCTGAAATAGCCTCTCCACTACCAGGTCCTGTAACAGAAATAAAATTAATTGCTCCAGTTCTGTACACCCAAGCATTGAACTTAAAATTGTGTGTGGCAAAGTGATTAAAGTGTTGCTGTTGCTACTGTTTATCTGCCCCAAATAACTAACCAGTTCTAGTGCTCACATGTAACTGGTAACTAGGAAGTGTGGAAAACTCCAGGTTGTTGGTGATTACAGAATCATTTAGGCTGGGAAAGGGCTTCATTTAGGTTGGGAAAGGCCTTCAAGGTCATCAAGTCCAAGCTGTGCCTGATCCCCACCTTGTCACCCAGCCCAGAGCACTGACTGCCATGTCCAGTCCTTTCTTGGACACCTCCAGGGATGGGGACTCAGCCCCTTCCAATGCCTGACCACCCTTTCCATGAAGAAATTCCTCCCGATGTCCAACCTGAACCTCCTGTGTCACAGTTTGAGACTATTCCCTGTCATCCTGTCCCTTGTTCCCTGGGAACAGAGCCAACCCGCCGCCTGGCTCCACCCTCCTGTCAGGAAGTTTTCTGCAAATGGCCTTCAGGGTTCAGAAGGGAGGTTTGAGCTGAAGCAAAGTATCAGCTGCAGTGAAACAAAAGTGGTGGCTTTTCCATGTAGTGAATATTCCATTTGGATTCAGAATGCTTTTTTTGAGGCCGATATGCTTCAAAGTTTTTCTTAGGGAAAGATAATTGGAATAGAAAACTGTTTCAAGATTAAATGAGTTCCTTTGTCCTGGTGTGTGAATAGTGTTGGGTCAGCAGCTTGATATCAGATTTGGGGGGTTAAATTTTGGTAGAAAGATGCAAATGCATTTTTGGTGTGTAATCTATAATTATGATAAATTTTGTCACTTGGCATAGGATTATTCAGATAAAATAGAATGCATATAGGCAGGCCTGTACAAATGTTGACAAAGTTTAAGTGGAGATATTTCAATTTAGTTTTCTATTTTATTTTATGTTTATGTTGGCATTTCACTCATCTGTAAATAGAAAATCTTTCATTTTGAAAGTTGTTTCCAACTTAGATTAACTGTCCATGAAATTTATAAATTAGAGTTCTATGAATAACTTTTTTTTTAGCCATGTTCCACATACTCCTTTTGCACATTTTTGTTCTTTTGCACTTTTTTGTTCATTAAATTGAAAGATGACTGTAGGGACCAATACAAATAAGATGGAAACAGTTATTCATTAGCTTGCATTAGTTCTACTGCACATTGCTTTCCTTCCCTACTCAATTCTTCTCTCTCCTTCCCTTAAACCTTACGGGGAGGAAGGAACGTGCCCAGACTGGAACAGGGCACTTTTTAAGGGATTCTTAAAGAAAAAGCACTATATACCAAGTTCATCTTTTTGTTTTTGAATCTCTCTCTTGCATTTATTTCTTTTAGGTCTTTATAAGAATACAGTTACCTTCAGGTGTCCTTATTAATTGAAGAGGTAATTCCTGGGGTAAAGTAGCAGCTTAAGACTTGTGTTTCTCCATCCTAATGACGCCACTTTTCACTGATTTATTTTAATATGAGTATAAGAAGTGTGCATGGCAAGAGAATTATCCAAGTACCTTGCAGAAGTAACTACTTCAGAGGCTTGTAAGTATTATACCAAGGCTAATTTTATTTCCATTTTACTTTGACTGGAAAGGATACAGCAACTGCAGGAAGAACTTTAGAAATAAGTGTGTTGATAGTAGGGCCTTGTCTGGGGAGGGCATGGAAATAAGGCCAGCATTGTATATATTTTTTTCTAAAACTAATTTCTAACAAACTCCCTCTATTCCTTATTTTGCAAGGGTTCACCTTTTGGTATGAATTAATGATAGGTGTTTGCATAAATACATATAAGCATGAGTACATACTCTCCACTTGATTTTTGTAGTGATAGTAAAAGGATCTAGGCAACCTAGTTTTAAAAATTAGAATGAAATGAATCATAGAGCTTTCAGTTCAAGTGCATGAAACTATACTCAAAGTTCTTTGTTTGGTACAATGAGAGGCAGGGCTAAAGTGGACTGAGATTTCCTAACTGAGAAGTGTCTCAATGCTATGAAGTGGTGGGTGAGAACTCAAACCTTGCTGTTGTAGATCTAGTTTTCAAGGCCAGAATTCAAGAAATTATCTGGGACAGAACAGAAATGGAATTTACATACCTTTTGGATTAGGTGGGCTGTGAAGTAAAAGAAGAATATTGAAGGAACATGCTCGAAATGTGCAGTCATAAAATCACAGGATCATTAAAGATGGAAAAGACCTTCAATATTGAGTCCAGTTATCAACACAGAACTACTACTACGTTCACCACCAACCATGTCCTTGAGTGCCACATCCACAGGTTTTTTGAATACTTCCAGGGATGGGGACTCCACCACCTCCCTGGGCAGCCTCTTCCAATGTTTCGCAGCAGGACCATCCAGATGGCAGGATAATGTCAGTGTTTCCATTTCCACAACCTGGTTCCTGGGATAGCTGCAGGTGCTGTCTAAGGAGAACTTAATGTATTCCAGGATGGGAAGTTCATGACAGTGTGCACTCTGCTTATTTTGTCTTTTTGTTAACTCAGAAAAGCACTGTATAAGTACATTTCTTTGAAGTGTTTGCAAGGTTATTGCAGCTGGAAAGTTAAAATACAGAGTATTACCTCTGAATGTGCAATAGGTGTAAAACACTGGCCTTAGTGTCATAAATATACAATGACAAAATATCTGGTTTTTTATGTTCCGTGACCGCACTTCAATAAAACATCCTCCTGTAATGAGTGGGGAGCAAGTTTCAAAGAGCTGAACTTTAAAACAAACTTTATTGCTGGAGCTGCTGTTATTTTCTAGACTGAACCGCATTGTGGGAACTCCAATGTCTTTCCCATTTTTTGCTGTTTGTGAATTAATATTGTGGGTCCATTTTAATTCGTACATAATTTTTTTACTTGTATCTGCTTAGGAGCCAAATGGGATGAAAGTGTGATTCATTAGTGCTCTCAAGTATGAGAATCAAAAGTTGCTCAGAATTTAAATTTGAGTTCTCTTAATTATAGCACATAATTAATCTCATGTGAATGCCAGAAACTAAGGAGTTTGAATGTGTTAATTATACATAAACCATCTTTCATTTCAGTCAGTAAATGTCAGGTGACCCAGGTGTTGCTGCATCCTGAACAATCTCGGGACAGAAAGACCAGAAAATTGTAGAGGAAATTTGCACTGTAGCACTATGAGAAGAGTGATGGTTTTTGGCACTGCTTTTCCTAAAAGGTACAAACATTCCTTGTTTTCTGGAGTCTCAGAGCCATGTGTATTGTCCTGTGCCTGGGTCTGGTGGCAGTTGTCCTCCCTGCAGCTCCCTAAGTGCCAGTGGAATGGAATGACTTTCTGCTTCACTGCCTTAGCCAAACACTTCAGTCCATCATTTTGGGAGCTGCTGAAGTTGGCATTTCTTCATCGTTTTGTTTTAGGTTACTTGGGCTCAGATGTGCTTTTGTATGCAATTCATGTAATTCCCTTGCTTTCCAAGCTGCAGGAATATACTTTGTTCTGGAGGCATTGCTGTAAACTCAGCAGAAAAAATCCTTCCCTGTGAGGGTGGTGAGCCCCTGGCACAGGTTGCCCACAGAAGCTGTGGCTGCCCATCCCTGGAAGTGTTCCAGGCCAGGTTGGACGGGGCTTGGAGCAACCTGGGATAGTGGAAGGTGTCCCTGCTCATGGCAAGAGGTGAAACAGGATGATTTTTGAGGTCCCATCCAGCCCAAACCATACTGGAATTCTATAAATCAGCTCTCTCAACCCTGGTATAGTTTTCCATTGCCTCTCTTCTGAAAAGATTATTGGGGAACCAGCTTGTTGTGTTCCAGAATGGAGATTTACTGCAAAATGAGGGCTCTGCTCTTGCTTTGAGCAGCCTTGAATAGGGCAGTGCTGTGGGGCCAAGGAGGCAGGAGAGGGTGCAACGATAAGCAGAGTGTGTTTGCCAAGAAAAAGTCTGGGCTAAGCCTGTGTGGGAGGTTTTAACCCTGAGCTCCTTGAAGGCTGTGGAGCCTGGAGGTCCACTGTGATCTCAGAACAACAAAAGCTGTTGCTTTGAAAACTTTGAAAAAGTATAAGAAAAATAGTTACTTACTTTATATCCTTGAGGCAGTAAAATTCAATTTTGTCTCTGTTGTTGAGCAGTATTATGCCTGAGCTGGAAAAAACCTTGTTTTGAAATAAAAATGATCAGAGCTTACAGAGGTTCTTCAATCGACTTTTTAAAGACTGTATGTTTTACAACTCTCTTGAGTAAAAAGAACTTCTGTGAAAGTAAAGGTGCAAGCAATGATCTGTTTGGAGTATATTCACAATTACAAGGTGAGAAATCTCATGAAGTCTGTGACTATATTGAAATCCTAGAACATGCAATTCACACCTCAGAAACAGGGTTTAATTTTAACCTTTTCCTGCTGCAGAGGTTGGCAGGAGGCTGTAAGTATCATGTGGAGTTGCTAATGAATGAGACATGATGATACTGAGATAAAGGGATTTTAATCCTCAAAAAATCCCACCAAAACTCTTGTATTTCATATATAAAGGTATTTTATTTTGATTGTTTTGTAATGTGATGTGTTTGTCTTAGAAGTTGCTTATGTATATATAAAATAGACAATATTGTAGTTTTACAATATTTTTACAATTATTACATGTCTCACAGTGGTGGAGAGAATTTAGAAAAATATTACAGAGTGTTCTTGTACAGAAAAGCATTTCATGATGTGAAGCATGAATTCCATGAAATGAAACTGATTCTCCATTAGGCTCCCACATTGATCCCTACATAAGGAGCAGTAAAGCTGCTCCACAAGGTCCCTGCTGAAGCAGAGCCAGAAACATCTGGGAGAAAAATGAATCCCAGATTTCTGTGTCTGCCTACTGCCCTTGCCAAGCTATGCCACATGAAGGCTGGAAATTTGCTTTAGGAGATGAAGTTTTTTGATGTTTTTAATAAGAATGTTGAACATTTTAATTTTTTTTTTTAGAAAAAGAAATTACACGATTGCATAAATAATCAATATCAAACTAATCCTTAGAATTATATAGGTTCACAGTTCAGTTTAATTTTAAATTCCAGTGCTGTTTTGGGGAACAGCTGGTTTCTCCAGTTCTGGGCATAGTGGGATACTTCTGGGATGATGCAGAGACTGAGGAAAGAGGAATCGAGTGCTGAAATTGGATTTAAGTTGAAGCTGAAGTACTTCTAGATTTAATATCCCTCAGTACCTTCAAGGTGGCACTAAATATGATTTTGGAGAGGTTAGAAAAGACTAAACAAGTCCTGCATATAAAAAGTACTTTTCCTGAAGCAGAAATTTTAAGGCTTTATGTTAAATTTCTCATACTCTAGAAGAAATATAACAAAAAAATCACTCTTTTGCTCCATATCCTTAATTTTTTTCTTTATTCACCCATCTCTCCCTATGGCTAATGACATGCCCCTGAGCAAGATGGAACTTCTTTGTGGTCCACTATAGCTGCTCAACATGTTTTCATCCCGGTTGTGTTGAGGTTTGGGCACCCAGAGAGGTCTGGTTCCACCTGTCACTTTGATTTTAAGTAGAATATGTGACAGAAGTATTTTTCTCCTGTTATGACTATCATAATATCTACAACCCTCACACAGTAATTCTTGGCACTGTCTCTTTTGTTAATGCAGGCACTGTTCTAAGGAAACTTTTTTTCCATAGTTATTTGTACAAACATTTTTTTTCTCACATACTATGTCACACTAGGAAATTTTTTGATTCAGAGTTAAAAATAAGAGTTGTGAACTTCAAGGACTGTATTTGCTGACAATGAAAGTGTTGTTATTTAAATAGCTGCCAGTAAAAATATATCTATTTTCTTTTTTTTTGGTAATTAATTGAATACAGTAACATTCATAAATTGGATTTTAATAGATCTTGAAAGACTTTTTGAAAAATCAACAAAAATGTGCGGATATGGCACTTGAGGACATGCTTTAGTGGTGAACATGGTTGTGGTGCTGAGTTGACCTCAGTTGGACTTGATGATCCTGAAGATTTTTTCCAGCCTTAATGATTCTGTGACTATAATGGATCACTGGTTTTGTGGACATGGAGGACATTTCTGGTGGAATTCTTTAGTAAGTCTATATTTTCAGTTCACATGTATTCACATATATGCTTTCTATAGTCCTGTTTCACATTGCGTTTCCAAGCAGTCCACAAATCCCCATCCCTTTTCAGGAAATATTTGTCAGGATCCTCAGGGCGCTGCAACTGTTCTGAGAGCAGGGACTGTCGAGTAACAAAAGGTAAATAAAATGTTGCTGGAATATTTCTGCCATGGAAGTGCCCAGCAAGGACAGCCTGCAAGGCAGTGGTTCCCCATCCTGGCATTTTGACTGGCAGCCAGGGAAGTCTCAAAGGGAAGCCACAATTAACAACTGATTTCTAGACTCCGGAGCAGCAAGGAATGGAGGTGTTTTTTAACCGTCACTTTTGTGACTGGATTCTGGTTGTAGAGTATTTGTGGTTATTTCAGCATTTTTTCCTAAATTGAAGTTAAATTTATTCTTTAGAAGCAAAATATAAACCGAAAATCAAACAAAAAAAACCCAAACATAACACCCAGAGGGTTTATACCTTTTATTTGACTTTGTTACATTTTGCTCTGCTGCAACATTCCCTGGAGACATAATGCTCTTGTTCCCTGAGAATGGCACATGGATTTTAGGGCTGCAGCTACTTTGAGTAACCATTGTTCCCTCCTGTTGCTCTACTGAATATTCAGAGGAGGTGCAAAGGTCTATACACAGAATTTTTTACTCTGCACTAATGGTGTCAGTGCATGACTGTGACTGGGAGCTGCTGCTTTGGCACAGAAAGAGGTGTTACATTAATTAGCTGTTTCTCTTCTTACACAGCTTCATGAGAGGGTTGGGAACAACTGCTGCCGCCTCTTGTGCGGCCTTTGAAAACTAGTTGCAATAACTGTAAGTTTGGAGCTGAGTCAATACTTATTTTCTTCTTTCCTTGAGCTGTACCCTTATGGAGCTCTTTACTTTGAATAAATCACCCAATAAACCAAGAAAATTTCCATAATCCTCCTTCTGTCCCCCTAAACAAAAGGCAAGGGTTGGATTGTTCTGGGTCTTCTCAATAAAAAAACAAACGAACATGCCAGCACTGCTACCTTGATGTAAATTAACAGGCACATAAGGTTTTCTGGCACTGTTTTTTGACTAATCCTGACTAAGCTTAATCTCCAGTAAAACATGGTCTAGACATGGCAGGGTTTTGCAGCAACCAAGGTTTTGTAGAGTTAGTTGTAAGTAAAGTACTCTTAGCATTAGAAGAGCTCAAGCAGCAAGGGAAAGGAATTTATAGATTATTAAATCTAATGAAATAAAAATAATCAGCAGGATAGAAAGAAAAAAGAAAGGACTGAAAATGAGTGGGAGAGGGGGGAACAGAGATGCTGCAAAAGGAAATTCCTGAAATAGCTTTCTGAAATTGAAGTAATATGTGGACAATTTCTTTTTAAAAGTGTTTGTCCCTTATAGCATGGGAGGTTTTGATTAGTTTTTAAAAATATTAGTAGATTAGAGGTTTTTGTTTGCATCCTTATTTTTGCACTGCAGTGTTTGGTTTGGATGTTCTACTTTACTCTCTGACCCTAATTATTGTCTACAAGATTCCTCCTTATTCAGTCTTTACAATCCTAAATTAATTGGGCCACATTCTGTGTTTAGTTTAACTTGGCTGGATATTCATGAGGTGTTACTTTTCAGTCAATCCATGGCCATTACACAAATTGCACTGATAATAGTGGAGTCATTTTTTCACTGATGTAGTTTTACACAAACTTTGTGTGAATTAAATTCCTTGCTTTTTGCGATCTCTTCCTTTTGACATATACTTAGGTTTCCTTAGAGCCAATAAGTAGCTGCATACTACATCTAGTGAAAATGCTCTTTGTTTTCTTCTGTATTTTTCTCTGCCAGGGTGTCTGTGCTTTCTGTGGATTTAGAGCAATAACTCTCCTCTGTGTTTGTGTCCTGTTATCTGAATTGACCTGTGACACAGAGAAAGCTCTTGAGGCCAACTCCCTGTTTTTTCTGTATAATGAAATGCTTTGCATTTACTTGCCCGTGTAAGTATAGCCCAGAAATTCTTTCAGCTTATTCTTTAGTGAAGAAATGCAGGAACAAAGGCGGAGTGAAGTCTCCTCTTTCTGGCCTTTGATAGCTCTCTCTTCCAAGAATATCCAAGTTTGATAGTTTGACCAGGAATGTATAACTAAACTGCTGGCAATAACAGCATTAATGCAGAAAGAAGGGAAATAGAAACAGATTGACTTGCTGAGAGTGCAAGTCATTATCAAATAGAAGGATTGAGTGTGAATCTAAAGTAGAGGCTGTTACAGTCAATGGCAGCTACTGCTTCCCTGATGACTGATTAGAAGTCTTTAATATCGTAGAATCCCAGAATGGTTTGTATTGGAAGGGACCTTAAAGATCATCCAGTTCTTTAAGGACATGTGGGCAGGGACACCTTTCACTATCTCAGGTTGCTCCAAGCCCTGTCCAGCCTGGCCTTGGAGACTTCCAGGGATGAAGCAGCCACAGCTTCTCTGGGCAACCTGGCCAGGGCTTCAGCACCCTCACAGCCAAGAATTTCTTCCCATTATCCCATCTAATCTCGAGGTTGTTAAGGTGATTTGCAGTTTCGAGTGTTGGTACTGCTGCACATCTGGCCATCCCAGGTGGGCTGTGTCGAACCTTGAATGGTTTTTCACAGTGTTGTCGGTAGATTCCATTCCAGCACTGGAAACTGGGACTGGAGAGGCCATCAGGCATCTGCCCTTACAGTAATCTGTGCCAGATAATCCTCCTGCACATTAATCAGGATGATCTTAAATTGGGCAGGTCATTTTGTTCCTGTTCCCCACAGCGAAGCTGCTTGGAACATCCTGCCTCAAACTGCTTGTGGCTCTTTAGACACATTTGTAATGCTGCCCATAAGCTTCATTTTGCTTAGTTTATGTTTGCCCTTCCCAAGAACACTGTGTGGAGAGAGCAGAAATGGAGTCTCTTGGCCTTCATTTTATCAGATTTAAGAAGTTAAGCCCATCTTGCCTTGTTTTGTTAAACTCTGTCAGCATTTCCCCCTCCCTAGCTCTGTATAATTCTCTTCACCTCCTGTGCACTCCAAAAAGATTAATTTCAAGTACAGAGCCCAGGCAAGAGGTTGTGTTGAAGATAAGACCTCCTGTGTTAGTCCTTGGGATCTCAGCAGTTTTCTGGCTCTGCCTCAAACCAGGCAAATGGACTTTGCAAAATGAAGTAGAAAAACTGAGAACTAAAAAAACACTTCAAGTGGCTTACACATAACGTGTTTGGGAAAATGAGACATTAAATTGTAAAATCGCTTTTGCTGTTGGCAGGTCTTGCTGTGTGTGTAAAGTAACATACAAGTATTTATGACATCTGATATATGATTAAATATATTTTATTATAAAAAATAAAGCACCCTATTTAGCGGTTGTGCAAGATCCAGGTCCAGCTGTATCTACCAAATAGTTTGATCACATAGATGGATTATTTTAGGTTTGAGTTTCTGTGGATTTTTTCAATCAGTGATAAATTAGATTAATTTTTCTGTGATCTGTGTTGTTGAACAGTGACTTTTGATTAATCCTGGGCTTCAGGACAGTGGTCATTCAGAAGTATTTTCCTCTTCTCCCCTGAGTTGATGATCTGCCTTTCCACTGATAAATAATGGATTTAAGGAATCCAGAGCGTGAACAACTGCTCTGTGATACCCTTTATGATTTGATGTTTGGAGTGACATCACAATACGTGAGATTGAGCCTCTGCTGACTTGACTGAGAAAGTTGACGGTTTTGTTCTTGTGGTATTGGTGTATTTACAGAGCCCATCATTAACTGAGAACAGAACACTCCAGAGCACTGATATTCCCAGGCTAGGGAATCACCTGCTTATGAAACTCAGAATCAGAAGAAAGCTCCCTGAGTTCCTCACTACACAAAAATTATCTCTGTATTTTTCGTCGGATATTTGAAATGTTCCCAGACAAGATACACTTTCATAGTCTTCTGGTTCATAAAGTTTTCAGCTTTCCTTTGGCACACTAAGCATTCAACACTGCAGGAGTGTTGACATCTGGCATTTATGGATGATTCTACAGATGAGATTGTTCAGTTTGCGGGGATTCATGTGTGTCACTGCAAGAACTTCAGCCAGGAAGTGCTCCCTATCTCAGTACAGCATCTTTTTCCTTGGCTTTGCCAGAGGAGATGCACAAGTCTGGCTCCAATTTTATGGTGAACCTTGGTGTTCTATGTGCATGTCCTGGTCTGGAATTTTACTTAGTACTGGGCTCTCTTGAGGCATGCTTTGAACTGCTGCACTTCTGCCTTGGTGGAATTATGTGGAATCCCAAACTGGTTCGGGTTGGAAGGGACCTAAAAGCTCATCTCATTCAACCTCCTGCCATGGGCAGGGACACCTTCCACTGTCCCAGGTTGCTCCAAGCCCCATCCACCCTGGCCTTGGACACTTCTAGGGATGGGGCAGCCACTGTGCCACATCCTGGAAGTGGCCTCACAGGGAAGAATTCCTTCCCAATATCCCATCTACCCCTGACCTCTGGCAATGGGAAGCCATTCCACCTTGTCCTGTCACTGTCTGCCTGTAAAAAACATCCCTCTTCCCTTTTTCTATGCTTGTAGAAAGATTAGAGGTTTGATCATGTTTGGAGCCTTTCCTCAGTGTCTGTGGTATAAATCACACGTTGTAACCCAAAATGTGTTTTGCAGGAATTTTTTTTAGTTATAAGAGTGGAGCCTTCAGAAGTTGTAATGAGTTGCTAAATATGTATTCTCCTGTTGTAAAGATAATTCCCTGTTTTCTCATGTTCATGACTCAAAACTTTTGCTGCTCTCCTGGTGCTCAGCATTACAGAAGAGCCCAGGATGGACTGTCTCCTTTAATAGGGTGGCTTCTCAGTGCTATGCAATGAATAAAATCTAGAATCCCACTCTAAAGGACAAAATCTATTAGGTTGATCCATAACCTTGTTTTGTCCAACCTGTAAAATTTTATGAGGAGGAGATCCTGTTGAAAAGGTTTGATGCAGTCGTGTTATATCACAGAAAATATACCCAAAGGGGCCAAAATAAGGTTGTAGAAGCAGCCTTTTTGTGACAGTTCTTCTCAGGGGTTGATATTTTAGCCTAATTCATGCTTCTGTAAGTTGTGTATGTGCTCAAAATCAACTTCTCTATTTTAATAATCATTGCTAAATGCATCTAGAAAAAGTGGATTAGTATTTTTAGTTCAGTTTCAGTGTTTAGGTTTTTTTCACTCGTATCATGTAATTCCAAAACAGTACATTAGCTTTAACACCTTTGAAAATAATCCTCAATAAGAATTTTTGGTTGTTGTTTAAATTCTGTGCTAGGCTACACATTGAGAAATTTGCCATCCTGTTCAAGAATCTTTATGCTAGAATTTCAGTTTACAGAATCCCAGACTGGTTTGGGTGGGAAAGGACCTTAAAGATCATCTTATTCCACTCCCTGCCATGGGCAGGGACACCTTCCACTATCCCAGGTTGCTCCAAGCCCCGTCCACCCTGGCCTGGAACACTTCCAGGGATGGGCAGCCACAGCTTCTGTGGGCAACCTGTGCCAGGGCCTCACCATCCTCACAGGGAAGAACTTCTTCCTAAAGATCTAATCTAAACCCTCGGTATATGACTTTATTGTTGAAAAATGGTTGCTCAAGCAATTTTTACATAGCCAGGTCTATAGGTGGTGCTGTTTTGTGCACTACAAGGGATGGTTGGTACTGAAATGTAGTCCCAGGGCCGGGATGGATTACTTTCTAAGCAATCAAAAATAATCTGTCTGAATATGGATCTTCTATAGGATCTGGGACCTGTTTTACAAAGCTCCTGCATGGCTGATTATGCCTGATTCTAAACTGATAGAGATGATTAATTTTCTTAAATGCATTTTTTTTAAATGTATTGTTTGGATTTTAATCTGAGTTAAATAGAAACCTAGTCCATAACAGTGTCTGGGACAAAAGTTCAATACTTAAAAGGCTTATATATTTTTAACTTGTTATGTAGAGGGTTTTCACATATTTTGCTAATTATCACTAAAATCATTAATGAGTTTTGCTAAAATCAGTACTTTATTGACTTCTGCTAAAATATTGTTTCATTTAAATAATTTTCATATTGCATTAATTCATGTTCCAGGCTAAGATTTTTTGAACAGGTGCATGTGTTTCCATCTAGAAAATGTCTTTAAGTGTTCTCAGCTGTTGTTTTTCCATGTGGAGTTTGTCTAGTGTGTGTGTTTTTGGCTTTTGGTTTTAATTTTCTTGCTCTTCAGCAGAGTTGCCTTGATCTGAATACTTGCAATTCCTCTTAACAGCAACTCTTCCCTTTCTGTAAACAAATATCAAATCCCTCTTTGAGAAAGGTTGTGTATTTTAAGTTTTATGTAGTAAGAAGTTAAGCCTTAAGAGATGGAGTTAGACTGCTTTAGACACCACGGTGTTGATGACAATATAAATGTTTAGTTATCCACAAAATTAAGAAGAAAAAGGGTTTCTGAGAGAGATTATTTATGTAGTTGAAGCTACTGGTGCTGGACGTAGCTAAAATGATACTCTGTTGGTAAAGAGAGTAGAACGAAGATCCTAATCCAGTTTTAATACATGGCAGTGGGAAGGCAGAGTGGGAAAGTGGGGCCTGTAGGATTGATGGTGTGAAACCTTCCTGGTTTTCCTGTGGCATTTACCCCCAAAGTTATGTGAAAGCAGACCATGAGTCTGTCTGTCCATCTTGAAACAAAGCATTGTTGCCTGATCCCTCCTTAGGCATTCCTTTCTTGACTTTACCACTTGACTTCTCATCTTAGTGCAGTCTGCAAGATTTTGTGGTTTGGTGATCTGGTGAGAGAAGAGACTTGTAGAAAGTTGGGAAGAATTTTAGTGGTGCAGCTGCTCTGAGCATAGGTGGACTGTAAATAGAGCCAAGAGATCTGCTGTGTTTTCTGCACTTTCAGGGTGTGGTTTCAAATGCATGTTTTGAATCAAGCATATATTAATGGCTTAAACTACATAAATGCATTTTTTTTAAATGTATAAAGTCTGTGTTGGCCTCCCCGGTTTTGCCCATCTGATAAAGAGGTTTTTTTCTAACAAAACTGAAGGTGACCACACTTTTTTTTGACCATCTTTTTATTGTTGCTGTCCCCTTTGCTGGAATGATTTCTATTATAAATTTAACTATGTGCTGATGACAAAGCACAGGCTGCTCCTACTTCTGCAATTTCTGTCAAAGTTCCCAAATCAATTTTCTTCCAGTTATTATTTTAATACAATTTAGTAACTCATTATTTCCATAAATTCTCTCCTTTCGGTGCCCTGCTGGCACTTGCTGCTGACAGAAGCCCACAGGTGCCCTGATGTATGCAACAGGTATTTTGTGATGAGTCCTCTCCTCCTGACCTCACCTAGGGAATTATTTTTAGCCACAGAGAAAGTAATGCTGTATTGTTTGCTGAGACAATTCAGCTGTACTAAAATACCTCTTGTGTAGGGGGTATTTTGCATTTCTTCAGTTATGTTACCAAGTTAAAAGGAGAAGGTGATTCTTCACAGTTGAATTGTGGAATTCCGATGAAAAATTCTGTTTTATCTCCTACAGCCTTATCTCTGTCTGTACTTCACAGAGAAGCCCACAGCCTCTCTTAGACCTTATTCAAAACAGCAGAGAAGAAACTAGAAACTTTTAGAGTGGAATGTGCTCTGCAACATAAGTATTGACTGCAACCATTTGTTTTTTTTTTTCCTTGGAGTAGCCAATAATTCTAGAAATCCTTGTCCAGAAAAATGTATGAAGGACTTTGACACTGATTAAGGATACACTGCTCTCTTTGTCCTGCTATCAGTCAACACTGTGTTTTAAAACATTTACTCTAGTTTAGCATACTAGTAGACAATATATTTATCCTGTTTATTGTGAAGAATAGAAAGGAAATGAAAGAGCTCTTTAAAGATTTTTGGCCCCTTACAACTTCTTCTATTTCTGCCAACAGTTAAAACAGTAACAATAAACCTGCTGAAATGATATTCAGATCTTATCTCAGGCATGACTGTGACATTGTTTCTTGATTAGCAATATTACATGAGAAGGGACTTCTGGCTGTGCCATCGTTTGGATTATGTCTGTCTTTTGTGAAAAAAAAATTGCTTAGTTTAAGGCCAGTTACGAGTAACAAAGGAATGTGAAATCTCAGTCATCTTTAAGAAGCTGCTGCCCTGATCAGAATTGTGTGTGTGCATCTGCCTTCTCTACTGGGTTAGAAAAGGGGAATCACAGAATCTCAGACTGGCTGGGTTTGGAAGGGACCTTAAAGCTTATCTCGTTCCACCCTCTGCCATGGGCAGGGACACCTTTCACTATCCCAGGTTGCTCCAAGCCCTCAACTTATAGCTCTGCATGGGGTTATTGTGACCGAAGTGTAGAACCTGGCACTTGAACTTGTTAAATTTCATCCCATTGGAATCAGCCCATCTCTCCAGTCTGTCAAGGTCCCTCTGTAGGGCTCTCGTACCCTCTAACACATAGACACTTACTCCTAGTTTGATGTTTCATAGTGGGTAACAGCTGAGTTTGTTGATAACAGTAGGGTTTTTTTTAGTGACAATTATCTTTCATTATTCACTTCCTCTGCCATGAGAGGCAATAAACAGAACTGCTCTTTAGATCTATAAATTTCTATCTAAATTTATACCGGTTATTTTCATGATTTATAGATATACCTTGCAGATTTTCTGGACCTTCAGGAATCCTTGAGTGCTTGTGTCTAAGTTTTTGAGTTTAACACCATCTGTAATCATGTTCCTCTTCCTTTTGTCACTTTTTTGTGTTTGTTTTTTAATGTTTTTGTTGAAAACTTAGGTAAATTGGTATCTAGCTATTATAATTAAAAATCAGATACTAAATTCAGTCTGCATCATGCTGCAAAATGAATTCCAGAGAGTCATCTGTAATGATGGGGGAATACTTTTGGCATGATTAGGTAACTTCGGGTACAGAGGAAAACCCCTTAATTAGCTTGGAGAAGATAAGTTCTGTGTCTGAGTCGTTGCAAGGTGCTTAATTTGACTACTTGTCTCTGACTGCAGGTGCCACCAATGCTGGAAAAAGCATGTTGTAGAAAATTTTTGATTTTTTAATAAGAAATATTGAGAGAAAACCTAAAATATTTTCTCAATTCACTTTTTTTATTATTATTTTCCTCTGTGATGTTGATATACAAGTATGTGGATTCACCTTTGAACATCAAAATTGCCTCTTTTTGTAGTGATGGCTGAACTGACTTCCCTTCATCTATTCTTAAATTAATTGTTATAGTTTTTCATATTATTTGATTGTTAACAATAGAACATACTGATTTCAGATATACTGTTGGCCATAGAGAGCAGCCCGTTTGATAACTTTTTTTATTTCAGTATATGTTTCCCAGTAATTTTGTTAATCACCACATTCCTCAGTTCTTGCAACCCTTTAAGACTTGGACTCTGTTTTCAGAATTTTAAGAAATACTGCTCTTTTTAGGGATATTTTTTCTTTTAAATACAGCTCAAGAGCAAGGTGGAATACTCATCAATTTAGAGATTCCTGTCAAGTTTTATATACACTGCTTAAAGCATAAATCAGTTAGAAATTCATCATTCAGAAATCATTGCCACTTAAAGGAATATGTATCCTTTCTATAGGCCAGACATGAAAAGCCCTGAAGGAAAGCAGATGCTTTGGAAGGGCTTGATTAGATACCTGGGTTTGCAGTACAATCTGTTTTTTAATATCAGTTTTATAACAGTGAGTTTTACAAATACCTTTAGACTTCTTGATCTTTCACATTTTTAGTGTAATTTGATAATGCAGACTTCGTGCTAGACCCATTTTTTAGCCATGCCACATTTTTTTGTGCACTTGAATGACATCTGTACTTTATGACCATTATTTATATCATCATTTATATTTTGATTTTATAATGTCTGAGCACAGTGAGATAAATAGAGGCTGGTAAAAAGTGCAAAGAATAAAGATGGTAGTTTTAAGACATTGCTGAATAACTCGAAGAGAATTAATGGAAACAGGGGAGCTTTGGGACATTCCTTTCCTGGAATACACCACCAACACACCTGCAAAGAATCAAGGGATTTTTTAGCCATCTGATCAGTGGCTGAGTCTGCCTACCAGGATATTTTGGGCAGAGATCCACTGAAGGGCCCCATACTAAATGGGTGAACTGTTCACCCCGTACTAAAGTGATTCTTGGGCTTTGCAGGTGGGCATCACTCTCTGTGATCAGATCTTGTCCTAATGATAAAATCCCTTATTATATGGACAGGAAAGAGAGCAGAAAATCAGTCCTTGTCCACTGGATCTGATAGTACTGTAGTGAGGTGCAAGAGTGATGCAAAGGTCAGAAGAAACCTGGGATTTCAGGCAAAGGAGTCTTGCTTAGTGTGGGATAAAGGTCAGGCACCAGTGTCTGCAGTGATGGTGATGGGAGCTTCTGATCATACAAAACTGAGGACGGTGGCTGATCCACCTGAAGGCTGAGCTGCCATTCAGTCGGACCTGGTCAGGCTGGAGAGCTGGGCAGAGAGAAACCTGATGAGGTTCAATGAGGACGACAGCAGGTCCTGCACCTGGAGGGAACAACTGCCAGTACCAGCACAGGTTGGGTGTGACCTGCTGGAGAGCAGCTGTGGGAGAAAGACCTAGGGGTCCTGATGACAAATTGACCATGAGCCAGCTGTGTGCCCTGGGAAAAAGGAAGGACAATAGAATCCTGGGGGGCATCAAGAAGAGCATTGACAGCAGGTTGAGGGAGATGATCCTATCCCTCTTCTCAGCCCTAGTGAGGCACATCTGAAGTGCTGTGTCCAGTTCTGGGCTCCTCAGGACAAGAGAGACATGGAGCTATAGGAGAGGGTCCAGTGGAGGCTGCAAAGATGAGGAAGATACTGGAGCATCTCTCTGATGAGGGAAGACTGCAGGAGCTGAGCCTGGTGATCAGAGAAATTAACACTTTTACATACTATACCCTGTCGCTTTGCTTACCCTATCACTTATATTGCTTGGCTTATATATGTATCAGCCTTAGCTTGTATAAATTGAATGTATGTATCTGCTTTAGCTTATATAAATTGAATATAGTAGTTAATGCTAAAATCTGCAGCTTTTAGTTAAGGAAAACTATACAAACAGGAACCAGCTTGCCTACTTCCTCAAGAAATAGAATATGAAGCCAGAAGACAGGAATAGGCTTGTCACCATAAATATATGGAGACTATAGAGTAGCTGGAAGACAGGAACAGACCTGTCACCGTAAATATATAGGGACTATAGTTTCAATGAAAAAACAGGAACAAATCTGCTTCCACTGATAGAAATTGGTCAACTACAAAAATCGATGAAGTAAGTAAAAGAAGACTGAGTTCAAAAGGACAAGCTGAGGAAGACATCTTACTTTGGCCTCGGGACCACCGAAGCCCCCTGCCCAGGGGTGGAACCTGGGAGGAGACTGGGAGGAGACTCATGCTAATGAAGCTTCAGGAAATTATTTGCATTAACCACCCCTACCCTCGGATACTTAATGAATATATATGTTTCCTGTACGCTTCCTTGATGAATATGTATTGTTAAGTGACATATAAGGGGCTGCTGTAATGCCAAGACAGGCAGGTTTGGTGGGAATACCCCACCGGCCTCTATTAGCAACGTTGCTAATAAACACACCTACTTCAATGCTTCCTGGAGTTTTGAGGTTTGTTTCCATGTCTAGATTCTTTTGAATCACTGGTTAGTCTGGAGAAAACTGAAAGGGCATCTCAGTGATCCATATAAAAACTTAAAGGGAGTGCCCAGAGGATGGTGTCAAACTTTCCTCAGTGGTGCCCAGAGACAGGATAAGGAGCAAGGGCCTTAAACTAAACGACAACAAGTTCCACTCCAACACGAGGGAAAACTTCTTTCCATGGAGTGTGACAGAGCACTGGAACAGGCTTCCCAGGGAGGGTGTGGAGTCTCCCTCTCTGGAGACATTTCAAACCCACCTGGACACATTCCTGTGTCACCTGCTCCAAGTGACCCTGCCTGGGCAGGGGAGTTGGACTGGATGATCTCCAGAGTCTCTTCCAACCCCAGTGATTCTGGGATTCTGTGCATATTTATTGTGCCTGCTTGTGCCCTTGTGGTGGGCTGTGTATAATTGTGGTGGTTTGACCCTGGCTAAATGCCAAGGACTCAAACACACAGCCACACTTCCACTCCCTTCCCTACTAACAGACAGAGGAGAGGAAAGACTGAAAAGGTTTCACAAGTTTGTGATAAGGACCATAAAAAAACTCCTCATTAGTTATTTTACAGGCAAAACAGGCTCCAACTTAAAATACTAAGGATTTATTACTATTTTCAAAATCAGAGCTTAAGAGTGAGAAGCCCGATAGATCTTACAGCCACCTTTTCTCCCCCACCCCTCCCTGTTTCAGGGATCTCTCTTCTTCCCCCAGCGGCCTGGGGAAAACAGGAGTGGGGGGGTTAAAGTCAGTTGTTGTTTCTGCCGCTGTTCAGGGAGGGAGAGTCCTACCCCTGCTTCCCGTGGGGTCTCCTCCACAAAAGACAGTCTATCACGAAACTGCTTTTGTCGTTCCATCCCACGGGCAGCAGCTCCTCCAGTGCTGTTGCCACGTAGGTCACCTTTCCACAGGTTGCAGTCCTTCAGGTATAGCTGCTCCAACGTAGGTTCTCCACGAAGTCACAGCCTCCTTCCAGCATCCATCCGCTCCAGCATGGGGTCCTCCAGTCCTCCATGGGCTGCAGATGAATCTGCTCCCTGTGGTCTCCCATGGGCTGCGGGGGAGACAACCCGCTTCACCATGGTCTGCACCACGGACTGCAGGGGCCCCATTCCAGTGCTTAAGGCATCTCCTCTCCCCCTCTTCCACCGACCTTGGTGTTAATCACAACTTCTCACTCTGCTCTTCTCTAAGCGCCCATGTTTGTCTGCCCGCACTTTTTTTTTTTCTCCTTCTTAAATATGTTATCACAGAGGCGTTTCCATAACTCCTCATTGGCCTGGCCTTGGCCAGCAGCAGGTCCAGCCTGGAGCTGACTGACATTAGCTCTGCTGGAAATGGAGAAACTTCCAGCAGCTTCTCAAAGAAGCCTCCCCATAGGCCCCCCTGCTAACAAGAAAAAACCTGGCCACTAAAAACTACCATAATAATGCAGATCTAGTGCTTTTTGTCTGATACTGTACTGCCTCATGCAGGCTGGGAATGACTCTTCCAGGTGATTTTCACCTGCTATGAGCACCAGCATCAATCCTTGCCTGAACAGAGCAAGCAGGAGCTGGAACATTTTCCTCAGGTGATTTCAGTGTGCTCTTGGAAATTGTCTTGGCTCCCAACAATTTCAGGCTCAGGACACTGGAATTATTTATAAAGCCACCTCACACCAGGGACACGCTTCACAGCATCTTTATTTAAAGAAGGGCCTTGTTCTCCAGTTTGCAGTGTGCTGAAGGGAAGCATCAGCATCCTGGGGTCATCTCTACATCCCCAGGGTTGGCAGGTCCTGGTTTCAAAATCATATACTTACTGTTTGAGAATTGAATTACTTACTGTTCTGTATTTCGTACCCAGTGAAGGGATGAATTTTATTTATTGCCTCAAAAACTGGTCATTTCATATGTGAATAAGTATGTATTCATGGAGAGACCTTTTCAGTTACTGCCCTTGTGCAACCAGGATTTGTTTCTCCTATCCAAGGAATAGATTCTTTCTTGAGTGTGGAGAAGCCACATAAGCTGAGCTTGAAGGATGTAAAAGGGGTTATTTATTTTTTTTTTCATTTCTAATCTCATGTGCCATGAAAACATTTCTATTATAAAATGTCACACTACCTTATCCCTTCTTACAATTTCACTCCTCACAGGCCATTCTGAATAACATGTTCTCTGTAAATCTGAGAACAATGGGAGAAAAGGAGTCTGCTGGGTTGTAGTCTTTCAGTGATCTGTAAAATACCTCACAGTCACATTAATTTAAGTAGACACTACAAAAAAGTCAAGCTCTATAGTAAACTCTGTGAAGTGACATTGGTCTGGTTTAACTCCTCATCTGTTTGGTTTCCTACAGGGATTTAATGTTACTATTTGTAGCTGTAAAGATATAGTTGACCTAGAACAGACATATTTTAATCTCATTAGGAAAAAAGTTTCAATGTTTATGGTCTTGAATTAATTGGGTGATTATTTTAGTCTTAAACACTGACCTGGGTGACTTTACATTGGTGAACAATGGTAAGAGCTGAAGGAAGGAAAGATGATGCCAAGGTCCCCACACTACCTGTAGTGTACATTCTCAGAAGGATTCGGTAGAAAATGTTAATTTTATTATGCAGGTGTAATTAAATTCAACTGTGCAAATTACACCAAATTTCTTTGGATCTTTTTTACCCTAGTTTAATAAGAAAATTTTGCTTTTAGTTTGAAACTGGTTTTTTTAGTTTAGCATTGGTTCCGTTTGGGTGAATTTTGATTTTCCTTTTTTTGATTGATTGGGGTTTTTTTGTGATTGCTTTGTTTTTGTCACATGGAAGAAACCCCTTTCTTAAAACATGATAAGGAGAAGCCATTTTAATAAGATTATTTTTGTTATGATTCTCATTTTGTGTGTCAGTAGGATGACTTTTACCTTTTTGCCTGTTTTATCAGCAGGGTAGATTTTAAGGTTTTTTTAAGTTTTGAAAACAGCCATGTCGGTTGGAAACAAATTAGAGTTGAAGGTCAGAGTGTCAGTTCTGCTGGAGTTGTTATATCAGGTTTTTAAGAGCAGAATCTCAGCAACATTTAGAATCAATAAGCAAAATTTAGTTAGAGGAGCCAAGTGAAGATGCTGGTTTAACTTCTTGGTTGTCCTGTGTGGGGTCAGGAGGAGGACTCTGATCCTCAGGGGTCCCTGGCAATGTGATTTTCAAATGAAATTTTACAACTGTTGCCAAAACAAACAGACAAACAATTTCATTTGCTTTAGATTCACTTTAGGGTTGGGATTTTTTTAACTTTGATTCAGAATACATTGAAAATAAACCTTGTCAGACTGAGAATGCAGCATTTCAAAGACAGTGGTGTTGTAGATATTTAACTGTTAAGGTGATGATATCTGGGCAGCTGCATTAATTTTTGGGTGTTTGAGGAATTGGTGTCTGTTGTACAAACCTGAGGCTTTCATTGACCATTAGAAGACAACTGGCAGCCAGTGTGGGCCTCAACTTCTCTCCTACTGTCAAAAAACACAGGTTACTAATTAACTCTCTGATGTTTAAAGAAGACATCAAAGAAAAATCACTCTGCTGGAACGTGGGGAAGTGGTGGTATGTTGTCTCTATTAGTGCGTGAAATCAGATAGTGAAAAATCTCTTTGGTTTCTGTTACTTTGGGTTTAGAATTAAATTGCTACAGCTTATTTATGTGCAGAAAGAAGGTCAGTAGATCATCAGGTGGCTGGAAGATTGTATTTGATTTGCTCTGTTTGATCTCTGAAGGCCTCTGCCTCAACTGAAAGCACCGTGCTCCTTTTCTTGTGCAGACAATACTCTTTCCTTTTTCCTCTAAGAATAATTTTGTTAAGAATATCTATAAACAAATTGGAAAATCTAAGTTGTGCTAATAATAGATGAAAAACGTTAAAGAAATCCTGGCTAATGAAGATAATGTAGTTAAATATGTTGTTGCCAAAAGCTAGAACTGGTGAGATTTTATAGGTTTGGGAATTGGAGTGGCAATTGAAAATGAATAATTTTGTATTACAGAGTATGTTCATGCAATTTCTTCTGTGGTCTATTTTTTCAAAAATAATTCTGCACATTTGACTCTACATTTTGCTCAAGTTTGCAGATTACCACGTTGTTTATGTCTAGGGATGATGGTAGATGGAAAGCATTCCTTTTCACATTTCCAATCATGTGCCCAGGCACCTTACAAGAGAAAAATAAAGCTCTCCAGGAGCCTGGAAGTCGGGACTGTCATGATCACAGCTTGCTCTGCTCTTAGATTTTTATTGTTAATAATATGCACCAAGTGCAGCTCGTTGCCATTAGTGCATCAATGTTAACTTTGGGGTTTGTGTTACACCCTCACATTCTGTGATGTTTATAGAGTCATCGTGGAATCACAGACTGGTTTTGGTTGGAAGGGACCTGAAAGATCATCTAATTCCACCCCTTGCCATGGGTGGGGACACCTTCCGCTATCCCAGGTTGCTTCAAGCTCCATCCAACCTGGCCTTGGACACTTCCAGGGATGGGGCAGCCACAGCTTCTCCAAGGAACCTGTGCCAGAGCCCATTTGACCCTGTCCTCTGTCAGTGGGAAGCCATTCCCCTGGTCATGGTCCATTCCAGGCCCTTCGAAATAATCTCTCTCCATCTTTCCTGTCAGCCCCTTCCGGCCCTGGAAGGCCACAATTAGGTCACCCCAAAGCTGAACAATCCCAACTCTCCCAGCCTTTCCTCCCAGCAGAGTTGTTCCATTCCTCTGATCATCTTGGTGCCTCCTCTGGACTCACTCCAACAGGTCCTAGTGTTGTGCTGCTGGAAAGCCTGGATTTTCTGCTGTTATTGATGGCAAAACAAAAAAAAAAGGCACGATACTACAAGAGTTGTAGCAATTCCAGACTTGATATTTATTTAAGTTGTTTAAAAATTATATTTGTAACAGAAATTAAAAGCATTGCATTAAAATTAGAGATGATGAGGTGAACCGTTATGCCAGTTATGAAATATTCAAAAAATAGCTTCAGGCATAATAAGCAACTTCGTTATATTAATGCAAAATATTTTCCTATCATTAAAAATTAAAGAACATCCCAAATATTATTGTCACTCCTAGAAAAAATCAAAGTCTTAAATTTTTTAGATATATTGCTGTGGCTTTAAATGGAATGTTACCTACGGAGTATTTTCAGGGCATTTCACTGATCTCAGAGAAAATACTGTACAAAAAATATCATCTTGAAGGAAAATAAGCATTTGAATTACTTCTTATCTCCTCCCTCTGCACTTAATATTAAATTATTTTATTAATTGTCAGAAAGAACTGCAAAGCAATGCTGCACAGCTCCTACTAATTTTGATTTCCTCAGAAACTGCATTGTTGTTTTCACTTGAAAAAAACAAACTGTGCTTGCTACAAATAGTGATGAGATGCAGAGATCAGAGTGATTGTCATGAGAATGTTTTATAATTCATTGAACGTGTATCATAATCTTGTTGTACTTCAGTTTCCTCGTGTGGACTGTGAAAATGTGTTCCTTTCCTGCTCTTCACAGGAACCAGGAGAATGAAACTGTGTCTAACCAGGAGGTGTCAGGGATAACAGGGCCATACACAAAAATATAGCATAGGTTTTTTGGGGGGGTGAGATTATGTTCATGCACACACATTCTGAAATCTGCTTTTTGTTTTTATTTTTTGTATTTGATATTTCTTATGGGCTGTTCAGGAACACCAAGCTACCCCTTTTAGCAAAGGACAACAACAGAATGGCATCAGGAGTCATTTTATTGTAATCAAAACACATTCCCTGCCTTGCTGCACCTGTTTCCTCACAGCGAAGTCCACTTTGCTCTGGGGCAGGGGCAGAGGCAGAGGAGGGAGAGGTGGTTGAGATTGACAGGGTGTCACTGTTGTCCTGAAATTGGGTTCTCTCACCCAGTGTGCAAGAATCCAAACCACACACAGAGCTGAGATGTTTATTTATTCCGTGTCTGTGCAGAGCTGGGTGCTGGGTGGTAAATCCACAAAACAAGCACACCTGGCAGAATTCTGTCCCAATTCAGTCCCAAAATACCTAAGTATGCATGATTTCTTAATCTATACCTATGGAACTGTTATTGGACAATCTTTTTGTTATTTAAATGTACAATGCATTTTAAATGAATTTGGCATGTCCAGTGGACCAGGGGCTTGATTTGGGGGCAGGTAGTCTAAGCTTTAGAGGTGTGGTTTTCATGCTATTACGTATATATATATAAAATATATATGTATATACGTGAGCACAATTTTAGCTAATTTGAGTAAAACTCGTAGTATATAGGCAAATGTGGTGTCTAGTGTCTCATTAAAGGTCTCTGTGTTCCTGTTTTCTCTTTACTTGTTTCAAAACTATTACCAGAGAATCCCACAATCATTTAGGTTGGGAAGGACCTTGAAGACCATCTTGTTCTACCCCCTGCCATGGTCAGAGACACCTTGCATTATCCCAGGTTTCTTCAAGCACCATCCAGCCTGGCCTGGAACACTTCCAGGGATGGGGCAGCCACAGCTTCTCTGGGCAACCTGTGCCTCAATGCCCTCACAGAGAACAATTTCTTCCAATATCCCATCTAGCCCTGCCCTCTGGCAGTGGGAAGCCATTCCTTCTTGTCCTGTTCCTCCAGACCCTTGGAAATAGTCTCTCTACGTCTTTCTTATGGTCTCCCTTCAGGCACTGGAAGGCCACAATTAGGTCACCCCAAAGCTTCTCTCCAGGCTGAACAATCCCGATTCTTCCAGCCTTTCCTTCCAGTAGAGCTGCTCCATCCCTCTGACCATCTTGGTGCCTCCTCTGGAGTCACTCCAGCAGCTCCATGTCCTTCTTGTGCTGGTTGCCCAGAGCTGGAGGCAGCTCTGCAGGGGGGGTCTCACCTGAGGGGGCAGAGGGGCAGAATCCCCCCCTCCCCTGCTGCCCACACTGGGGGATCAGCCCAGGGCACGGGGGCTTTCTGGGCTGGGCCATGTCCAGCCTCTCCCCCATCAGCACCCCCAAGTCCTTCTCCCAGGGCTGTTCCATCTGCTCATCCTCAGCCTGGACTGGTCCTAGCACACGGCCTTGTTAAACCCTCCTGAGAGTTCCCATGGGCCGCTGCTCAAGCTTGTCCAGGTCCCTCTGGATGGCCCTATGTGTCACCTGCACCCTCAGCTTGGAGTCGTCTGCAAACTTGCTGAGGACACTTTATAACCTTTCTGTTTCCTTCTTTCTGAGGTTATTATGGTAATTATTTGTTTTCTCTGATTTACTCTGAAAAATCTTTTTGTTAAGCCATTCATCTTTCTTCATCACTGGCCCATTGAAGCAGGTGATAGTTGCTGAGGTAGGGAAGGCTGTGCTGTAGGTGCTTCACTCAGCTACAGGTAGAGGTTTGCTCACTGAGCAGTAGGGCAGAACTGTTCTGCCTGGGGCTTCAGGGAAACCATGCTGGGGAGAGAATAGAGCTGAAGGAAAGGCAGCTGGAAGAGAGGGGCACTGAAAAGCTATTTGCAGCCTAAATCTTGTCAGGCAAAATTTAAGTTTCTTTTCCATCATTCCCTGAAGGGCAGCCCCCTTCATTGGGGGGATGCCTGAGGAGTATCAAAGTGGCAGGAGTGGGGTGCGTGAGGGGAAGGAAGGGGCTGTCAGAGCAGGTAGGGCTGTGCTGGGGACAGATTGAGGACCTCTGAGAGGCTGAGGCATGTCAGGGGTGTGTGAGGAGCTGCTGCAGCCACAGAGTTTTGCCTGCCCCGCACCCAGGGGATCCCTGAGGACATGAGGTATCTGTGAGTGTGAAGGAATAGCTGGGAATCTGCTATGTGAGGCCAAGGTTGGACTGACAAAGGTTTGCATAAAGGTGGGAATTTGAATGCCCCCTTCAAACTGCATCTGTTTAACCCCCAGTTTAACACCCTCAAAGAATGTAATTTCAAATTAGAAGTAGGAGCCTCATGTTATCTATCACTTTTGGCACGTTGCAGGTGTGTGACTAACATGTTTATATACTTATTTATATATACGTTATATATGTATAACATATATATATTTATATACACAAAAGCAAAAGAAGCTTTGCTTCTTTTTCATTACACAAGCACTTCTCAGCCTCTTTATAAATGCAGCCATTGCACTTCTGGGGCAAGAGCACAAGTGCCAGAACATTCCTACTCTGTCATGCCCCTGGCTTTCCTTTAAAACTACAGCCTAAGAAAAGCTAAGTGGTTGGGGTTGTGTATGAAGTTCTTTAGCCCTGGAAATCCTCATACCATTAAGTTCCCAGTTTTAGTGGCGTTTAGTCACATATCTGCTTGTTCTGTGTGTGTTCTTTGCCTAATTCAAACTGTCCCAGTTACTGCAACATTAAATATCGTCTGTGGGCTTTTGAATGTGTAAAATAATGGAAAAAATAGAATTATGACAGTGATACATGGATGTATTTTTGAAATCATACACAAGCATAAGTAACCATCAATCTAGTCATGCAACAGTTTTTAGATGTATTGAGCCTATGTCCTGAAAATGTTAAATGTACTCATGTGTTTTAAATCACTGTGTTTGAGCTGGCATAGCTGTGCTGGTTGTGTTAGTGTTGTGGTCAAATGACCTCAAAAATACGTATTTTGAAATAAATTCCCTCTGGCTGAAATCAAGGCTGTTACTTGAAGGATAGGTGGTGGAATACATTCAAAGGCATTAGTTATAAATCAAACCATTTCTTTCTCTAGAAAGCTTTGATTTATGCATGTCAAATTAACTTTTCCAAATGTGCTGTAATTTATCTCAAACATGGGAATTCTCAGAAAAAGGAAAATGAAATATATTTGCACGGTGCACTCAAGGTAAAATTTTTGACTCAGAATTAATCAACAACAATGTCTTCTAGGATGATGGGAATGTAATTCAACAGATGTCTTTGGAGCAGCAGTTGTTCTCCAGGCTGAGAAAGGGACCAAAAAAAAGGGTAAGAAAAACTTCTTCTTTTAACAGGAATTTTTTTTTAGTTCATTACATTAATAACACAAAAATGCACATTAGGAGTTTTGATGACGAAGAGTTGAACAGATAAAACAGATAAAGGTTAAACTGTTTAACTGGTACTGTACATTATTAAAGACAGTTAGTGTGATGCTTTATTATCTCTAGAGGTATAAGTAATGTGTCGTTTCTTCTGTTCTGCATGTACAGAAAATGGTTCTACAGTCCGGGTTAGATTTATTATTCTTCATTGATTGCCTCATTCTGTTGGAGGACATTTCTGGCAGTAAAGTAGAAGACCTGTCACATCTATCATGATGTGTTGCAGATCTGTCAGGTCTGTGGCTCTTTTTTGAACTTTGCTGTTTCAGAAAAATGTAGCTGAGCGTTATAGGCAGAAGTTTGACATTTCCAAGATGAAAATCAATCTTCTTTTATGTGGTGTTTCTCAAAGAAGACTCACACTTTGATTGTACAAGTAGTGGTTTCATGTGTTGGAGGACACAACATGGACACCAAATAATTTGGGTAACAGATTTGACAGGTGTTCTGTAATGAATAGAAGTTGAAGAAATGATCATAGAAGAGATACTCAGGATGGCAGAACAAACATTGATCTGCTGTTGTCACAGCTATGAACCTAAAGGTATTTCTTTCTGGTCTTTGTATTTCTTTTTAAAGCTGGGGACTAACAAAGTAAGCACAACCTGTTGTGAATTAATATTCCATATTATAACATATTAAGAGGGGAAGAAAAGAAGGACTGTTAACATGAATTGCTAAAAGTGTGAGAAACAGTGAGATGTCCTAATACACAGGAAGGGAGGTCAGATGAAACATTTTGAACTCTATAATTAATGTTAAAAAAATGTTCTAGCAATTTCTTTAATTGTAAAATGCCTTGAAATCAAGAGACCCATTGTGCCAACACAGGTGCTTGTCCAGGTGATCAGCACCTGGGCTTTCACTTATGCGTTATGATGTTAATAGAAACAAAAAAGGACAGTTGTGTGTGTGTCTGTGTCTAGAGACAGCAGAATTCTGAGGAGAAGGGCACAATGGAGCCATAAACAGCCAGACAAGCATAACTTTTAAGATGCTGGGAGCATAATGATAAAATATTTTGATGTTAGGTTGCTTCCCAGGGAAGATGTTTGGAAAATAATGAACAGAGCTGTGCTCTTGTTTCCTTTTTAGTTGTATTCAGGGAAATATTCATCAGAGAAATAAAGTAAAATAATGTTGTGACATTCAGTTGTTCCCTTCCAACAGAGAGAAGCATGGGAATTCCCATGCTTTTGTTCTAGGTTGGAACCATGTGGATGAAGACTTGCCTTGATATGTACGTGTCTGTGCCGATGCTTTCAGCTGTCTTTTGATTTTGATGGACTTGTACCTTTGGTACAGACATGTGGCATAATTTAAGCAATGTTTAGATGGTCAAGTAGCATTAATGGGCAGAGTTTGGATTTACAGTAATCAGTCACAGAAACAGGCATGAATTGAGTAATCTCTGTAATAAAGACATGCAAAAAGTCTATATGAATGTAGCACTGCAATGTGATATAGTATTCTTAATTTTTTTTTTAATCCACTCTGAGTCAAGGCAATCATTCTATGAAAACATGTCTTTCATGTCAAATGTTAAGGGCAACCTGTGGAGCTGTACTGAGTTTACACTGAGAAGCAAGTTTTTACCTGTCTGCAGAGCTCACACAGCTAAAGAGTTTTCATTTTCAATATTTTTAAAGATCAGTTCAAGATAATTAGTAGCTATTTAAATAAGGAGGTTTTAGCTCAGTAGTTTCTCAATTTAGTCACTTGAATGTGCACTGATTTTCCACACAGATGATACTGTGTCAGCCACAAAATACTGACTCGATTTTGTTAAGGAGTTTAGCAATGCATGAAATGCTTAATTAGAGCAGGAACAATTTGATTACTTTAAGTTTTTAACAATTATTCATTTCAAAACAACAGCAAAAATCCCTAGAGCACACAAATAGTCTTAAGTTTAAACAAGATGACATCTAAGATGGATCAATAATTACTTCTATCCCTATATTTATTTTACTTTATAAGTTTAAAAAAGATATATCGACTATTTCCAAGCTAAAGGCACTGAGAGAAACACATCCATTCAGTTCCAGAGCAGACTCCATTAACACAGATTGCCTTCAGCCCATTAGGCCTCGTCACTGAGATGTTTTAAACAAGTGTTTGTTTCTAAAAGCTCTGGAAGCCAAGGAATTAAAACCCACCTTAGTTTTAAAAGCATGTTTTCTGAGCCTTAATAAAATGACGCTTTGTCATACTTTTGTGTCTCCAGTCATGCAGGAAATTAGAGCAGTAGCTTCTTCCTGGAGACTTTGGGTTTCAGGCTTCAGGCTCAATTTGGCAGGTTATATTGCTCAAATTGGCTTGTAAATGAGATATTTGTTTCTAAAGTACAACTGATATCAACTTGCATGCAAATACTTCAAATATGAATGTCTCTCATCTGATTCTGTAATTACATGATGGTTTTTCTTGTCAAGAGAGCTCAGAAACTTAGTATTGATTTATGTTGCTGCATTTCTCAAACCACAGTGTGTCATTGTTAAGTGTAATTTAGAATGGCCTTTTTTCTATCCTCTAATCTTGTGCTTGACCTAATTTGGGGCTGGAATGATCTCAAAAATCTTTTAACTCCTGTGTGTGTGTAGTGACAGTGGCAGGTCTGGATGATGTAGTTAAGATGTCTGATTTTTTTTATGGTTGTCTGTCTGATATGAAATGATATTTTCAAGCCAGGCCTGAGTACTCTTAGCATGAGAGAGGTTTTTGTGGAATTTCAGGTTTGAAGGGAATCTTCTGCTATTCTGGAGGGTCATCTGCTGATCCAGCCCGAAGTCAGGTGGGTGGAACGAGATGAGCTTTAAGGTCTCTTCCAGCCCAAACCATTCTGAGATTCTGTGATTCAGTGATTAGTAGATGCTGGGCTGGAATAACATATTAAAGGGCAACTGCATTTAAGGAACACAGTGCCATTTTTTTTTCTGTTTTTTTTTTTTTTTGCTTGTTTTTGCATTCCAGACCAATCCAATGAACCATATGTAGAGACACAGTAAAACTGTAGTCTGTGCTCTAAAAACCCTTTTCAAACTACTGCATCATAACTGCCTGGTTTAAAGGAGGCACATTAACCTGATATGTTTAACATGTAGATAAATAAATGCACAAACCACATCTTCAATTCATTTTGATACCAAAACTAAAATAATGATCTTGAAAATTGATATAAGCTTCTGCAAGAAACAAATTGGCTGGAATAATCCGAAGATTAAATTCTTCTGGAATTTCTTTTGAAATATTATGTGTTATTTGAGAGACAGTTTGTGTGATGTGGAAATTAATGTTTGGCACATTTTGACATTGTGATCAGAGCTCTTAGTTTCCCAGTGTGGCTGAGATGAAAACAAGATGCTGCTCTCAAACCACGAACCAGCAGTGTCTGGATCAGATGGACTTTCAGTCATGGATACTGAGTGCTGAACCTGTGATCCTCAATCCCTTCCCTGGGATAAGCCAGGGAAACATGGGGTGTAAGCAGGTGTTGTGTCTGTTTGGTTGAGTTTGCATTGGGAAGTTTTTTCATTAACTCGGTGTTAGCCATTCAAATTTGTTGCATTGAATCTGAAGGTTTCAGGACTGCTGTCCTCATCCCACTTATTTCTTTAACTAGTAGAGGATAGTTATTTTAAGTTGGAAAGTACTAGTAGCTCTAACAACAGAACTTTTCTCTGAGGGTTGACTGCAGGTGGGATGTAGGGAATTGGTAGATTGCAGTTTTAGGAGGATCATCAGCAACTTGAGGTGAGGAAGAATTCAGCAGAGAAAGATGGTGAGGTAGGCAAAGCTCACTGAGTGTTCTCAACTGCCTTGTTAAGGAAACAACCTTGGAAATTATTAGGAAGCTGATAACCGTTGTTTTATTTGCTTTTTGTTCATGGAACAGCATTTCTATGCCTTCATAGACCGGCTGGTGTCAAAGAGGTTTGTTTATCATCAAGTATTGTCCTTGTGTAAGTAACCAGGTATGAGCCCCAAAATTGGTGTGTTGGTTAGAGCAGCACATACCTGACAGTAAATGTTTTGGTGGAGTTGGTTTTATTGGAAAAAATGGGACTCCTAGTGGAATGCTATCCATGTCCTTTTCTAGTTACAGTTGTGAAGTGCAGGATATACACTAACAATGATATCTATGCAATTTTTCTCTCCAAAATGACACCCCCTCCCAGATGTGCCTTTAATGACTATTTAATCCTGAACCATTTTCATCTTTGATAAAATTGCTTTAATTACTCATATTCATGTCTTCACTTTGCTATGAAACAGATTCAATTTTCTTCATGTTATTCCAAAGCATTCTGTGACAAGCTGAAATACGTGATCTGTAGTATTTGCGTCATCACACAAGCGCTTTGAAGCACAGGCTGAAGCAGCAGAGGTGTTCTTCAGTCACTGTGGGAGCATTTGTGCCTCCAGGATTGCAAATAGAGGATGTTTTCCCATTCTGTACTGACATAGATTTGCTGGCGGAAATCTGTAGTGTAGGTCAGTTGTCTGTTCAGTGATTCTGTTATCCTTTGAAGTTGTTTAAGAGAGTGTAAATTCATCTATCATGGCTGTGTGGGCCAGCAGGTTCCCCTTGCTCTGTTGTAAACAAGACAGTGTTAGATTTTGCTTTATTTTCCCAGAACCTGGGCTATCCCATTCATGGTGTGGCAACAGGCCCAGGGCAGTGCCCGTCCCCTGTGCTGGCACTGCTGAGGTCCCTCGAGGACCATATCCAGTTCTGGGAGACACTGAGAGGCTGGAGTATGTCCAGGGAAGGGAACGGAGCTGGGGAAGGGGCTCGAGCACTAGAAGTAGCTGAGGGAGCTGGGGGTGGTTCAGCCTGGAGAAAAGGAGGCTCAAGGGTCAGGGGGGACCTTCTGACTCTCTGCAACTCCCTGACAAGAGGGAGGAGCCAGGGGGGTCGGGCTGGACTCCTAGGGAACAAGGGACAGCATGAGAGCTGTGCCAGGAGAGATTCATGTTGGGATATCAGGAGGAATTTCTTCCTGGTCAGGCATTGGAAGGGACTGCCCAGGGAGGTGTTGGAGTCCCCATCCCTGGAGGTGTCCAAGGAAGAACTGAATGTGGCACACAGTGCTCTGGGCTGGGTGACAAGGTGGGAATTTGGCACAGCTTGGACTCCATGGGCTGGGAGGGCTTTTCCAACCTCAATGCGTCTATGATTCTATAGTAGTGATTCTGTGGTAATGATTAGTTTGGTTTTCAGAACTGAAAACAGGTTTTTAAAAGCAAAATAGGCAGATGCAGAAGTGGAATAAAATCATAATACATTTTTTCTTTTTCCTTTAAAGTAAGGAGACATCCACCTTTTGGGTTATTGTGTCCTTTACATTTTAAAAATTTCTGAAGTTTACTTGAATTTTCTTTCGAGGCCAGGTTGGAGGGGACCCTGAGCAACCTGATTTAGTGAGTGACACCAGCTTGGACTCCATGGGCTGTTGGAACTCAATGATCTCTAAGGTCCCTTCCAACCCAAACCATTCTAGGATTCTAGTATTCTAATCTAGTGTTCCCTTCTGTGAGAGGATAGCTGGTGAGTCAGATGTACACATTGGCAAGCATTCCATATGTCACAGTGTAATAATTTATGCTTAAAACAAGCTTATGGGAAAAGGTCTCCTTTTTGAAGGTCCTTACAGCTCCTCCTCTCTGTAAAATTATTTCTTTTTTTTGCAGTTGTAGCAACAGGTTCTGCAGTTTGCTTGGTTTGGGAGGACGTTGCTGCACAGACAGTAGTGCCCAAATAATGACAGCATGCAGGAGTAGATACACTTTTTCATCTCCTTTCATAACCCTTTCCCCATGAAACCTATTAAAAAAAAATGCAATGTCCCTAATAAATGTTTCTGATATCTGCAAGATTACGACATGGCTTGAAGGTATAAATCACTTGTCTTGTGATTGCAAATTTGCGATGTTATGAAATTCAAAGATCAGAGGTTTTTTGATAAACTGGGCAATGAGGTCACATGTGAGTATTTCTTTTATGGTTTTCTTTTATTTCTCTTGCTGTAGATAGAAATTGGCATTTAATATACAAATCTTTTCAATACCCTTGTTGTATTTCATGTCTCAGTCTGACATGCATTTTAAGAATTTTTTAGTTATCTTTTCCTGCTTTGTTACTTAGGGGCTCTGCCATTTTTAGCATTTGATCCAACCCTAAGTTCAGACAGTGCACAGCTACGACAAAATATTACTCATATGTCTAAACTGTAAGTTTGATCCTACCAGACCCAAGGCTTCACAGAAGCCACACTGAGGCCCTTGCTCAACTGTTACGCAATGGCTATGGGATGTACAGGGAAATAAATTGTCTTTCCTCTGAGGAAATAGATGGTTGAAACTTGTGTTTGAGAGTCAGAATTCAGTGGATAAATAATGTTCTAAATTCTACTGTTTAAATGTCATACACAAGGCAAATTTGCAGAAAAATGTAAAAAAAAAAAATAAAAAATGAAAAAAATTGACATCTAACCACTGGACTAGTTGGGTGAAACTGGTATTTTTAATGTGTCTTGCATGAAGCGTCTGAACTAGTATTGACTGCATGCCTTCTCAAACTCCATATCCTAGTATCTCAGAGCAGGATTTAAAAGTTAATTTAGTCCCAGCTTTTAGAAAGAATAAACAAGAAAAACAGCATTTTCTGTGTCTCCTCAGCTTTGGGTTTACTGATTTTCATATCTGTAAAACTGATATCAGGACTAGAGAGAGGCACCTCATTCCTGACACTTGTGTAGCATTATGTCACCAAGGGAGGTTAAAATTTTATATTGAGGGGGGAAAAAAATCAGTTAAATGGAAGTGGTCAGGCATTGGAATAACTTACCTAGGGATGTGTGGAGTCACTATCTCTGGGAGTGATCAAGAGGTGCCTGGATGTGGCACCTGGTACATGGTTTAGGGGTGATAAAGGTGTTGCTAGGGTGCTGGTTGATGACCTTGAAGATCCAGCCTGGATGATTCTGTGTGTCCTGACATATACTGTCTGTATTTTGTTTAATTTCTTCCCCTCACAGATGATCTGATGTGTGCCCACCCCAGGGCAGCCAACCCTCCCTCCACATTTCAACAATGGAAACAGATTTCCATACCCTAAGAAGTAAAACAGGGTAAATCCTTAACAGATACTGAATATCTGCAACTCCCAAATGATCCCAGTGATCAGGCCACTGGCAATATTTTGTGAACAAGCATTTTCTTCAGTTTCTGAGGCAATCAACTAATTGTGCCGAGCAAAGTGATGTTTTTAGCAGCATGATTTCACAAGGGCTCTAATTGCTGTGTGCTGAGCAAGAGGGATATTAGATGTGATGCTAAACCCATTTATTTGTAAATTAATGTTATCTATGCAAAATTTGTGAGTGTTTTAAGAGGACTGATTGCCAATCTATTCAGTGATAATATGTTGCTTGAGCAGTCATAACAGACTTTTTTTTTTTTTTCATTAAGTCCCTAATTTTGGTTGGGTTTTCTTTTTTTTTTCTTTTGATAAATTTTATTCATATTTAACAATAAACTTCACATGAGTTTAACCAGTGTTCCAATGCTCCACATATTAAGCATTGGAACAGGGTGCCTGGGAAAGTAGTGGAGTCATCATCCCTGGAATTGTCAAAAAAAATGAATAGATGTGGCACTTTGTGATGTGATTTAGTGGGCACAGTAGGATTCTGTCAAAGGCTGGACTTGATGATCTTGGGGGGCTTTTCTGACCTTAATGATTCCATGATTGATTTGCTGTGGTAGAACTTTATGTGATTTTACAGTTGTCATGTTTTCTGTTTGCATTTATTTACTTCTCTTGTCGCACAGGAACAAAGCTGAGGAAAAACCCAGCCTAACTGTATCACTCTAATTCTTCTTTTTAACAAAATGATGAAGAGAGTGTAATAGAAAAATGTCTTGCTGCAGTCATGACTTCCTTTCTTTTGAAGTCACTGCTTCTTTTTGAATTTAAATGTTATATATTTAAATATTTATTTTCATTGCTTGTGGTAACTGCAGCAGTCCTTATGTGGGAACATTCAGTAGTATGAATAATGACATCTTAAACTACTTTAAAGTACATTATCTACTTGTGCTGTGTAGGAAAAGTACCCATCTTTAATCAAACTATGCATTATCTTTTGTCTAAGCAATTAACTCATCAGAAGGTGGTAGAGGTTGGAAAGAAGGTTATCAAAAAACCCCTATTGAACAGCAGGCCAAAATCATGTTTAAGACCAGGCTGCAGTTCAGAATCCAGTAATACTTGACTCTCATCCTGTTAAACCTGACAGTGATTAGATTTACAGGCAGAGGTAAGAAGACATTTCCCAAGATCAAGAAAAAATAATTCAGAGAAAAGTAATGGTTTATGTGTGTAATGTTATGTATATTGTGTTATATCACGTATATTGTATTAAAAATGTGATGATAGGGAAAAAAGGAACAAGCATGGGGTGTTGGTATATTAACACAGAGCCTGAAGCAAGTATGAAATAATGAAAACAGACAAAATCCATCCTAAAAAAAAACAATGCTAAAAATTAGGTTAAGAGCATTGCCTTGATTCATGGAGTTGTCCATGGTCAAAACATTCAAATCCAATATTTAAATACTTAAAACTGGAATTAAAGGGGAGTGTCTTGGGGTGACTTTATGATTATCCCATATTTGTCTCCTCTATGCTAGGAGGAAAAAAAAAGTGAATCTTGTGCTTTTAAAAACTGAGCTCCAAGAGCTGAGGGAAAAAAACTAGCTAGAGAAATCTTTTCAAAACAATGCTACTGGGTCAAGGTCAATTTTTGCTGTGTTACTGTGCAGTTTTGGTTTTGTTTTGGGTTTTTTGTGGTTTTTTTTTGTGTGGGTTTTTTTGTTTGTTTGTTTGTTTGTTTGTTTGTTCTTTTGGTTTGGTTTGGTTTGGTTTGTTTTTTTGTTTTNTGTTCCAAACCAGGACAGGGAGAAAGACCTGATACCTAATTAGAGCCTTTTTTTCTTTAAAATGCAGGAAGTACAAACTGTTTCCTGTTGAAACATGTAGGTAACAAAGGTCAAATGCAAGTAACTTTTATTACTGTGTGGGTAGTGAGTGTCTTGCTGATTTCCCTTAAACATGTGGTCTTTGAATAGACCTGAAAAAACACATATGACTTCCAGAAAGAAAGAAAAATATATCTGTATGTCAGCTATTTACTCCAGGTTTATAAGAATTGAATTGAAGATACATGAGACAGACGTACCTATAGCTTATTTGTAGTATTTTGGGGCAGAATCAGGGTATTAAAAGTGCGGAACTTCCTCCTCCTGCTGCACACTTTTCCTGAAGGATTGCAGACTGTGATCTGGTAGAGAAGAAATGGTAAAGGAATGTAATGAGTTCATTCATTCTGAGTTTTCCCAAATTATCTTGGTAGCAAATGAAGGACTGCGTATGTTGAGTGTATTTTTAAAAAGAAAACTAATTGCCCTCTTAAGGCAGAAACTCTGCATTTGAGTAGAAACTGGAATTACTGTCACCAAGTATGTTTTCTTCTCAGTGTAGATATTGAAAGATGGAATCAACATCCCTGGGCGTGTCCAAGGAACAACTGACCATGGCACTCAATGCTCTGGTCTAGTTGACGAGGTGGTGTTTGGTCAAAGACTGGACTCGATTATCTTGGAGGCCTTTTCCAACCTTAATGATTCCATGATTCTAATTGTATTTGCTGTTCATGCCTGCATTCTTTTCCCCCCTCTTTCTTTCTCCGTGGTGGGTTTTCTATATTTCCCCTTATCATCTGATGGCATTTAACAAATTATATGTGGGTGTGACATTACTGTGACTCAATGTTATTAGCTCACAAAATTTTAGCTATCTTAAGGTATTTTGCTTATTAAAGAGTTCTTTTTTGAAGGAAAATAAAATGAATACAGAAGTCTCTAAGGATTCAAAGCAGTGAAAGCAGCATATAACTTGTCTTTTATGATAAAGCTTGAAAATTACTCAAAATAGTTTAAGTTAAAAATGCATAAAAATGACAGTGTTTTCTGGGACTTGTGGTTTTGGTGACTTGACTCTTTTGATTTAAATGTTAGTTGGTGATACAGCATTGAAAAGGAGCCGTGGGTAGTGTGTTCCATGTAAACAACTTGTATTATTTCTTTATTAATTTTAAATATAAGTATTTTTCAATACTTATGATCTGTAATATTTTAAATCTAATATTTATTACCTCTGGGTTTCTGCTTCTTCACCCTGTTTAATATCTGGTTGTCTCATGACCTCAGCTAGACACTTGTGTTATGTTTTTTGTCTTGTGGAATGAACTTTTGTCCATGAACTGTAATTTAAAAAGTTCTGGGGAGAAACCCAGGAACTCTAGTATTCCTCCAATCTTCAATTCTATTATCAAGGCCTGTGTTTTATTAAATCATACACAAGTGATGAGTATAATCATGCAAAACTAATTGTGTTTTAGGGTTTGTGTATTTATATAGGTTTACAAAAAGGCTCTGCAAGCAATACCTGGAAACTCTAGCACAGAATGCAGTGGCATGAGAGAGATTGGCTAATAGTGTCAGGAGATCATAAGTGTTTATTATAATCCACTTGATTCCAGTTTTGCACATTAATCTCATCTGAAGCATTTAAAAATCTTTAGTGCAAAGGCATCCTTCCTTGGAGCTGATGGGCTCTAAGTTTCCTGAGTCAACAAAAATGTTTCCAAGATTTCTGATGTTAACTAGATGGGTTTGGAGATTTTGAAATCATTTTTAAATGCTTGCACAGAGGCAATGCTTGGCTCAGAAGAAAATCTTTTTAAAACAGCGAACGGAAGAATATGGAGGATTATACCAAAAAACCTTCAAGTACCTTTAGACATCACTTCAACAAATTGGTTCAATAGCCAAATTATTTGTGATTAGCAGTGCCCTTATGGGATTATTATTATTATGTTATAGGAAAAATTTTAGCGCTAACTGTGTCCAAAATACTTTTCGATAATGAGTGGTCAGTTATCTGGTCATCTTTAAGGTCTGTGCTAAGGGACAGTTTATCAAAATCAGAAATCTCAATCTATTTTGAAGCACTGCGTATTTTTCCTTAAAAAAACATAATCCTTTTGTGTTCTGTCACATGGGATTTGAATACCTGAAGTAATAGTACTATGGATGAACCATGGGAATGGCAGATGGAAGGGGGACGTATATGATATGAATATATGATCAGAATATATGATGAAAGTTACACTGACTGCAACTAGGTAAAAAAATAAAATATACATCATTGGTGTACAACTCATCTGTCCTCCTTCAGACCCCAATGGTCCTAAAAAGTGAAACAATTGGAAAAGCTTCATGCAGAAATGGAAAATGAAAGTTAATGAGATATGTAAATATAATATGTATATGTAAAATGCAGTTTTTCATTGTACCTTGTTTAGAATCATATGCTGCAGCTGAGGCAGTGGTTTGAGAAAGTGGCGAAATGTAGAAGAAGGATTTGAAAGGATAACCAAAGGGAAGAAAATAAAGAAAAATGATCAAAAACATTTTCCTGCAGCACTGAAAGTTTGTCAGACTGTTCCTTGTAATTCAAAAGAGTTTGTAACATTAATGGATGCCAGTATCAATCATAGTGGTTATAAGGGGAAATTGCATATGATTATAGAATAAAAATGTATTAAAAGTGAGGAAAAAAAGAAACTGTTTCTGGCCCAACAAGTCCATGACCTGCAAATTTTTGCAAGCCAGGAGCTTCTTTAGGTGAAACAGAAGGAATTTTCTCATGAGAATTTTTTCATTGGAAGAAATCTCACCTGGTTTTTTGTGAGCAGAATCTGAGTCAAACAGTAGGAGAAAAAGAATGGAAAAATGGGCGTAGCCTTTGATGTAAGGATTGCTTAGGGGAAGTTCTATGTGCAAAGGAAGTGGGTAAATAAAGCAGTAGCTAAGTAACAGAATAGGTGGAGTAATACAAAAAATAATCTGCGTTAAGAGTCTAAATCTTGAAATCAACAGTAAATTAGGAATTTTAATTTAAATGATAAAAGTTGTTGATAGGTCAAGGGGACAGTCCTTGTCTTCTCTACCACAAAAAGATAGGAAAAAAGGTTAAACAAAGTATTACTTGAAGGGAATCAAATAGTGTTGGACTTGAGCGGCCATGAATTGCTTTGGCTTATGCATTTGTATGCCTGGGGAAATCTTTCTGTTTTCTGATAAGCAGCATAGCACCCAAAGCGTGTGTGTTGGATTGCATTGCCTGCTGTGGAATATCATCTTACTTTGGAAGAGGCAGAAAGCATTAAAACAGGGCTGGTGTGGATTCTTCCCTGTTGAACATGGCTATAGTGCCAGAGGATTTTCACTCAGGCCTGAACAGCAGCAACCACTGAAGACCCAATGCAAGAAATCCACATGTAGGAACTCCAGGAAGACCTATTTGTAATGTATTTCCCTATAGGAGTTTCCAAAATCCCAATATAAATCCGAGCCAAACTGCAGAACTGACGACATCATATTTTTTCCTTTTTTTCTCACGTCACACTTACTGACCTGAGACAAAGCTTTTCCCTCTTTGATTTAACTTGAAAGTTAATCCTTTAGGGAAGAACTTAGCTACACAGATCAGTCTCCAGGTTTGAGGGCAGTTCCACAGTGGAAAGTATAAGGAAAAGGTAGTTAAAAGTATCAGCAGGTTTCTGACCCTGTGGTTGATCATGTCAAAGCATCAAACAGCTGAAAGCAGGTGAACACTGAAGGCAGGTGAGCACAGCTGACTTTTCACAGACAGACTGGAATTCATTTTCATAGTTCCAGAAGCGAGGGACTGTACTAAGTGTACAGCTTGATGACAAATCTCAATCATCTGTTAATTATTTTCCTTTTGGAAGGCGTAAAATTTTCTCCTCTACCTGTCAGGCTCTGTGTAATAAATGCTGTCCCACATCTCTTTCTTTTCATCTCTCCATGACACCATTTCCTTTGCAAGTTTGAAGGACCCTACTATTCTCTTAGAAGGCAAAAAGAGTTTCAACTGGGTTTCATATGGCAGCAGAAACATCAGCTGTGGTTTTTCCTTGAAGACTGATGCATTATTTCTTAAGAATGGATTTAAACTTTTCCATTCCACATCTCTCTGAGAACAAGAACTGGTCTAGTTTGAGATGTCCCTGCTCATGGCAGGAGGGTTGGACTATGTCTTTAAGAAGATCCTTTCTAACCCAAACCATTCCAGGATTCAAATCCCGGGACTCCCATATTCACATGACTGTACAGGAGCCTATTACAGCCAAACTTGCCTCTCCTGACAGGCCACTTGTCTGCCTTGGGAAGCCCCACTGGAATCAGAGGTCTCTGTCAAGCAGTTTGGAAAATCAGCAGAATACTTGGAAGTGTTTTAAGTTGTCAAATACCAAAAAAGAAAACATTCTTCAGATCAGCAGCATGATGTGTGGGGGGACTGCTGCTGGATACATAATGTGGTGTGCTTTTGGTACTGCTGAATCTGGCTGTTGTACAGAGGATCTGTGAAACTGCTGGAGAGATTCTCTTGCCACTTCCATACTCCAGCTGAGGTGTTAGGAACAGATAACTCTGCTCAATAGCTTCAGAGGATGTGCAGGGCAGCAGTGATACAGCTGTGAAGGTGTGAACACACGTGAGCCCATGATGAGAAAAGGTGTGTGTTTTTATAGGAAAATCTCGTGAAGTCTATGCTCAGTTTGGTGAATTTTTAAACACAAGTAGAAAGTGGTAGACATCGAAGTGAGTTCAGTCACAAGTGCTGTAGTAGCAGAGCAGTGCTCCTCTGGGGGAAAGCAGAGTGCTGACTGAGGTTACAGCAGCAGCAAACGTGCTGAGGGGCTCTGAGAGTGCATTTCACATGTATGAGCACTGAGTTGGAATCTCCCTCTTCAGAGAGGGGCTGTCTCTGTCTGCCTGCTTACATGTCAAAAGAGTTCTAGCAAATTATTGAAAGAATAGGAGTTGCAATAATAGGATTTTTGCCCATGGATAAAATAGGAAAGTCAGCATTAAAATGGGCTTGATTGGCTTTTCTGTTCTCGTCTTTTGCACACTGAGTTTTAGGCTCAAGGGGCAACATTTTCACATGTAAATCCCATTGTTCCTTTGAGCTTTGACTTATGAGGATCAGCTGTTTTATGAACTTTACTCAGAATTTTTAGACTTTGAGGGTCATGTCACAGCCCTATAATTTCTTACCGTGGCGTTTTGTATGAAGGTTTCTGTTTCTTGGGAAAACCTGTGTGGTGCTTGGGGACATGGTTTAGTTGTGGCCTTGGCAGTGCTGAGTTAACATTTGGACTTGATGATCTTGGAGGTCTTTTCCAAACTAAATAAATAATAATTTTATGTGGAAGCATTCCAGTTTAGACTCTCAGATTATCAGGGGCTGTGTTACTCCAGTGTGTGGTACAATCCATGCAGAGGATTTTCTGATGTCTCTATATTACTGCTGGTGCTGGAGATGAGATTAATGGGTCACACATTGTAAAGATTTACAGCCAATTGTGTGTAAATAATAGGAGGTTAGTGGACATGCTGACTGCAGCATATATTTTCTAAAATACAGATCAGTGTGATTTTTTCAGCTTAATATGCAGTTTTCTTTCATTGCACTTCCAAAAATTTTATGAAGCTGATGGGTCAGTACATTTAACACATCCCAGCAACTCAGAGAGATTGCATTTTCTAAATCTTATGTTCACTTCATAAGAATATACTGAAAATTATTTGCAATGTCTAATTTGAATGTAGACATATTTTATTCTCAGTGGGATCTAGAAAAGAGAAATGTAGGGAATGTGTAATTCAGGAGTTTTTAAAGTTAAGAGCATTTACATGGGCATATACTCTTAACTTGCTTTTTCCTTTTTTTTCCCCCCACAAGTTAGTGCTGGATGTGAAGGACTTCCAATCCTTTTTCAGATGTAGTCTAAAGAATCATTTACTTGTTCCTCAACCCAAATATCTTCTGGTTTCCTTTCCCTCCCTCTTTTTCTCCCCTCTTGTTTTTTATCCAGTAATACAGAGACTATCCCACTTATCCCGAGGGATTAGTCTATATCTGCTCAGCTCAAGTTTGAATTGGTCTCCACCTATCAGGAGACTTCCTGTGCGTTGATCCCCATGCAAGCAAACTCCATCTTTCTGCATTTCTTGTCTTGATATTGTGTAGGAACAGTTGACATTCAGAGAGGAAAAGCAATCTTTGCTAGGACAGTTCTCCTCAGATGGAATATGAAATTGTTCTGTGGGGGTGGTGGTGTCTGTGTCCCATTGTCCATCTGCTCCCCCCATCCCTGAAGTGAATGAATTAATTTCAGTTTGTCTTTCTGCAGAAATTTGTAACGTAATCTTCTGCACTGAGCCACCACCATCCCTGAAGGGTTTTAAAAGATCCTGGGGACGTGGGTTAGTGGTGAACATGGTTAACGCTCAACTCAGTGATCTTAGAGGTGTTTTCCAACCCAAATGATTCCATGATTCATGATGTCTAACAAGATGAATATTTGTCTCTGAACACACAACAGTACGGTGCTCGTAAAACTTTATAGAACTGTCAATAGCTTTGACAGGACTCTGTGAGGGTTATTTTTTGCGAAAGTGACCACATTATTAAAATGATCTCTGGGATAAGGGACATTTAAAGATTCATTAAGTCTGTTTACTGGTGCCTTGATAACAGAGTGGTGGCAGGGGAGAACAGTGTTGCATAGTTTCCTTCAGTGAACTAGTTATGTTGAAAAACACTATGCTTTTGTGGTATTTGTTGGAATCTTGGGTTAGAGCATTTGCCGAAATCAAGTGAGGTACTCAGAGCTGGATTATGGCTGTAGCTCCTTAGAACAGAAGCCTCCCCTTTGCTGTTCCCCAGTAATGTTATCACTGCATCACATCACCGTGGTGATAACAGATTATCACTAATTCAAAAGAAGCTTAAAAGCTGCTGTGAAAAAACTGATCTGTTGAGAACTTCAAGAATTCTAATTGCTGAAACCAATAAACCCCAGCTAGAACAGCACCTCTTATTTTTTAATTTTTCGTAATTGAATACCAGGGAGTTATTTATCACCTGGGTTCCTATTTTTAGCAGGTTTTCCAACACTACTTTTTCATTGCTAACCTAAAAATGTACACAGCTACTCAGAGACAGAAAATACATGAGAGCTGTAGATATCTTCCAAGTCTTTTGTTGCTTTATTATTTCAGTGACTGATAGCAATTTAAGACTATAGGTCAAATAGTTCCTGCTTTAACCTCTGTCTATTCACTACTCCCCGGAGCTGATGTGACAGGCTGTAACCACCTTGCTTTCCATGAATTCAGTGAGGTGCATTGTACCTAAATTTCAATTGGAATGAGTAGGGCAATATTTAACAGCTCTTGTCTCAGCCTAAGGGACTGTCTTCTTAATCAAGTTCTTGCTCCTACAGAGTCAATAAAAATTTGGTGGTACAAACCACCTGACAAATTACAGCTGAATGTTAATCCTGAGAAGTGAACTTCCAAAGTACTCAACAATATTTCTGTATTGTGAGATAATGAAGGTTTAGACATGTCTGACATTCATAAGGCATAAAGGTGGGTTGGAGATCCACATCAGAACTCCATTGCAAAGAGCTGCTCCATAGTGATTAAAGTCCAAAGCAGCCAATTCAAGAGGTGAAGCTTGGGAGCCCATTGTTTATTAGCATGCCTGACAATGATGTGCAAACAAAGAGAAGTCACATGAATCGATCCTTAATCACTGCAAAAACTGAGAAAGCAGAACGAGTGATCTCTGAAAGCATTTTTGTTTAAAAGGGAGTTAAATATGCTGCTGCATTTGTTTGCCTTGTCTTAGGAAGTCTTGATTAGATAGACAAAATAGATTGCACATCCTAATGTGTTTTCCTACTTAGCCAGTTACAGGCAGCACAGCCAGGGGAGAAATCAAAGCAGCACGATGAGATATAGCACTGAAGATGAGATTTTTATATATGCCCACACTTTATTTTGTCATTTATAGGAAACTGATTTGGAAATTAATTCAATGCCCTGCCTCCCAAACAACAAAGATATGAAAAGCAACCTCTGTCTAGAATGTCTTGTCTTATATATGGAACTAGATACTCTGTCTATACTGTATATTATATTTGGGGCTGAGTCTGTGGCTTTCTTCTCCTTTTAGACATTTAGGCCCAGGCTGCATCATTCCCTAAATTTGACCTAGAAACTCTCTGGTCCCAAAGGCTTGAGGTGAGCCAGTTCTCCCTGTCAAAACTTAAGCTTGGAGAGTGAATGATGGATGCATCCCACCACACCAATTCTCAGCTGTCAGGAGTTGTCTCTCAGCCATGGTTGGACCCACACAGTTACAGTGCCTTTCTTTTCCATCAGCACCCAGGACTGCTTCCAAATGGAGAATAATCCTCATCCATTTGGCTCCTACAGAAATTATCAAATTTGCATGTTTTCAGAATAGGTGGCTCCAACAAATAGATGTTCTCAGAGGGAATCAGTTTTGTTCTGATATATTTGTCCTGGGATCACAGCCCTATTTTCAGGGGACTTCATGTTGAGGGAATTCCTTGAGGAAGACTCCAAATGAATTCGTTTATAGCAGTACTTAAACTGTAATTAAAACAAATCAGAGAAAAAAAAAAAGGAAGATGAATCATGACTCTGGTCATCTTTTAAGGGGTGGGCAGCTTTTCAGTCCAACAGCTCATCTGATGGGCAGATGTACAGTACAGACCATTATGCAAATCCTGGTCTGTCCAGTACTGGCCTGGTTACAAGAGCTTAAAGCTGTCCTGGTGCCAGTCTTGGCTCCTGATGCTGGGGAAGCTTTTGCAGGTATTTTTTTTTTCTCACAGTGCTGGACTTGATGAGTGCTGTGCCTCTTTGTAAAGTTGTGGTGGAACTAGAATGGAATTTCAGCTCTATCCACTTAAAACAGAAAGGATATTGGTTACTCTAAGACTGATTACCTGAGCTTATTTATACAAAAACCTAAAGCATCTGGTACTCTTCCCATGTTTTATTGATGCCTTACACCCAGTTCCTTCCTTTCCTTATCTTTTTTATGATAATTTTGCCAAAGAACTTCCTAATTCTCTTAGAACAGGCAGCTCTTAAAACTATAACTTTTGAGGAAGCTTTAATAATTTCCTATGACTCTGCATAGCAATTTCAATTGCTTTGTGTGTCATTAAATGATTGTGCCCTACTTTTCCTTTGTGTATCTTAGAATCCTTTAGGTTAGGAAAGACCTTTAAGGTCATCCAAGTCTGACCATTCCTCAGCACTGCCAAGGCCACCACTAGCCCACGTCCCCAAGTGCCACATCTACATGGCTTTTACACACACACACACACACCCCACCCCCCCCCATCAAGATGGTCACTCCACCACTGCCCTGGGCGACCTGTGCCAGTGCCTGACCCCCTTTCTGGGAAGATGTTTTTCCTAATATCCAGTCTAAACCTCTCCTGGCACAACTTCATGCCCTTTCCTCCTGTCCTGTTGCTGTTCCCTGGAAGAAGAGCCCAACCCCCACCCAGCACTTCATTCTTCTCTATAAACACTGATTTCTAGTGCACTTGTATATAAAATCCTTTTTTCTGTGAACATCGGGGAGTGAGGAGATCATTAATTTGAAATTATGATCTTTTGCTCTGATGTTTTGTTCTTACATAAGAGTGTAAACCAATTTAAATCTTGAAAATATAAATGCTAGATAGACATGGGGTTGAGACCAGAGCTGCTGTGCTGCCAGCAGCTGGTTCCTGGGTTTGGTTTTCTGTCACCCACCTGAGAACAGCTGGAGATAGCCACTCTTTTTGCGGGCTTAAGCTGCTGTGTTCCTACAGAACAGGCATGGTCTTCATTATGCGCTGCAGGGGTTTCTCAGCTGTTTCCTAGTGCCTGTTTTCTATTTGCTCTGGCTTCTTATCTCTTCATTCCTGCTCTCTTTTCCTGTAGCCTTAGGTAACTCTCAGTACCTGTAGCAGCAGTAAAATCCTGGGCTCTTGGCCAGGTTTTTGGTATTATTCTTATGAACTGCTAACTCTCCTTTTTCAAAGGTACAGGGAGGAGGCAGACATTTATTCTTTTAGGTCTACAACTCTTCTGTCTTTGTTTTCTCCTGGCAACATTTTGTTCTCGAGATCTCTCCTTTGTGTGAATGGGTCTTTTTGTTCCATTGGCCTTGGTCACAATTATGCTCAGCGTTTCACTCTTTTGCCCCCTCACTGTGTTCAAATGCCTTTTTTGAGATATGAAGAACAAATATATATTAAAATTTACAAAAGACACATTCAAAGAACCAGCTCAAGAGTAAATTAGAAGTCTCTCTTTCTGTTTTTTTTTCTACTCTTCCTAATTAATTTGATTTCCATGAGTGTAATCCTGATGTACTTCAAGAACATTTTTTTTTCTAGGTGTTTCCAAATAAGGGAATTGAAAATTTAATGCAAGCACGGGAGAGAGCAATGTTTTGTAATATGCAGCCTGAATTTTGAACTAACAATTAGGTTTATCCTTAGGTAGACATTACTTGCACTTCTGGATATTGGCCTTTTTAATAATATTTAAAGGCTTTTTCATATGGTTTGACAAACTGTGGACACAGGGATCTGTATCTCTCTTGGTCTCTCCAAAGCTTTTAAAAGTGAATTAATATTGCTTTTGCCACCTTTCTGTCCTCTGACACAGAAACATGTTTAAGTGAGGGATTTTAAATGGTAATTCATTGTTTCACCAGAGAGGTCTTTGAGAAATGTTGATGTATAACTTGGTCCTGGTGATTAAAAACTAAGTATTGTTTGGTTATCCTATGGCCCTTTCTGCGAGCAGTTATGATAGATCCTCTGAGAAGCCACCTTTAAAGAAGGATTCTTTCTTTCCAAACTTTCCTATGTCAGATATACATATTAAAAACTCTGGTTTGATGGTTTGTTGGCTCCATGGGATCTTTGGCAAGCTTTTTTTTCTGCTTGTGATCTGTTTTGGGGGAAAAAAATGATCAGCTGTTCTGTGTAAAAAATTGCCCTGCTTTATTGTGTTTTTATTTGTTAAATGATGAGAGTTAAGAGCCTTTCTGTTTTTCCTGTAGGAGCACTAGTTCCCCTTTATTTTCATATCTGAGTTTTTCTTTTTCAATTATTTATTTCCTTGAATAAGCACTGTTAAGCATGTAATACCAAATACATGAGATAACAAGGATCATTGCAATCCAACTCCTGGCCCTTTACCTGTGAAGGGACAGGAGTTAGACTTGGATGATCCTTGTGGGTCACTTTCAACCCAGGATATTCTGTAATTCTGGGATTCAAATGAAAACCTAGACATACAGAATTTAAACTCATAATAACTTCATAGGCCTCGAGTCACAACCAGTAACCTTTTCAGACTGGCTGGATTCTGTGTATTTAAGGCTCTACTGTAGGGATGCTCAAGTTTGAAATTATCTTAGAGATTGATGGTAGCCAGAAATCATTATGAAATCACAGAATTTTTTGGATTGGAAAGGACCTTAAAGATCATCTTGTTCCAACCCCCTGCCATGGGCAAGGACACCTTCCACTATGCCAGGTTGCTCCAAGCCCCATCCAATCTGGCTTTGAACACTGCCAGGGATGGGGCAGCCACAGCTTCTCTGGGCAACAGAGATGGAAAAGCTCTTGGTTTTCCTTACTGGCTGAAATTAAGGAGTAAGTGTTTAGATCCTAACCTGTGTTTAAGGGAGCTGTAGAACTTGCAAATTGCATCCAGGGAAATTCTGATTAGATACTGAACAAAAACTGGAGAAGGAAGTGGCAAGACACTGAAATCAGGTTGCTCAGAGGAGCTGAGATCGCCGGCTGGGGATTTAAAATTCATCTGGGCACCCTGAGTGACCCAATTTAATCCTGCTTCAGGACTGTGGAGGCTTGGATCTGAGATTCCCTAAGGTCCCTGTGATTCAGGAGTGTCCTGAACAATTATTCCTGAAGAGCCTTGGATCCCTGAAAAGTGACTTGATTTCTGAAGTGAGCCTTTCAGATTCTTGGATAATATTATCTAGGAGTCAGTATTCTTGTTGCTCTGTGTACTATAGGTAAAAGAAACAGCATTTCTCTGGAGAGGCTGCTTTTCAATTTGCAGTCTGGTGTTTCAGAGTGGGTCTTGCCAGCAGAGTGTTTAGTTCTTCAGAATAATTGCCCTGACGTAAGGAGAGAAGAGCAGCTTCTCAAGTGCAGCATTGCTACATAGGAAGAAATTGTTCCTTAGGAAGGTGGTGAGGCCTTGGCAAAGGTTGCCCAGAGAAGCCATGGCTGCCCCATCCCTGGAAATGTCTGAGGCCAGGTTGGATGGGGCTTGGAGCAACCTGGGATAGTGGAAGTTGTCCCTGCCCGTGGCAGGAGGTTGGAACAAGGTGATCTTTAAGGTCCTTTCCAATTCAAACCATTCTATGATTCTATGATAATACTCATACTGAAATATTTAACTGTTGTTCCATAATATTTTGTCACTCTGAGGTGAAACTCAATTTGTGCTATAAATTTTGTGGTCACAGTCTTTAGTATTTCAAATGCAGTTGCCTTTTTCCATGTGCAGGTGAATTCTGCAGGTATTTGGGAATATAAAGGAGATTCTTTTCTGGTAGGAAGTATGGTTGGCTCCCTTTTTCCTTAGCAATAGTGGATGATCACATCAACACACAAATAAGAAGTCATACAGTGTTTGTTAATTCTCCTCTCTGTTCAAGCACTGTGTCAAAGATAAATACGAAATTGCATCACTTCAGGGTAAAATGAACTCAGATATTTGAGTGTATCTCTTCTCTGTGCCATCTTGCTATGCCTGAAATCTTGTACTTTTCTAACCATCAGAGAGTCCAGCTGTCAGACTTATTGAGTGCATGGAGCAACTCTGAATCCTCCAAGCTAAGTGTCCCCCAAAGCCCTGGAATATATATTGTCCAGAACAAGAGAGTCATGGAGCTCCTGTAGCGGGGCCAGCGGAGGCTGCAGAGATGCAGATGAAGGGATGGAGCATCTCTGTGCCCAGGAAAGGCTGAGGGAGCTGGGGCTGTTCAGCCCCCAGAGGAGACATGGAGAGGGCACCTCATCTCTGTGTGTCAGCGTCTGCAGGGAGGGGGCAGAGGATGGACCAGGCTCTGTTCCATGGGGCCCAGCAATGGGACGAGAGGAACGGGCAAGAACTGATGCCCAGGAAGTTCCACCTGGACAGGAGGAAGAACTTCTTCCCTGTGCAGTGACCCAGCACTGGAACAGGTTGTCCGGAGAGCGTGTGGAGTATACCTCACTGAGAATATGCCAGAGCTTTCTGGACACAATCCTGTGCCATATGCTCTGGGATGACCCTGCTGGGGCAGGGAGATGGGACCAGATGCCCCATTGTGGTCTCTTCCAACATGACCCATTCTGGGATTCTCTGAATCTGTGTCTCCAGCCCTGGGTTGTTTCCAGTTCAGTGGCAATATCATAGTGGTTTCTGCCAAGTGAGAAGCTCACCCTGAGTTTATGTGCATCTGCTGCTGTGTGTAATGGCAGGAGAAGTCCATGTGGTTTGTTCAAACAAAGCAGTTTGGTGGGACTTCTCCCATGTTCATCTTATGTGACACATTTTAGTGAGCTTAAGAGATTATTTTCTTGTCTTGGGGAGTATTAAATTTAAGTACAAACTCTCCTGCAAGGACAAATGCAAGGTCTCCAAACTATCCCTGATTTTCTCTGTCCACACGTTGCCCTTTTACTTTTGCCTCATAGTTTAACCAGCTGCATTGTTTTCCCCACTCTCTTTGGGTACTTGTCCCTCTCTGTTGATTTGCACAAGAATTCATTTTCTATGTTCCTGATACCTATTCCCAGCTCCAGCATGGTGTTCTCAGCTGTGTCACGCTGTTTCCATGGTTAGTTCTTTCCAGCTTGTTTCCTTGTCTGCTGGCTGGCCTGCCAATTTAAGTTGAATTTAGGCAATTTGGGGGCATTTTAGAGAAACATAGTTAAAGATATTAGATAAACTTGCACATATTAGTTCTGCCAAGGGATGGGAGTTGTGCTGTTGGAATTTTTGCTCTGAATACAACTGAATTGCACGCAGGTGAACTCTGCAGTGCTCAGAAGAGAAGTAGAAACTCCCATGGAGGTTGCATTACAGTCTGCTGTAAGTAAACCAAATGGAAGAAGAGAAAAATTGAGTCTTAAAACTTGTGCTTTATTTCTGTCACAGCTTTTTCAATAAATTCTTTGGGTTTTTATTAGTATTGGAGGAATAAACAAAAACTCTGATTTATAACTCTGATTTCCTCCAGGAAATCAGTTATAAAATAAATAAGATTTTCCTTCAGGAAATGAAGTTTCTAATAGGAGTGTTTAAAATTTTTACTGATAATTTTTAAGTCTAAAGGTGTTGTCATTTCTGTAAATCCTAAGAGGCTCTTGGCAGGGGTTAGGAGCTGCTCAACATCTTTTCTTGTCAGTGAAGCCCCTGTGAAAATTGTTCTGTCATTGGAATTTCTCCTGATGGTCAGTTCCTGTCCTTGTTAATGGCTCTCTGGAGGTGGGTGACACTCACTCCTCAAGCTGTTCTTAGCCTTCAGGATGACAAACCCATTTCATTTCATGGAATCACAGAATCATTAAGGTTGGAAAAGGCCTGCAAGGTCATCCAGTCCAACCTTGAATCTGACACCACTATGTCCACTAAACTATATTGTGGAGTGCCATGTCCCCTCAGTCATCACACTGGAACAGGAAATGTTATGGTAGAAAATTTGAAGCAAAGGTATGAAAGGAAATAGAGGGCTTGGGATTAACGTTTTTAATAATTTTACCTCATTCCTCCTCACCTAACAAGCAGCAATCTTCATGATGATTTGCAAAATGTACTTCTTCCAAATTCTTCTTTTGAGCAAGAGAGCTGGAGAGGGACTTTGGACAAGGATCTTGAGTGACAGTACAAGGGGAATGGCTTCCCATTGCTAGAGGGCAGGGTTAGGTGGGATATTGGAAAGAAATTCTTCCCTGTGTCGTGTTGATGCCCTGGCACAGGTTGCCCAGAGAAGCTGTGGCTGCTTCATTCCTGGAAGTGTCCAAGACTGGGTTGGGTGGAGCTTGGAGCAACATGGGACAGTGGAAGGTGTCTCTGCCCATGGCAGGTATGTGGAATGGGATAAGCTTTAAGTTCCTTCCAACCCAAACCAGTCTGTGATTCCATGATTCTGTGAGAATGGTTTCTGACATCTTTTCTCCAGTCCTGTGTAACTTCATTTTCTCAGCACATAGTTTCAAATCTGTGGTTTACCTAAATAGGGATTTTTCCAAAGGGAAGAAGGGTTGGATAAAGCATCCAGCAAGGCATTTCCTTTCACCCATTTTCACCAACAGGCCCAGCTCCTGTTGATTCCTGTGTGGGAGCATATGGAAGGTTAGAACCCCCTGTTTTGTGCCTCCTTGGGAGTATGAGAGATGTCTGTAATGTGTCAGCTAGATCCCATGCACAACAAAAATAGCTGTTCTAGGGGAAAATGTAGGTGTTTTCAAGTTTTTCTATGATGAGCTAAAGATGGGCACAGGATCCAAGTGTTTATTTACAAACACTATGAAGAACTGAGCTGAAATCTTCCCATCTTCAACTCACTCAAGAAGATGCTTCCACAAAATTAGGTTTTCTTGAAAAGTTTGATTTTGACATCAACTCACAAATTTTGGCTTATTCCAAAATTAAGTGTTTCAAATCTTTTGAGAGTTATCCAATCTATTTTAAATATATAGGCCAAATCTGAAATGAAAACCAGTATTCTTCATATCTGTAATTTTCGTTTAATAGATGCTAATGACAAATGTTCTCAAATTTCCTCTGGCTAATATGAAAATAAAAAGGTATTTGATCACTTAATCAAATCTAGGTTTTACATCTAAACCCAATATTTAACATGATTTTTTTTTTAAATAGTTAATAGTAATTTCCAGTTCCATGAACCAAAACCAGCTTATTCAACTGAACCAGGAAATTAAGAAATTGGATCAAATCCCATTTATTTTTTTAAATAGGAGCAAAAGAGGAACAGGAGAAAAAAGTCTATTGCTGTAATTTTTCTCGATTATGTCAGGAGATACTTCATTGCAGCTGTAATGCCTGTGTGTGTATTGAAGTAGGTGACTATATGTGGAATGAAAAGTAAGGGAACACAATCCTGTCTAACATCACGTAGGGGAAAAAAACTGAATCACTAGTTTGAAAGCACTCTGTTGAGAGAAATTGAGGTGGTTTTTTTCTTAAATTAGAGAAAAATGAATAGATTTTGAGTATTTTCTGAGGTCTGGTTTGCCTAAAAACTTCTACAGTTTTGGTACCATATGCACAGGAAGGCAGGACATGTAATTTTTAGATTAAAGTGGTTTGGAGGCTACTCAGGGTCACAGGTTCATTTTTAATAATTTGAGTGTTATCTGGGGATCCCCATTGAGACCAAGTGCTGAGCAAGCCTGTGTTTGTGTCTGGTCAATACAAGCAAGAAAACTGGTCTAAAATGAGCATGAATCATAAAGGTCTATAAGCAAAACTATAGGATGTGTAGACTGTAAGGGGATGATATATTGGAGGCATCTTGGTGGTTTATGAGGCAAGGACTTTGTGAGACTGGGAATAGCAATAGGATAACCAGGGAAGTAGCACAGTCATGGAGCTACCTAAGAGTTTCCTATAGTTTACATATGAAGTGCGTTTACTCTTTGGATGTTCATGAGTTTTTTCGCTGTTCATCAGGAGTTTTTAAGGCTATACAAAAAACTATATAGTGCTTTTTAATGACATTAGGGTGGTTTTATACTCCTTTTTCTTTTCTTTCAACTACTTTTGTATTATTCTTCATTTTTCATAAAATTATTTTCCCAATGTATTTTTTTTTCCACCCATTGAAATGCACCTCTTTGATGTATTTCTCTGTTTCAATGGCAGGGCTCTAGAAATACTTGAGTATAGCCACTCTCACAGCTTGCCCCACTCTTTCTTCAGCCTGGGCTTAGCTTTGGCCATGGAGCACCAATAGGAGGGGGCCCTTCTAGAGGGGAAGCCTCTGAGTTGGTAGGTCCGTCTCAGAAGGAGAAGCTCTGCTTCAGGGCTTGCAGGGCTGTGTGTCCCCTTTTGCAAGCCCTCGAGGGTTAGGCTAGTAAACGGAGGACGAAGAAGTGCTGGCAGCTCTTCGTGGTTGTGAATAATATAAGTTTATTTCTCCCTGGGAGCAATGTGCTCCGCAGGGGGTCCAAAGCTTATGATGAAAACCAAGGAAAAGCCACAAGTATTTCTGGTTTCTGGTTCTTATAGGGGAGTTGAGCCAATGGGAAGGGAGGAGAAGGGAGGGACAAACCATAGAAGGGCAGGGGAGTTAACAGAACATACCAACTTAGGGAGGTAACAGAACAATATAATACAGAGATACATAGTATCGAAATACATACTAATTACACACTACAACACTTGAGGGTTTCAGGAATACTTGAATATTTATTACTGATTTGGGTTTTTTTGCCTTCAGAAAGATTGTGAGGTCCATGAGCTTCCAGTGAGGTCCATGAGTTTCCATCTACCTTCACTCCAAGCAGTCACACCATGCACTTCCTTTCAGAAAACCAAGCTTCATCTGAATAGTGATTAATTCTTTTAGCCAACTGTTGTTTTTTAAAGACTTCTCCACAAATATGTTCCTCTGATGATTAAACTCTAATCTCATTGTAGATTCAAGCAGGGTAATAAATTTCAGTGTGTTTCCCATGACATGTGAACAATGGAATTATAAAGTGTGGCTGCTCTGCCCTCATTTGGATTGTCCAGGCTCAATAGAGCTCACAGCTATAAAAGGCCTTCAGATATTCAATATGCATTTCACTTTAATTTAGTGTTTTGTGCTTAGGGCTATTTGATCCTTGGGTATTGGATTTAAACCACAGATTCCTAAGAGGTTGGCAGCAAAGCAACATGGTGAGTTGTGAATTATAAAGGGATATTGTTACAATATTAACAAACCCCAATGTAGTAGAGTATGGTATCATTCTATTTTCCCTCAGTTAGAATGTTCTAGATTTTCCATGATCACAGATCTGATTAACTTGGCATGGTTTCAGTGTTTCACAATTCTAATTTCTGTGTCCAAGTGCCTCAGCTTCTGGAGCCAACCTGAAACATTCAGCCTTCAGCAAGTCTTGTCCAAAGGAAGAACAAAAACGCCTGAAAAGTAGACTTTTGTTTGGAAAATTCAGTATTTGCTGGCTGTTGGATCCTTGTATTAATTGACATTATTTTAGACTGCTAAATAGTTCTGATTATTTAAAATATTAGGTAGAATATTAGTTTAAAAATATTTTCCAGAATATTTTTAAACTAAATGAAAAGAGAAAAACAAGCTTTACTGTCTTCTTTCATGGTGGCTTTTGGTAAGAAGTCCAGATGTATTTAATGCAGAATATATTGTACAATTGGCGGGAATTTTCTGGGTTTTGGTGAATTAATCCAAGAGCAGATGTCCCTCTGACTTTGGAGATGGTCACAGACCCCTGCACATAAGCCTTGAAGATCAAAAGGCTGTTAATTGCATTTAATATTTAAGGTGTCTGCACAAAATACAAAGTAAAGATAATAACATTTTGAGAGCGATGCTGGGCTAAGAGTGCTGCATTTTATCTGATGGAAGCTCAAAAGCTCTTGAGTGTCAACAAGATGGTTAAACATTTAATTGGACATTTTGAAAACAGTGATATTGAAAAAAGGTACATATTGGAATCCAGTTGTGAGAAACTGAGCTTTAAAGGAATTATGAAGGATGTGAAAATGATTAGCAAATGTTATTACAGTGTCACAGATCTTGCACAGTTGCAGGTGTTCATATTTGTATTGCACTTATTTTTTATCAAGTAAAGCACTAAAAGTTTGCAAAAAGGTGTGTCAGAGGTTGGCATATATCTGAGCATAGTACAAGAAAACAACTAAAACCCACTTTATTTTCTTTTCTAAAGCAGAAAACATGGCCTACATGAACATTTTGATAAATCCTTATATGCAGAATTCCCTGAAAGCAGTAGTTCCTGGTTGCTGGGGGGGAAGTAAGATTGTGAGATATTACTCAGAGGAGATTAATTGGATTAAAACATCAGGAGTGCAATAGGATGTACACCTATTTGCATGACAAAGTTAATGATGATGTTTTCCCAATAGCAATTCACTGGAGGAGGATTAGGCTGTTACTTTCCATCCTCCAGTTGTGTTTTGGTGCTTTATGTCCTTGAAGCAGAAAACAGCTTTCTCTCTCCATTTTTCGTGTGACTTCCATTGGCACATGTGCTTCCAACATGTGGGAAACTCCCTAGGCGTGAAGGTCAGAAGAATTTTTGAAATGCTTTTTCAGGAGGTGCTTGGAAAGCAGCATAGGATGGGTTTGTGGAGCACTGGAGCACAGCAGGGATTCTCTCTGAGAGCGATGAAATGCCAGATGTGCTGGGAAAAGTTAAAAACCTGGTTATGTGTGGGTTAGTGTGACTAGTGGGTGGTGGCATCTGTCAATTGATATTTGCATATCATAGAATCATTAAGGTTGGAAAAGACCTCCAAGATCATCAAGTCTAACCTTTGTCCCAGTCCCACCATACCCACTAAGGCGGATTGCAAAGTCCTGCATCTCCTCGTATTTTGAACACTTCCAGGGATGGTGACTCCACCACTGCCCTAGAAAGTTCTTCCCAATGCTTAACCACTCTTTGAGTGCAGAAATTTTTCCCAGTATCCAACCTGAACCCCCCTGTTGGTGCAATATATGGCATTCTGCAAGCTGACAGTGCTGGGTTAACAGCTGGACATCAATATTTGAGGTCTTTCCCAACCTTAAGGATCCAATGATAAATCAGAAGTGTAGTCACTGTTTTCTGTTTATTTTTCTTAGTTTGAATTGGAGGAATGTAGTCTGTGTGTGTTTCTGTGGGGGGAGGAACTGTAGAAGGGCATATTTGTCCCCAAAGTCCAGGCCCATTTAGCAGCAGAACTCTTGGGTGTGCACAGCAGCAGGTTGTGTGGGGAAAAAATTAAATAATGCAAATTAAAATTTGCATTATTAATAGGAAGCTTTCCCTGGGTTCTCTGTGTGCTGCCTCTGTGTGAGGCCAGTTGAAGCTTAGCAGAGAAAAGTCAAGTTAAGAAGAGCTGAATAAAGCCTATTTTCTTCATTATCCTGTTGGAATTGGGGGTGCCTGATGTGACACACTATGTCTGTCACTGTCTGTGCCCTGGGCCCAAGGCACTAATGGTGTAATAGTTCTTCACAGAATCACAGAGGGGTTTGGGTTGGAAGGGGCCTGTAAAAGTCATCTAATCCAACCCCCTGCCGTGGGCAAGGACTTCTTTAACTTCAGGACAGCCTTTAAACAGGCTGGGAATGCTGACTGCATATTCTTTAGGTATTTGGAGATAGACTTTTAGTTACCCGAAAGGTTTCTCATGTCAGTTGGAAGTGTCCATCTGTAAGAACAGGTTTAATTAGTTCTCTTTCCAGAAAGCTGAATAAACCTTGGAAGATGTACTAGGTCATCTGTTGAGATCCCTTTGGTATGTGTTAACACGGTGCATTTCATATGACGAACTCGCAATTGTGCAGTGAATGAGTGCCTGGAGGGGGCTGGTGAGCTATTGAGATTTTTTCTTTCCATTCTCTCACTATCTTGATTTTTATTTGAGAAGTTGAACAGCATTACGTGCTCCAAGGAGAGAAAACATTGCTCAGGTATGACCAAGGCTTCTGAATGTGGATGTGGAAGCCTTCAGACACAACTCATGTCCTTTGCTCAGACATGATGGTGCAGTCTGGCTTTTGGAGGACAGGAGCTGCCATCAGCAGTGAAATTTTCCATGTCCCCTGGTAGCACTGTGTTGCTAGGAATAACAGAATTCCCAGGAGCACAGTGAGAGGCATGTGCTTCAATGCATGTTCATGCTTCTGTGACTAGGGTTTCAAACTTTAATTAACTGTCATAGCAGTTATTGGCTACAACTAGTGGTGCATTCTAGCAAGACTGATATATTCAGTTTCTCTCTCTTGGAATGAATTTTGGAGTTCAGAGCTGGGCACAAGGAGCTCTGGAGAAATGGTATGTCCACTGTTTCCTACTGTCATGGTTTAACTCCAACCAGCAGCCAAGCCCCTCACAGCCCCTCGCTCACTCCCTCACCAGCAGGGAGGGAATTCGAAGAGTAAAACCAGAAAACTCATGGGTTGAGGTAAAAACAGTTTAATAGGGAAAGCAAAGGCCATGCACACAAGCACAGCAAAACAGGGAATTAATTCCCTGCTTCCCACAGGCAGGCAAGAGTTTAGCAACTCCAGGAGAGCAGAGCCCCATCCCATGTAGCAGTGACTTGGGAGTACAAACACTATCAGTCCAAGTCTCCTTCCTCCTTCTTCTCTCACTTTGTATGCTGAGCATGATGCCGCATGGTCCAGAATATCCCTTTGGTCAGTTTGGATCACCCGCCCCAGCTGTGTCCCCTCCCAACTTCCCACCCCCGCCCCAGCCCCCTCCCCTGTGTGGCTGTACGAGGGGCAGGAAAGGCCTTGGCTCTGTGTAACCTCAGCAATAACAAAAACATCTCTGTATTATCAACCCTGTGTTCAGCACAAATCAAAGCCACAGCCCCACACCAGCCACTGAGAGGGAAATTAACTCTACCCCAGCCCAAACCAGCACAGCTACCAAGGGCATTCCCATCCCATTGCCCGTTAGAGGTTCTGTGTTTTTTATTCAGAATAAGAAAAGTGGCTGCAATTCTCTACCCAACTCTGGCTCCAATTCTTATTTTCTTTCCATCCCAGCCATAAAGCAATAAACCCCTATAGGGAGGTTTTGCAGAATCCATAGGTGCATGGCCTGTAGAAGGACTCCTCAGTCCCTGTTTTCCCAGCCAATGGCATCTCCTGCCCCAGCACTTCTGGCAGGTGTTCCTTGTGTCACAGTTCCTCTAAGTCCCTGCAGGAGGAGTGACTAAATGGAGATTAAATCACCAGCCTTGCAGCTGGTGTTTGTAAATTAGTCAAGTGGCCTCAAGCCTCAGTATCTGCCTGATCCTCCTTTTGGCCCCCAGTAACACTTGGAATTAGTGAGTTGTCAGGTGTTGGTACATCCAGCACAAGCCTCTCTGGGCCCCACATCATGATCACCTACATCTGGCCAATTTGGCAGCCTAGTACAACCCAGCTCAGCACTGGTGTCGTCTCCACAGGGGAGGCGCAGCTGTTGGGAGCAGAGGATCCAGGTCTGGCTTCATCACAGGAGTGCCAGGAATGGGAGGTGAAAGGTTGTTTTGTGACCCAGTGTGGAGTGAAGCCCAAAGGACTTGAGGAATGTCAGACTCAACTAGCTGAGCAGCTTTCCAGAGCACATTTTTTGATGGCATGTTTTGTTTGCATATTTATTTGGTAGTTCCATGTATTTACATTTGGTTGGATTTTCCTTGATCAAGTTTTTTAGCTATTTAAGGGATACATCCTTCCTCCCTCTAAATTGCAAAATAAGGTTTTGTGTGGTTGCGTGTACATTATTCCAATCCTGGTGTGCTGGTAGCAAGACACTCCCTTTTATATTTTACAATTAAACAATTATGTTTTACCCATTTTTTCCATGATATGAGCTGTTGAGACTTGGATGAAAAGAAAAGAGGATTCTCACCTTTTCATAGAATCACAGATTGGTTTGGGTTGGAAGGGACCTTAAAGCCCATCCAGTTCCACCCCCTGCCACGAGCAGGGACACCTTCCGCTATCCCAGGTTGCTCTACGCCCCATCCAACATGGCTTTGGACACTTCCAGGGATGGGGCAGCCACAGCTTCTCTGGGCAACCTGTGCCAGGGCCTCACCACCCTCACAGGGAAGAATTTCTTCCTAATATTTCATCTAGCCCTGTGCTCTAGCAGTGGGAAGCCATTCCCTCTCGTCCTGTCCTTCATGCCCTTGTCAGCATTCCCTCTCATTTTGGCTTGCTTTTCTTCCTCCTTTCGTTTTTCTGGTCATGAGAAACTCCATTTCTTTTTCAGTTTTCCGCTGTTAATTTCTCCTTCTTGTAGCTGAAAATATTCAGTCTCTTGATTCTCATGAACAGTTGGTGCATAGCCAGGACTTCTTGTCAGGCTTAAAAAAAGAAGAGTTTTTATCTTCAAGATATTTGTTTCCTTGCTGGTGACTCAGAGGAATAGTTCCTTTTTCTCTCACACATTTGATGATTCTCCTAGTTGGTGTGCAAGAGAAGCTCAGAGAATACCTGCTCCAGCCTTGCTCCAAAGAGATGTTTTGAACAAGTCTTAAGCATCCCTGGTACTGTAACCAGTGTGAGCCTGCATTTTATGAAACACTGTGTCATTAGTGGGAATATTTGTATTTCTGAAGCTAAAAATTCAAGTTTTGCACAATAAAAAAAGTTTCACTCTCTTTAGCATCAAGTATTTACAGAGGAACTAAAGTTATCCTGACAATAATTCCTGTGTAAGTAACGAAAAATTCTGTTGCATCTATAACTTTTTTTTTTAATCTGACAGAATTTTTAGAATTTATTATTATTCCTTACTGTTTTCCAAGTTTACATTAGGAACAGTCCAGGATATTATATGAGGCTGTATCTCAATTGAAGATATTGATTTCTTCTTTCATACTTTTAACAGGCTTTTCTTAGAGCTTTAACCAGGTGGAGGGAGAAGGGTTCGAAGGAAAAGGTTTTATGCTTTTTTACATTCCCCAGCATTTCCAGGCATTTCCAAGCATGGAAGCATGTTTTCCCATGTGGATGTGGCATTGTTGTTACACTGATGGGGCCGTGGCTCAGTGATTGCCTCTGTTATGGTGGAAGCTAAAGTTGATTTCATCAATGCCCCCATATTCCTTTATGAGCTCTGTGCTTGTATGATTTAACTTTACAAATTCTTCATCATTTTTTGTGATTTTACATCCCCTTCAAGATGCATTTCCCTGATTCCATGTGGGAATTGTCAGGCAGCATCTGGTGAAATGAAACTGACAAAGTGTTCTGTCAGTTTTAGTAACTTAATATGTGAAGCAGTCAGGTTCTTGAGTGGCTGATAGTATCTACAGGAGGTTTTTCTGCCTTAGAGGTTCATATAAGAAGCCCAGTCTGTCTCTGACATGGCCTCTGGCTTGATGTGAGAGATTTTACTTTTTGTGTAATTTTTATTTTGGTTTGTTGTGATCAGAAATCAGTGAAATCAAAAGAGATGTCTAGGTTGTCCTAGCCACTCTAGAAAACCAATGAATTTCAGTGTTATGGTATAAACATGCAAATGGTTATATGAAAAATTGATATTTTTGTGCAAAGTGTCTTTTATAGTCACTATTTGACAAAAAGCTTATTTGTGTTTACATTTTCAGGATTTTTGTGGTCCTTTCAGGACTATCTGCATATTGAAACTAAAAGGCACTTTTGCCAATTTATATGAAAGAGGTTTGGGATGATTCAATGTTGTCTCAGACATTGCTTGCTTGGGTATCTGATATGTGGAATAAGGCCCACTGACAGTTGCAAGAAGTGTCATAGAACTGTCAGCACTGAAAATGTTTGTTAGCATCAGGGCAGCACAGCAGGAGAACCAATTTTTGTGCTTATTGCCTGCAGAAAGAACAGGCATGGATCTGAAATCCATCAAAGTTTTTACTGGTCTTAAGAATCTAAAAATATTAAATAGGCCTGGTCTGTCTGATCTCTGCTTGCTCTTCTGAAGAAGGCAATGATCTTCTAATACCATAACACCAGTAAAGTTTCTTTCAGATCTTTTGTGGAACGATTTTTCTTTTTGCTTTATTTCTTGTTATACCTAAGAACATTTTCTTACCAAATTTAATGTCACCATCTATTATCAGTATAGGTTATTAGTCCTGCAACTGCAATGTAAACAACATAATTCACCTGCATTTTCAGACTTCCCAAGGCATAGGACACCTCTATGATGACAGTATTGTGCTTTTCTATTTAGGTGACATCATAATGTATATTCATTTTTCTCTCCATGCAGACACTAAGTAGAGAATTTTAGTTAAAGTTGTGCTGTAAATGATCACATCATAGCAATGTTTTGTAGATAGGATTGTCAAAACATGGGAAAACAATAGCCAAGGCTGTGCACAGACTTTCTCTTTCCAACTCTCAAGGCAGTGAAGACACTTGGTTGTGTGTCCCCTGGGGGATTCCACCTTCAGGAACACATGCTCTGGTTTCTTGGAGTCACTTGGCTTAGTTTAAACAGTGAAAGATTAGAGAATCATAGAATGACTTAGTTTGCAGCAGTCAAGTCTGGAACAGCTCTGGAAAGGCTTTAACAGACCTGGCCGATCTTGCAGCAAATCCAGGAGTGCCGATTCTTCTCCTCTGTAGGAGAATTATCTTGCAGAGGACAAGTCTTGAGGAGCATCAGAGGATGAGGAAAAGTAGTCCCACCACAGCTGCACCTTGAGAGGATGTGCTTAATTCCCTTTGGAAACACTTCAGAACCTGCACACCTGCTGCGTCAGCTCAGGCCACATAGGTGCAGCAGAAATCAGGCAATTTCCATGCCCCAGACATGCCACAGAAAATTCTCTCTAAACTCTGTTAATTTACCAGCAAATGTATGTTCCCATGTTTCTGGAAGCAGTGGCAATATCTTCCTTCGAATGACAACTATTAATCACTTCTTATCTATGCGACTTCCTATCTCGTGGCCATTTTGTGTAGAAATCTCTGCTTTCCACTCTTTCCAAAGTCTTCACTCTTTGGCTAGATTTTGGAATGAATATACATAATTTTGCTTTTGGAAGGTGAATGCACAGTCATGTTCAAGTGAGACAGTTGTTGGAGAAAGAAAGGAAAGCAAAGGAAAACATGACTAATGACTTCTGATGAGAGTGACAACTGAAATGGGCACAGTGTGGGTCAGGCTCTGTTGGTGCTTCATCTGATAGAGCTGTGAATTAAGCCAGGGAGATTGGTTTTAGCCTAGGAGACATGATTTGGTCTTTATTGCAAGCACAGATGTTCCAGTTGTATAGAATATACAGAAATGATGGTTATTCTTTATTAAATTCCTCTAATGCAGAATGCTCAGCCTAGGCAGTGATATCCAAAGTGTATAGTTGACCTAAGAACAATTTTCTATGAACTTAACAATTCAAGTGCACTCTTAAGCTTAACAAGGGAAAATGTGAATCTTGAGCCACCCAAATGATGAGAAAAATAGTGCTTAGAGTAGTCACATAATGAGTTCATATAACCTGGATCATTTAAGGTGTGCACTCAGCTTATTGAAATAAGTACTGTACACCAGAGCTGCAAAGGAAGAGGGAAGCCTACACCTTGCATTATAATAAATCGCTGCTTAAAAAAATGTGACTATACCTGTCAGAGGGTGTTTTCATCTCACTGTAACCGTAGGTGGTTACCGGTTTCAGCACAGTACCTGTCTATTGCCTTCAAGGTACAACTGAAGTATTGAGGGAGAACTGTACATGTATTTTAGCACATACACAAGGAGCATAAAGTGTTAATTTGTAAAGAAAATATTTAGTTGAAGCAGAAAACCTCATAATTCCATCTCCCTGGTTTTTGTGCTTATGTTTTCATCCTTTTATCTCATGGGGTTTTTGTTCCATGTTATTAATATGGCACCAAATACAGAATCACAGAATCATTTAGGCTGGGAAAGACCTCCAAGATCATCGAGTCCCCACCTTGTCACCCAGCCCAAAGCACTGAGTACCACATTCAGTCCTTCCTTGGACACCTCTAGGGATGGGGATTCCACCACCTCCCTGGGCACCCCTTCTAACACCTGACCACCCTTTCCAGGAAGAAATTCCTCCTGATGGCCAACATGATTCTCTCCTGGCACAACTTGAGTCTGTTTCCTCTTGTCCACTCCCTTGTTCCCTGGGAGAAGAGCCTGCCCCCCCCCCCCGCTCCACCCTCCTGTCAGGGAGTTGGGAGAGAGCCGGAAAGTCCCCCCTGAGCCTCCTTTTCTCCAGGCTGAGCCCACCTAGCTCCCTCAGCCACTCCTCACCAAATTGACTCTCTAAAACTTGTTCTGCATTACATAATGTGGAACATACTTCCTTGCTGTACACAAAGTGCTTTCATGTTGTAGCATTTGTGCATGTGCAGTTCTCAATTTTTTTATATATAGATCATCTATAAATTGATCTAAATGTATATCAAATAAGGAGCCCTCTCTCTCTACTAAATCTCACTCTGCGTATTTTAAAGAACTTCCAACATCAACAGATAAATCAATGTAACCAAATTTCTTTCTTTGGTTTCTGCAACTGTCAGAGCCGTGGCAGAACTGATTCTTCTGTCAATGCTGGGGGAGAGATTTTAGGCAGCTCTGCTTTGTCAGCAGCACTGCTTTGTGCAGGACGAAGTTTGCTGTTGTCATGTTGTTCTGAAGAAGATGAGTTTTATGTTACTTGTGGCTATTTTGGTTGTGTGTGATGTAGACTCAGACGATCCTCAGATGGTGTGTTGTTTGTCATGTTTACTGACTGTGCATACAGCTAACACATGAAGAGGTTAGTTAGAGGGATGGGGCAGTTCTTTTGTGAGGAAAGACTGGGAGAATTGATATTGTTCAGCCTGGAGAAGAGAAGCTTTGGGGTGACCTAATTGTGGCCTTCCAGGACCTAAAGGGAGCCTTCAAGGAAGATGGAGAGAGACTATTTCCAAGGGCCTGAAGTGACAGGACGAGGGGGAATGGCTTTCCACTGCCAGAAGGTAGGGTTAGATTAGATGTTAGGCAGAAATAGTTCCCTATGAGGGTGGTGAGGTCCTGGCACAGGTTGCCCAGAGAACCTGTGGCTGCCCCCCCCGGTTGGATGGGGCTTGGAGCAACCTGGGATAGTGGAACATGTCCCTGATGGTAGGAGGTTGGAATTAGATGATCTTTCAGGTCCTTTCCAACCCAAACCATTCTGTGAATCTCTGATTCTGTGAAGAGTTGTTCTATCCATCTAATTTGACTTACTGGTGTTACAGCAAAAATTAGATTCCTGGTGTTTGGAAATGACGTGACAGTGTCCTCTGGTGGCCTGACAGATGGAGTTCTACTGGATCTGCTGCTTTCCCACTTTTTTTTTTTTTAATTTTCTTTTTCAATTGGAAGGAACTGTGACACGTCTGCAAGGAAAAAGGCTGTACTTCAATCACTAGCACCAATTTGTAGAATAATGTTATAATTTATGTATCACATCTGCAGTAGCCTGATCACTGATATGAAGGGCAGGGACCAGTTTCTTTAAGACATGTTAACTAACTTTCTCATATATATATATATTTTTTTTTTTCACTGAAACTTTGTTTCTCAAGCTGTTTTCACTGTAGGTCCTTTAAACACAAAACAAAAGAAGCTTTGGACTTGACCGAATTTTTCATTAACTGAGAATTACATCATGTGAAGTAGGAAAATTCAGATGTATGTGAATACCTTTCACAGACAGGTGACCACATCACATGTGGATATGCAACAGAAGCTGGGAATGTTATTTGTTATTGTGTGTGAATCCCACTAGACGGAAGTGACTCAGTAATTGACTCCTGTCCTGCCAGCAGGTGACTGCATTTGTGTTTATATTTATTTATAAACTCCTGAACTATTGGCAAACTTACTACATAATAGAGTATTGAAGGATCAAAGTAAGACCTTCTGGTATTAAAAACTATTAATCTGTTAAATGGAGGGGAGGCCCCTCATTTTTCCCCCAAATATATGTGTGTGCGAGACAGAGCTGCAAGCCAGAGTCTGCTCTCTAAGAGCCCTTGACCTGTGTGGCACAGCTTTAGGTCCCAAAATCTAATGCACCCTCCATTTTAACCTAAATATGGGTTTATGTCACGAGATCATAGAATATAAATCAATTCCCTGTCTCAATGGATAGATGACTGCTTCAAGAAAGGAATCTGGGATAGATATTCATAATGAACATATATTTGGACTTTTCCCTCCATGGGATACTGCATTGCTTTTCAGCTTAAAGGGAAAATCTCAACATTGAAGTGATATTTATGAGAGTTAAGGAAACCCTTCGAGTTATCGTCTGGGAAATTTTCAGGATCTGGCTGTTACAAATGACTGCATAAATCCTGCAAGGGAATTTTCAAAATGGGCTTCTCACAAAGATTTGAGAGCCTAAGTGCCCTTTCCTCTTAATTTGGGTAATTGTTGAGAAATGTTGGGTTTAGTTTCTGCCTTGGAAGAAGTGATGGTATTTTTTATCTGAGCAGTGTCTGACCCAGCCATGGGTGAGCACAGTTGTAGTTTGGATATTCCAACAGCTTGATTTTTCTGTACAAAAATAGAAAATGTCAGATATGGAAATGTTGCTAAAAAACAGAGTCTGATTTATGAGTTTAGTCTGCTAAGAAAATGTGCCAATTAGCATTTATGACACAAAATATTTTAAAGCCATAATTAACAAAACAAACCACATGCAGTGGTAGTTTTGTGCTGTATTTTTTCAAATTTCTTACAAATACTGGATATGCTTTCCCTGTGGAGGAAGGTCAAATCCTGATTTTGTTTCCTAACTGGCACAGATTGCCTAGAGAAGTTGTGGTTGCCCCATCTCTGGAAGTGTTCCAGGTCAGATTGGACAGGGCTTGGAGCAACCTGGTATAGTGGAAGGTGTCCTTACCAATGGTTTTGGAACTGGGTGAGCTTTAAGGTCCCTTTACCCAAACTAGTCTGTGATTCCATGGTTCTGTGGATCCAGGTTCCATACTTGGTCATTTAAAGTATAGTGAGAGAAGTGAAAATGCTGGAATATTGGAGAACTTAGAGAGTTTACATGGATTTTGCTTGCTTCTTAATCTCATGCTTAAAATGTCATGTTCAGGTAGTGACTTTTCCACCATTCCCTCCTTGATTTTTGTTGTTAGCCCATCCTTTCATTTTGGAAGCAAAGACAAGATTCTGCAGAAACCCTTTAATTCAGAAACCTCAACATTAATTCCACCCCTTTTCTCTTCTTGCATCACATCATTTGGTTCTCACAAATTCTGTGATCCTACATAATCTCTGTTGGATTTCTAACAAGGTCTTCAGAATCTTGGTTGTGAATATCCAAAGGTAAGAATAGTGGAGAAAAGACCTGTGAGGGTTTCCCAAGGTATGTTTTCACCTCGCAGCTGTCAGAGGTCAGGCAGGTGTTGGAGTTTGGTGCTGCTGTGCAGGATCCTTGTGCTGCTGTTGTGCCTTACATGTCATCTGCTCCTTCCCTTGCCAGATGAATAAACAACTTTCCACCTGCTTTGTGCTATCAGTGTCATGCAAAACAAGCAGATCCAATATAGAGAATTGCTCTGTCTGTGTCAGTAATTAGAATTTATTTCAGCTCGCTCACATGCTGCAGGAAAACATCCCAATATGGTAATTGTGGAGAAGATAAAGCAACATGGATTGACTGAAACCAAAGGGATGGGTAATCAGAGTAATAAAATTCCTGAATTCCAGAGTAAAAATATTATTGGTCAGATTATGGATAATGATCAGGTAATTCCTTCCACATTACAGAATCACAGACAGGTTTGGGTTGGGAGAGACCTTAAAGCTCATCACATTCCATCCCCTGCCATTTGCAGGGACACCTTCTACTGTCCTGGGTTGCTCCAAGCCCCATCCAACCTGGCCTGGAACACTTCCAGGGATGGGGCAGCCACAGGTTTTCCAGGCAACCTGTGCCAGGGCCTCACCACCCTCACAGGGAAGGATCTAACCCTGCCTTCTCGCATTTTGAAGCCATTCCTTGCTGTCCTGGCACTCCAGGCTCTTATAAATAGACTCTCTCCATCATGTATTCCTTGATTTACCAGAAACTGGTCTGGGAAAGTTTTCTAGTCTCAGCACTAACAATGTGAGAATTTCTGGATTTCTTTTTTTTGCTAAGTTCCTAAACACCACAGTAATATTTGTTTGTTGCTGTGAAATTGTTCAAAACACCTGCCAGTCCTGAGGTGAAAATTGCTTTGGTGGATAACTGCAGAACCTCAAAAGTTAATCATGGTTAACAAAGAATTTAAACATTAATGCTGTCACCTGACTAATTGACTTTCAACATCTGGGTATTTTAAAAGATTAATTGTGCTGTCCAGTCAACATAAAGATTCAGTGCCACAAATGGCATGCACTTAAAATGGAAAATAATTAAATAATCAATATATGGTTCAGAAATGTCTCATGTTTTATTTTTAATCTGATGAATGATTCGTAGGACTTCAGCTGAACAGCAGAATTGCTTCAAGAGACATTCTGGGTGGTACCTCTACAATTCAGGCCAGTGACTGCAAAGGTGGAGGGAGAAAACCACTGGCAAATCAGCTGCACTTGCTCAGGGGTTGACAAAAATAAACCTACAAAATAAATTCCTGTATAAAATAAAGTCAGTGGCAGTTTCAAGAGTGCAGCTACATCAAACTGATTTAAATTCTTTCCTGAATTCTGGAACTTGGAGGGGTGAATTGAACATGTCTGCACAGGCCATTCGAATGTTTGATTTTTAGCAATGAAAGGATTGATTTTTGATAAATTAGCACTGCTTTTCAAATGGCTTTTTTTCTTAGGGTCATAATAGTTAAGGAACACACATTTTCTTTTACTAATTCCAACTCTGCCTGAAAGGTGGGGGGGTTATGTGAGTGATTGTTCACATGGTCAGTGATGGTGACCCTTGGCCCTCATTGCTCTCATCTCATCTGATGGTTTTGTTCAACCACAAATGCACCCCAAGGGCTGCTCCTGCAATGTTTGTGAATCAAACTGCTCAGACCGTAGTTCTGACAGAGAAACTGGTCTTCTGGAAATGTTAAATCCTGTCTAGGAGAGTCATGGAATTGTTAAGGCTTGAAAGGTCTCTCAGATCATTGAGTCCAGGCATTAACCCAGCACTAACCCATGTCTGCAAGTGCCACACCCACACATCTTTTAAGTCCCTCCAGTGATGGTGACTTCAACACTGCCCTGGGCAGCCTGCTCCAATGCTTTACAACCCTTTCCATTAGGGAATTTGGGTACCCAATCTAAACCCCCCCTGGCACAAGTTCCGGCTGTTTCCTTTTGTCCCCTCACCTGTTCCCTGGGAGAAGAGAAGGTTTCTTTTTGAGTAAGGAAAACCATTCTTTAACCTTTAGGTTGTGTGTTGTGTGTGTGTATTTGAACGGAATTGTGGGATTTGTCCAAACTGGTGGATAAAGTGAGGCAGCCTGCTCCACTTACTGCATTCACTTCTCTTACTGCAGGATCATGTTAATTTTGATTGTAGAAATACCACCAATCCAGGTGCCCTTTTCCAACTTGATCCCTGCAGCTGCTGTAAGTCAGGTTAGATATTTGGGGGTTGGTAGCATGTTGAGCCCTAATTCTGTTCTGTCTCTGCTTGCTTTGCTTTGGAATTGTAACAGGTTCCCAGCAGGAGGCACACCTACATTTTCCTCTGTGTGTGTGTCTATATTTTTTTCCCTGTATCCTGTTCTCAGTATTCTTCCAGTAGACTTTGGAGTCTTTATTTATTTGAAATCTGTGAGGGAAACACCTGTGTGGACTGTTTTCTCAGTATCAGGACAAACCTTGCAGAGTTTCAGTACTTCAAGTGTCAGTTCTGGGGGTTTTTTTTAGCTTTTCTCTTCCCTCTTTTGGCCAGTGTTATTGATTGCTGCTGCCTTTCGAAGAAATGTAGCGTTGCTTTTTCATGGAAAATGTACCATTAAATTGGAGATGTCATGGATGAAAGCAGTGTAACTGCAAGAAAAGAGATTTGACATGCAAATATGTTAGGATCTAATTCCATTTTTGCTAAAGTCAGTGGGAGTTGTAAAATTGGCGTCCAGTGGGACCGGGAGCAAACACATGATGCTGAAGTTAAAAAAGTCAACACCTTACTGTTTAATCAGAATTGCTAATTAATCTCCTGAAGCCAGTTAGATTTACAAAGTAGCATTGCTTAAAAGTTACTGGGTTTAATTATTTGTTTAATGAAGTGAATACAATATTACAAAGAAATCACCTTCTCCTGTTTAAAGGCAGAGTAGGTCTAGTTTTCACAAGCAGTGAGTTCTCTCGGCTCCCCTGGTATTCCATGAACAGGGGAGGCAGGGAGGTTTCCAGACCTGTGTTTGGCCACTTGAGACCTTTGGTCGCTTCCTAGAGGAGCAAAACGTAGGGATGGCTCGGTGGTTTCCATGGGAATCTCCAGGTGTGTTTCACAGCTGCTTCCTGATTATCCTTTTGGCTTATGTCTTCATAAAGCAAAGTGGTGACATCTCTTTTTATGGCTGATTTTTTTCCTTGACAGGTTATTTTCTGGCAAGTGCTGAGATCACTAGACAGTGTGTGAAGACAGCAGGATTTCTCTTGTATGTCATACCTTGTTTGGTATTTCCTTTTCAAATGTATTAGTTTCAGTTAAATATATAAAAGTTTGAAAATGTGGCATCCTGGTGCATGTCAGTGCAGCCCCTGGTTGGGAAAATGGTGCTATAAAAGTTTTAAGAAGCAGTAGCAATAGAAAGTTGAGCTTTTAATTGAAATGTGATGGGTTTTAGGGAAGCTCTGTGCAAATTTAGCACAATGTTGGTATCACAGATCTTACTTTGTGAGAGGGTGAAATATTTCCCCTTATGGAGGGCATTGTAGTCAAGTGAAGCTGGTAGGATTTGGGGGTAGATCATGTAAGGCCTTGCACATGCAAAGAAGTGACGCTACTGTTTTTAAGGCTGCTGAGTTTTTACTGAAGCTTTTTATTCCTGAAAACCTCACTTGGACAAACCTCCAGTAAGAGTTTTAAACCTGCACTGTATTTACTGCCAGAGCCAGTTTCTTTGCCAAGAAACTCAAGCACTGCTAAAATGTACAGCCCTCCTTTGAAGAAGCTGAGGTTCACACTCTGAGACCCAAGATATAAACTCTCTCTAGGCTTTCAATCTCCTTTTCCTTGACACAGTCCTTTCATTAAATTCCTAACAGCGCAATATATCATCTGCATTTATAGGAAGACAGATTTTCCTGAAGCTCAGTGCTGTTCAGGATGTCTGCCATGGTCAGGTCTTGCAGTTCACCTCAACTGATGTATCTAAGAAACTTTGTGTGTTTAAGTTTCTCTAACTTTTCTCTTAGGTCTTTAATTCCATTAAGTGAGCAATATATTTTAATTTCCATTAATAAATTATTTCTGTAAGTGTATTTTTTGTTTTCACTCCCTCAGAAAGTGATTATCTGAGGGGTTTGGGGGTTTAGTTAAAAGGTAAAAAAAATTAGGGTTTGTTGAATTACAGATGCACATTTTGTCCCAGCATAGCCAGGCTGGTTGATTTGGAGTTGACTTTTGTGGAGAGGTGATCCGAAGGCTGTCAGAAGAGTACGTGGGGTAAATGATGGTTTGGAGCACCACTTCCATTTTAAACTATGGAAAATAGGGACTCTATCTATGGTAATATTGAGTATTAATGAATAGGGTTCTCTCTGTTCCAGCTGAAAGCCGGCTAAATTCACTCCAAATTTTGTCAGTGAGGTGTAGTTGGTTGAAACATAGTATTGAAAATGACCCTCTCTGTATATAACTTGTCAGATTCTGGTTAAAAAGGGATTTGGCAAATTACAGTTTCCTGAGTGGGGGAATAAATAAGGTTTGCTTCACAAAATTAAACTCGTTGCAGACATTTGAAATTATCCCCAAAGTGTGCTTGGAATTTCTGTTTCAAAATGGCTTGTTTGCTAAAACAGATAAAATTTTTAGAGTCATAAAGCTGCCATGAAATATTAAAACACACTTTTGAAAGAAGAGAGGATAAAGAAACTTTTGATGGGATCTCAAGCAGCGTTTTTGAATGTCACTGATGATCAAGAACATGATAACACTGAGTTTTTCATTTTGACATTATGAGAATTTCTCCATTTTTTTATACTTAAGTGAAAAGAGATTTGACTGAGCCTTGAAATGTGTCACATGCAATTCAGTGGTATTTTTATACTTGTCTCTTTAAATTGCTTCCCTCCTTTGTTCTGTGTATGAAAGAGGCATGCAGAGCTGCAGCAGGTTTTACCCTGTGAGTGATCCAGCCTCCATTTGTTCTCTCCAGCCCCACAAAGTGCCTGTGGTTTCAGAGGTGGCTGTTTGGCTGCTCTTAAGTGTTTACAATAAAAAAATAATTCAATCCTTCCTGACCAGAGCAACTCACAAAAGCTAATTCTTGTCTCTCAGCATTTTGGTTGTTGGTAAATGTGTTTTGGGAGAGTGAAGGAAGAAAGTGTTCATTTACAGCAAAACACAAGGAAGGATTTTTTAATTCTTCCTTGAGCAGGAGCTCAGGGTTGGTGGTTATCACCCTCTGTCAAAAGCAGAACTGTCCTCATTACTTTATTTGCTATCAAGCCACCTTTGTTGCACAAGGAAACTCTGGCTCCCTGATGTGTCATGGGTATATGGCCATCAGGGTCATCACCTCTCAAATGAACTGTGACAAACACCTGGCATGGTTGTCGTTTTGATGATCTTGATACTTAAAACATTCCATACAACTCAAGATCTCAAGGGCTTTCTTCTCTTTCCTGTAGTTGAAGCCAATAAGCAGAAATACTGCATGAGGTTTTTTTTCTTTTTCATTTTCTTTCACTCATTTTACTGTGGCAACAATCTATCATTTTCATCTCCTTTTCATTTTCTTTTTTTTCTCCTTTTATTTACTTGACCGTTTATGTGATTTGGTTTCCTTTTTTCTCCTCCCAGCATAACTTTTTGGTGACTGTGGCTGCTGCGTCCCACCTGTGTGCCTTTAACAGGAATCACAGACAGTAACATCATCTGCATTCTCCTGTGTGTGACCAGGTTTCACAGACACTTAGGAATTGTGAGGGCATACCAAAATGAAAAGGAATTGTAGAATCATGGAATGACGTGGACTGGAAGGGACCTTAAAGGCTATCTCATTCCACCCCTGCCATGGGCATGGACATCTTCCACTATCCCAGGTTGCTCCAAGCACCATCCAACCTGGCCTGGAACACTTCCAGGGAGGGGGCAACCACAGCTTATTTGGGCAACCTGTGCCAGGGGCTTACCACCCTCACAGGTGGAATTCCTTCCCAGTATCCTTTCTAGCCCTGCCCTCTGCCACTGGGAAGCCATTCCCCCTTGTCCTGTCACTCCAAGCCCGTGAAAACAGTCTCTCTCCGTTTTTCTCGTCAGCCCCTTCAGGTCCTGGAAGGCCACAGTTAGGTCATTCTAAAGCTTCCCTAATCCAGGCTGAACATACATTAATGCTTACGATTAAGGATGTTTACAGAAATGCAGTTTATTAATGAGCTGGAAAGCCCACATCATTTTTTATTTAAAGCACAGAAAATAATTCATACTAAGTGGGGCGGATCTGAAAGACGTCATAGGCTGCTCCCCTTTGTGGAGCTCTACATTTAGTGATGTATCACAATATGCTGCTCTCACAAGACATCAGCCTAATTACTTTCCAGAAGGCAGCCAAGGATGTTTGAAGCATCTTCTGGTTTAACATTCACCATGAATTTTGAAAGACAGAATGGCAGATAATGTCAAGAAAAACAATGCCTATGTTAATTTTGGCCTGCACATGTCTCCATGTGGGGGAGCATTCCCAGCATCCCATCACTGATATTTAATTAATGTGATTAAGTAATTAATTTAAGTAATGCTGTCTCACTTGGTGTTGTATCCATGGTGTGGAGCAGTGCAGCTGGCTTGAGAGAAGAGCTCAACTCTTCCCTCAGTAATACTGAAAACACAACAGCCTGTGGGGTTGTTTTCTCCTGCTCTCACCTTGTTGACCACAATACTCTTTAGTTTCTGTGAGGATTTGTTATTATCTTGTCCTGTTGCCTTTTTTTTAGGCACTGCTATTATTAAAGAAAAATTATTATAATAAAAATAACGTTTTAACACAAAAAGCACAGGTCCAGAGGAGGCCACATAGGTGCTTCAAGGGCTGGAACATCTCTTCTGCAAGGACAGATTGAGAGAGCTGGAGTTGTTCAGCCTGGAGAAGAGAAGACTCCATGGAAACCTTAGAGCCCCATTGAGTGCCTAAAAGGGGCTTGGAGGGAGAGGGACTTTTTATACTGACATATAGTGACAGGACAAGGGGAAATGGTTTTAAACTGACAGAGGGCAGGGATAAGTGGGATATCATTAAGAAATTGTTCCCTGTGAGGGTGGTGAGGCCCTGGCACAGGTTTCCTAGAGAAGCTGTGGCTGTCCCATCCCTGGAAATGTTCAAGGCCAGGTTGGATGGGGCTGGGAGCAACCTGGGATAGTGGAAAGTGTTCCTGATGATAAGAGGTTGGAATTAGATGATCTGTCAGGTCCCTTCCAACCCAAACCATTCTGTGAATCTCTGGTTCTAACATAAGTTACGATCAAGAAGTCACTGATGGACTAACAGTGTAAAGCACTCCATGAAAAAAATACAAGTAGGAGTATTCACAGTAATGTGACTTGTAAGCAATAATGTGCTGACAAAATTGAATTCAAGTGCCCTTAATAATGCTTAAGTAAAATTAACTTCATTTTATACTTTCTGGAAGTATCTAACAGTTGCTTCCTACATCTTGGATGTAGTCCGTGTGATTTGTGATTGGTCCTAAAAGTTTTTCCAGCTTCTCTCAAATCAAACAAGATTCTCTTGTTTGATTTGGAAGTATTCTGCTTTGGGTTTAATTGGGTCTGTAGTTTTGTTTGCCTGTGTGTTTGATTTGACGCGCCGCCTCAGTGTTCTGGGATTAATTTGGCCGTGAGCTGAGTCCCGTTTGCTGGATTTGGGGCCTACAGAAGCGATGACTGTACAGATGTGACATCTATGATCACACCCCTTGGGGACAAGGGGAGCACATGCAGCTGGCCTAAGCTTGGTAATTAGGGCTGGGTGGAAGGGAAATGTTCCTTGACGGCACCACTTCCACTCCAAGTGCTTCTCCCATCCTGTGGTTCTTTGTGCGTGTGAACCTTTGTGGTGTGCTGGGGAGTGAGTAGAAAAGAGAAGAGAGAAACCTCAGCTTTCCAGGCTGCCAACAGTCCTGAGAAACATAGAAACATAGAATCATATCACAGAGTGCTTTGGGTTGGATGGGACCTTAAGGTTCATCTCATTTCAACCCCCTGCCATGGGCAGGGACACCTTCAACTATCCCAGGTAGCTCCAAGCCCCATCTAGCCTGGCCTTGAACATTTCCAGGAATGGGGCAGCCACAGCTTCTCTGGGAAACCCATGCCAGGACCTCCTCACCTTCACAGGGAAGAATTTCTTCCTAATATCTCATCTAAACCTACTCTCCATCAGTTCAGAGCCATTCCCCCTTGTCTTGTAACTAGATGCTCTAATAAATAGTTTCTCTTCATCTTTCCTTTAGACTACTATCCCTCCTCCTGACCCCACAGTGCTGTCTTTGAAGCCACTTAGGCCTCCAAAATTTGCATTTCTTCTTATGCATCAAGTTGATAGATAGAGATGGGACAGTGATGCAGAGCTTTGTGGGGCAGCTGCTGATGGTGGCCTGGCCTGGTCAGAGCAGAGACTGTTTCTCCCAGACCTGGATCTGAAAGTGTCATTGACCAGCCCCAGGGTGACTCAGCAACATCACACTCAGCTGTTTTAGGTGTTTTCCTTTTCCTGCAGGTCTCAGCTGTGGTGTAGAGTGGTGCATGTATAGAGCCCATGCATGGCCATTCCTGTGGGATGGCAGGATACTGTCAGAGCCAGTTCCAGCACTGTGGTGTCAAAAGCACAAGTTACTTGGGATTGCAGGAAGTTTAGCATTCTTTCAGGCAGTAATATTGATGTTCAGAAAGTTGTGGTCCCTTCAAAAGCTGACTGTGTGTATGTTCTGTGCTCCTAACCTTTTAGCAATGGCAAATAGAGTAACACCTTTTTTTATATGACACATTTGTCTTACAGTCCTTGACCTGGGCTCAGTAAATAAAAACGTGCTAGCAGAGCTGAATCCCCATGGGATCAGGAGAGGGGCAGTGTAAGCAAAGGAGAAAATAGAGAAAAATGTACTAGTTCTTGTGCTAAGGAATAGCACAGCAGAAGCTACTTTCCAGCTGTAAAATGTAGGCTTCTTGTCAAGGATTTTATGCTTGGTGGACAGAGGGTATTTTGCTTTAAAGAACCAGAGATGTTGCTGAATAAAGCTTAAACACTTCGTTGGAGGTGTGTAGTGTTTTAGCAGTACTTCTGCACTGGAGAGAAGTGAGACAAATTACCTGAGTGTTCAAACTTTGAACATTAACATGTCATATGAAAAATATCTGCATCATTTCTTTAGTTATGTGCCCTCATAAGGTTACATTTTGCCTCTGCAGATAGGGAGCAATAACCCTTCCTTCCCTTTTCTTCATGAGAAACCTCCTGTAGCAACACAGCTTTAAGAAGGGCTCATAAAAAGATCCCTTTTATTCAGTCATTCCCTCCAGGAATTTTCTATGGATTATTCTGTAGACAAAAGAAGGAACTAAAGAGTTGCCTTGCAGGAGTATTGTACAACATAAGGCAACTTGAATGCAGTTTTATGAATAACTACAGAATGGGAAGGGAGTGTCTTGGTTCTTTGTATATTTGAAGTCAATAAGTGCAGTTCATAAATTTGGGAGCACCCACTCCATGCAAAAATACAAAATCTGAAATCTGGTGTTTATTTCATTTTGACACTGATGTTTGTTAAAATTGGTTGAGTAATTTAATAGTAACAAAGCCGTTGGAGTATAATTACTTAAAACCTGTCAATGTTTGATAAAATCCTGCTGTGTTTAGGCCTGCAGTTGTTGCTGAAGAACTAGTATAGTATTTTAGACATAAAGGAATCTTTTCTGTGCAAGACCACTGTGTTCAGATAAGGAATCTGGGACAAGAACAGGAATATTTAGGACCCTGTGATGAGCTTGCCTTCTTTCCTTCTTCAAAATAGGTACTGCCTGTTTAAATGGAGTGATGGCAGAAAGTATATTGAAAACTTCAACTTTCTTGTCAGCTATTGACCTTTCTGTCATCCTTTTTGCTTGGTTCTCTTTGAAATACATGCATTTATTATCACGTTTGTATTTGGAAAGCTGCAATCTCTGTAACACATGCAGTTTTCACCTTGGAGGCTGTCACACCCACTTTATCACTGAGCAAGTAGTTCTGGATTTATCCTCTTTCCTGCCAGTACAAGAACAATTTATTTCATTTCTTTCATCTGAAATAATATGTAGAAATTAAAGCTGTTGCGGAATTTTGAGTTCACACTGGAAGGACAATTCAACTTTGAATGTTACCCTGTTTGATTCACTGACTCTTAAAGGTCAGATTACTTTATTTTCTTTTTAGGGAGAACAATTAGCTATTTTCCAAAGTTTTTTAATACACAGCAAGACAGAGAAGATAAGGTATAACAACCGAATACCTGCCACCATGAACCCTACCCCTGGCCAGAAGTTTTCCTATATTTTCTTTAAACTCATATTCCTTCTTCCCTTTTGCTTTCCTGAGCAGATTTGTCTTTATAGTCATAAGGACACCATCAAATTGGAGGTGGCTTCCCTGACATGGGACTGGGAATTGTGCCTTTGAATCTCCTCAGGGAAAACAGGAAAGTGAACCCAAGTCTTCCACTTTGTGTCTGAGAGCTCTGATGTTCTGACTGTGACATTGCAACAACATTCAGGAACAGCAAGGCCTGAAGAGAAAATATCAAATTGTTGCATTTCCTGTGGAGCTGGTTGTGGTGCTCCACGGTAAACTTTCTAAAGGAGGGTTGATCATCTCAAGGAGACACACAAGGGTTCTAGTTTCTGCTTTTTCAGGGCCTGTGTGTGAGTGCTGAGCTGTTTGGTGCAGTCACAGCTGCCATGTGCCCAGCCATGGGAAGTGCTGTAGCTGTAGGCAGTAGCAGGAATATTGGTCCTGTGCTGGAATAAAATCCTGTGCTTGTGAAACACAGGCATGAGCAGCTGTTCGTGGCACTTACTGGTCCTGGCACTTGCTGGAAGGCCTCAGGAAATCTGGGTTTACCTCCCTCCTCCTCCTCCTCTCTGCCGTGTCCCACACCTTTAATGGGGTGTTTTACAAGTGTCCTACCAACTGTAGCGTTTGTATTCCTCACTCCTGGCAAGTTGCAGTGTTTGGAAACTGAGGACCTCTCTGGATATGCCAGACAGGCCTTCAGGTGACTTTACAGGTACATGGCTGGGGCAGGTAGCACTAGCACTTCACCAGACATAAATAAATAAAACTTCCCAACTTCTACAGTAGACAGGCAGTCATGAATAATGCCTGAAGCCTCATCTCTCTCAAGACTAGCCAAAGAATCCTGATATTTTGCTTTTTTATCTCATACAAAGCTCACCTTGAGTGTTGTGGCCTTCTAGTGTGCCTGCATAGAATTTACTTCAATGAACTCATAATTTTTCCTTTTGTTACAAAAGAAAGCATTTATAAGCACAAGTACTTAAGATCTTTTATGCTATTCCTAAATTTAATCACAAGTGTCTTGAGAATATTTACTGACCTCATTGAAAACAGAAATGCTGTAATTTAGAGGCTCTCTGTTTAAAATGAAATGAGCCATAGAGTACAGACTCTGGAGAAGCAGCAATACCTACTGTTTTCAATGTGTGGAAATACTGTAATAGGTCTCTCCAGTGCAGCAGTGACTGCAGGAGAGTCCTGGCACGTGTTAGCACTTAATTCTCCAACAGGCTTCCTTAGAAAACTAATGAAGGAGGAGAGGGACTGCTTGCACAATTTGTTCTTCTCAAGGCAATTTTTCTTTTTGTTGGTTTAGTGTTAGGCTTTAACGACTTTGGTAAAGACTGGGTTATGTTGTAAATTGGGAATCTGCTAATGAAAACACTTTTCCTGGCCTCAGTCTTTCTCGTAGCATCATAACCCTGCGTTTCAGCTGCAGACTGCCTGTGTTTCTCCAAGTGATAATTTGACCATATTGTTCCAGTTTCTGATTTGCATGGCTTGATTTGCTTTGCTTTAAAATGGAGAGAGACTTTTAGGAAAGAGTCTTAAGCTTTGATGTCTTGATGGTTTTCCTTCATCTGAATGCATCCCTGTGAAGCTCTTTAAGTTGAATTGACACAGGGTAGGTAGCTCTGAGTGCCTTTGTGGTCACAGAAACACAGAATCCCAAGATGGTTTGGATTGAAAGAGACCTTAAAGATCATCTCATTCCACCCCCTGCCATGAGCAGGGATACATTCCGCTATCCCAGGTTGCTCCCAACCCTGTCCAACCTGACCTGGAACACTTCCAGAGATGGGGCAGCCACAGCTTCTCCAGATGACCTGTGCCAGGGGCTCACCACCCTCACAGGGAAGAATTTCTTCTGTATATCTGACTTAAATTTCCTCTCTTTCTGCTTGAACCCATTCTCCCTTGTCCTGTCACTCCAGTTCCTGATGAACAGTCCATCTCCAGCTTCCCTGTAGCCCCTTCAGATCCTGGAAGGTGCTGTAAGGTCTCCATACATCTTTCTCCTCTCCAGGCTGAACAGCCCCAACTCTCCCAGCCTGTCTCCATAGGGAAAGTGCTCCAGTTCCCTCAGCGACTTGGTAGCTCCTCTGGACTTACTCCAACAGTTCCATGTCCTTATGATCTGCTGATCTAGGCAAACTTTTACACGAAGGAGGACAAGCATGGAATTGTAGCCAGCTGTTTCCCAGCACGACAGTTTCTCATAGATCTGTTTCAGCAGCACACAGCATCTGTTATGTTTTAAAGGTCCTGTTTGCTTTGGTATCCTGTCATTTGAAACATTCGCTGTGTGCCCTAATGAACACAGTTAATATTTTATGGCTTTGTTTACCTACAGTATCAAGCTTCAGGTGTACAACTGAAAATGTTATAAACCAGAGGAGAAATGCATTTTATGTGGCTAATTCCAAGTCATTTTGCAGTTTCTGTCTTATGGCAAATGTTCCTTTGCAAACCCCAGCTTCTATAACAGCCTTTAACCTTTTAAGCAGCAGGCAAAGCATTTATAGCATTTTGTATTTGGCAAAATATTCCAAGAAAATTTGTTATTTGAAATAAGAAAATAAACTGTCTCAATGTCACACCTCATAATAAATAAATTAAGAACTGGTTCCACAGAATCTTCTTCTGTGACTGGAAAAAGCCCTTGTCATGATAAGTGCCCCAGAGTGGGTCATTGCACATTGTACCTGGTCAGTACAGAGGAAAAAACCTGGTCAGGGATATGTGTGGAAACTGGGGGTGGGAGAGGGTGGGGAAGGGGTGCCCTGAGTTGCAGAGAATCGGGGAATGGTTTGGGTTGAAAGAACCTTAAACTCCATCTCATTTCACCCCCTGTCATGGATGGGGACACCTTCCACTATCCCAAGGCCCATCCAACCTGCCCTTGAACATTTCCAGGGATGGGGCAGCCACAGCTTCTCTGGGCAACCCATGCCAGGGCCTCCTCACTCTCCCAGCCAACCACTCCTTCCCAATATCCCATCTAACTCTCCCTCTGTCAATTTGAAGCCATTCCCCTTGTCCTGCCATTTCAGCTTTTCTTTAGATGTTTATGTCTATATTTTTGGTAAGGATAAATAAACCATGAAATATTTTACCAGAACAAGTGTGACTTTGTGCACTGGCAGGTTTCCATACACATTATATTGATGATTTGAAAGCAGAGCTGAAACCAGGTGTTAAATTGACCCTGCCTGAAAAAACATTATTCTGTTAAGGTGGCAAAAGAGTGCTGATGCTGTAGATCACAGTATCGATCCCAGGAGCAGCTGGCACTCAGGGCACACTCCCTGGGTTCCATATTTAAAAGTTCAGCAGGTCATTGTTGAAATTCGACAAGGTGAAGCTAAGTCACTGTTAAAAAAAGGATATGTGTGAATACAACCACACTCTGAAAAAGAAATGACTGCAAACTGTCACTTTGGAATTAGGCAATTAGTATTTCAAGTTAGGCAGCTCAAAATGTCTGTGCTCATTCTATTTTTGAGACTGTGTGCTTAAAAATAACCATCTGTATCCTAATTCTTTAAATACATTTTTAAACTTAGACCTATGGAGTACTGAAGAAAAAAAATCTCACATCGATGACCTCATAGGTTTGCTGGATGCTGGTGTCTCATGGTTTCTCTGCACAAGTAGCACTGTTTGCTTGCTTTGTGAGGTGCTTTCATTAACATTATTTAGCAAAACTTGGTCCACAAATCCTGATTAATACAAAAGCTGGTTTAATTCATTGTGTTTCTTTCTTTTATTTGGAAAATCATGAGATTCCAGATTCACAACATACTCTGAAGGTAGTATTACACCCAGTTCAGGAGGAAAACCTAGTTATTTTGATGTATTTGTGTGGTTCATTGGCAAATTCAGAGCTGGCAAAATCAATGTTTTATTATTTTAAATTAGCTACCCTCAGAAGGGTACTCTCACTATCACCAGGACTGAGACCCCATAGGGAGATTCCACTGTTTGGGCTACAGGAGTCTGTGGATATTGATCAGGCTATGTTTGATCTGAATCTAGATGGAAAGTTCTGTAGTTTCCAAATGGTCTGATCCCTTGGTTTCACAGACTGAGGTACACCGATATTATCCCAGCATTGTAGCCTTGACATTTCTATAGTTGATATATTACATGGTATTGTATTTAATGTTATTGCTTTGCCCCATCAAGTATCTCAGGTTGGCTTTTGTGCAAGGGTCCCTATCCAATGGTTTTGCTTATTTGTTATGTAAGCACCTTAGAAAAGATACAAAAACCCTGTGTCAAAACAATAAACTTGTTCCTGGCTTGCAATACATTCTGGAGCCTGTATGCATTGTGACTTTGGGGACCGTGCACATGTGACAACAGGAGTCAGATTATCAGCAAACCAGTCAGATCTTGATAAAATATATTTTTCATGCCAATATTTCACAAGTCATTGCTTTTATACCCTCTAATTTATAGTAGGAGTTTGTAAAATTGAGATTTGAAATAAATAGTAATTTTAAAAAAGAATTATTCAAAGAAAATGACATTCCTTAAGGCTCTTAAAGCTTCAGGAGGGGCAGTGCCACAATCCTGGCTGTCAAGAGTAGAAAAGAACATGCATTTTGTTCAGTAACCAGGAAATTCTGGAGAGGGCTGGGTGGGTGGAGTTGTCCATGAATGTTTGCAGTTTCTCTCATCATTTTCAGTCCTTTAAGAAGCTAGTAATACTTATATTGGTGTTGAATTCTTGAAGAAGGGTAAAATAGGAGGAAATCGAATGTTCTCATGATTTTGCCCTCTGTGATGATATTTCTGGTGGTGTGGTTGCTCAGCCTGGGCTGCAACTGGTGTCTCTAATACAACTCCTCCTTCTTTCTTTGTAGAATCGGCAGACTATGTTTCAGCCTCCTCTTCATGTGGTTTTTTCTTTTTTTTTACTAATAGCTCTTTTAAACATTACATTGAGCCACCAAAAAGGCTTTAGCTCTGTTGAACATCGGTTGTGCTCAGTTTTGAAGAAAGATGGTCTTCATGGGAGGAGAAAAACAGCAAAGAAAACAGCCCTTGTTTTGTGACAAGAGTTAGAGTCAGGCCTTAGTTTAAGCTTATCAAAACTCCCTGTGTGTTGTGCAGTCAAGAGTTAAATCATATTTAAGCTTAAAATTCTAGTTGGTACTATATGGACGACTACTCAAGAGGAGGACCCCTGGCGTGGGTACTTGTAGGTGTAATACACAACCAGAGCTTTGGTAGCCTGGTGCAAGGAGAAAGATACTAAATGTGTGTGGGCTGTAGGAAATAAGGCAGGTTTTACTATGATAAAAGGAAATTGTTGTCATATTGAAGTGATTAGAACAGTATGAATATGTTGCATAAAGTGGTAAATAAGTAAAATCTCCAAACGCAAACTGCTGTGTAAACGTGAGGAGGCAGCTGTTGTTCCAGATGCTTAAAATGGCTTATCCAGGGAATGGCTTTTATACTCTGATCATTGATATTGTTTTCAGAGCTCTCACAAGCAAGAGCACTAAATCAAAGGCCAGGACACTCTGAGAGCAGGTGATTGGCTTTTCAGATGAGCACAACTCCAGGAGCAATGAACTAATTAGACAATCCAATGCCTTTCTCCAAGGAAACCTTTGGAAACTGTTCTGAAAATCTTCAGAGAACAGCCATTTTTAGAATGTCCCTTTGTGTGACTGATTTAAGGAAGCTGGTGGCATCCGGAGATATTGAGACTGTGAAAACTAGACTCCAAGCTTTGGAAAACACAACCAACAAGTGCTTTTTGCTCCTTTCAGTGGGGGTCTTTGTACCCCTGTGCACTGTCTTCCACCACAGCACATTTCAGTGTGCCCTGCCTGCATCAGGTTTGCACTGGGCTTGAACTAGTCAGAAGAAAATATGTGTGAATTCAGGTAGATTCTGTCAGCTTAGGTGTTTTGAGGGTATGAAAAGGCTGAAAGAATAATTTTATGGGATGAAAAATGTCATAGGAGGAAAAGCCATGGGATGTAAAAAGACCTAATTCATACTGGTGGGAACACCTCATGAAATTCTTAAGCTGTAACTTATGTGTGTTAACTGCTTGCTTTAGAACTAACACTTTGCTTTTCTTTATAATATTCTTAATAGACCATCTTACTTTAGAACTCGTGTGTATGTGGGTTTAAAATGTGTCTTTGTAGATAGGTTTTATCCCAGATCATTGCGAACCCTCTATCTTGTCACAATGTATCTTAATAAATGGTGTTATTTTGTAACTTTTAGTCTAAATCCTTATGGAAAGATCCTGGCAGTTTTGTAGAGGACGGAATAGCACTTTGGGCAGATCTGCTGAGAGATCTCCCTCTCTTTTGGTGAAAATCCCTCCTAAAAGGGAATATCAATCACACCTTCTGATCAGTGAATATGTACAGGACTCTGACAGACTGGTTGGGCCAATAAAGGGTTTCAATTCTCTTGGACAGAGACTGACAAATAAAATTTTAAGGGCCAAGAGATTCTCTCCTTTTGAAAGACTGGTTACAGCCATCCTATTTTCATGACAGCCAGCAAGTGCTGTGGCTCCTCCTTGTTTCACACCTTTTATAGTGAGACACCCAAATGCTGCTCTTTTATCTCTCTCATAGAATCAGTAGGACTGGAAAAGACCTCCAAGATCATCAAGTCCAAGCTTCAACCTAATCCCACCATTCCCATTAAACCACATTACTGAATGCCACATCTTCTTGTTTTCTAAACCCCTCCAGGGATAGGGACTCCACCATCTCCCTGAGCAGCCCCTTCCAATGCTTAACCACCCTTTCACTGAAGAAATTCTTCCTGGTGTCCAACCTGAACCTCCCCTGGCACAACCTGGAGTAATTTCCTCCTGTCCTGTTGCTGGTTGCCTGGGAGAAAAGCCTGAGCCCCACTTTGCCGCAACCTCCTTTCAGGGAGTTGTAGAGAGCAAAAAGGTCCCACCCGAGTCTTCAGGGATTTTTGGGTGAGCAGTGCCTGTGACAAATGGCTTTCTGGAAATGAAGCCATCAGCCTCCTTCCCATGAACACACCCCAAAAGCCAAGTATTGAGTGTACTTGTCATAACTGTACAGTCACCTATGTTATGTTCTCATTGAATTTCATTTTGATTTCCAGTAATTTCAGCTCATCAAATCTCTTTCGTTGTAGGATTTTGGATTCCTTGTAATCAGCATGTTCAAACATGCTTCTCTCCACTTTGATTGGGGGCTGGGTGTCTTTCTTTTTGGTCTGCAAACTTTACCAAGGTTTAGTTCTCTACTATCTTCTCATTTCCTCTGAGAAATTTGATTTTGTTTGTCATAAGGGTTTCTAAAATATCTAATATTTGCTCTTAAGCTTTATATTTCCTGTGTTTATACTTGCATCATTATTGATCTGCTTCCTTCCTCCTCCTCTCCCCCCCCCCCCCCCCCCCCCCTCCCCCACACACACACACACATTGGGAGCATTATTTGGAGCAAATTTCCTTGACACAGTATGTCTACTCTTAATTACTTCTCCTGAATAAAAAGGATACACTGGAAACAGCAAATCCTGTAGAACAACTGTCTCTAAAGCTGTAGCTCCCAAATCCCAGCCTCCAGTAGCTCCTATCTGGAATGCTTCAGCTTCTGTTAGAGTACAGAAAGCAAAACAGAAAGATGGGAGGTAAAGAACACAGTATTCCTGGGGTCTTTTTTTTTCCCTTTGTTTTGTTTTACTTTCATCTAAAAATAGAAGTGTGTTCCTTTTATGTGGGCTGCATTCATACCAACCAAGGACATTAGTTAGTTCAGACTTGTGTCAAAGGGATCAAATCAATCTGTGTGTGGAGGGAACAAGAGTTTCTTTAGGTCAGAGATGAAAATCTGTTTCTAACTTGCAGTGTAAGGAGAGGAAAGAAAGTTTCCGGAAAGTTTCTGAGAGGACTGCTGCCCCCAAAACCTGTTCAGAGTAAGGAAAGCCTCCAAGAAATTGAAAAGGAAATTTTTCCATGGTATTTTTGAATGTTGGAAAATGTTGATCTCCAAGGCAATTGAAAGAGAAACAAATTTCAGCCCTAGACATCCAGAGACAGCAGTGGGAGGAGTGCAGAAGTCAGGAGTGAGTGGAAGTAAATGAAAGTGGAAATGCCCCAAACCCAACACCTCTCACACTTCTGTCCATCCATAGACCTGATGTGTTTGGACTTCAGAAAGTACTTGATACTTCCTCACATGAGGAGTTACTAATAAAACTGAGTTGGAGATGGACTCTTCATCAGGAACTGTAGTGACAGGATAAGGAGTAATGTATACAAACTGAAAGAGGGGAAATTTAGTTTGGATATATGGAAGAGATTGCTCCCTGTGAGGGTGGGGAGGCCCTGGGACAGGTTGCCCAGAGAACCTGTGGCTGCCTGCCGCGGTGCCGGCCTGGTGGCAGCGATCCCGTCACCTTCTTCAGCCCTGGCTAGCTTGCCCTGCCACGCCGAGGGCACCGGACAGGTGTGGGTCACCCGATGGCACAAGGGTCCTTCCCAAGGAACACCAGCCACCAGGCGACTTAGGCCTCCCTAGACAAGCGGTACCCCCTATCCACACGTCCTGAGCAGGGACTATGTGTGTGGACTACTTGGCCTGACCTTGCCTAGGAGTCCTTGTCCAGGATGGTATGGGCGCTACAGCAGTCGGAGGGTAAAAGGGTAGAAAGTGACTCACTCTCATTGGGGTGAAAACAGGAGAACAGTTTATTGGGGGTCCAAACCCCAAGACAACCAACAGGGAATGAGCCCAGACTAGCTCAGGACATGGGGTTTTATACGGGGTAGGATTGAGGGGTGGAGAGAGGGTAAGGACCAATGGGGTTGAGGGAAAGGTGGGGTTAAGGGTGACAGACAGGAGTAGAAGCTAGAGGCCTTCTACTCAAGCCTGTCAGGGACCAAGTAGGGATGATTGATAGGGAAGGTTCTAGAACAAGGGGCAGAGTTGGGGTACATATATGGTGTAGGGATAGGAGGGGTTTAGGGAAAGGTACAAAGAAGGGGAGGAGTTGGAGGGATTACATAATAGGGGAGTATACATACAACAGAATGAACTAAATCTAGGGTAGGGGGTAACAGAACAAACCATTACAGTAAAACAAACATAAAAAGCACACCACCACAGCTGCCCCATCCCTGGAAGTGTTCAAGGCCAGGTCGGACAGGGCTTGGAGCAGACTGGTCTAGTGGAAGGTGTCCCTGCCCATGGTAGGGGTTTGGGACAACGTGATCTTTAGGGTCCCTTCCAACCCAAACCATTCTGGAATTCTGTGAAAACTGCAAAAGATAATGATTAGGTGAAGTATTGTTCAGGGAGTAGGAAACTGGCTGGAGCAGTGTTAGGATCCAAACTTCCAGAGATGAAAGAGGTTATTTGGAGCTGGAGGGACTGGGGAAAGCACAGACAAAGCAAATGTTCTTGTGTTTTAATATATAGCTGGATAAATCAAGGAAGTGTTTAACTGATTATTGGTGAGTGGTGGACAGGGGCTGCACAGGGAGTCCTGAGAGACTGAGAGTCCTGAGTCCTGAGAGGTCTATTCCAATCCTTTATTCCTTGCCTGTCCACTCTGGGATGATGCATTGGCTGTTCTTGTTTACAGGCACTTGGCAGTCCTTTATGTTCTGTCATGTACAAAGTTTTAACATACTAAAACCCTGAAAATAGCAGAAAAAATTAAGGCTGTGTAAATTATCACTGCTGATAATCAGATCTGGATATTGCAGTGCTGCTAATGAGTTCAATCCTAAGGCATGGTAGGAGCAAAGATGATCTTCTTGTTAAGCTGAGCTGAAAATATATTTAAAAGATGACAAATCTTTTGATTTAAAAAAATTACATTCACAAAAAAAAACCTGTTACATTTAGAATACCCTTTTCCCTGTATCCTGAAAGGGCTTTATGCATTTTGGCACAATATGATTCAGAGAACATAGAATTTCCAAAACCACAAAAACAATGTAGACCTGAACTCAATTTCCATGGAAGGTAATGGAAAAATTTCTGGGAACATTATGACAGGTCCAAGAAAAGTGAAAATGATAAGTAAGGCAATTCAATAATCCCAGTGGGAGAAGATCATCATCTCTGTAAAGGTAAGAGTATTCTTTTTCACTTGCATTTGTTTTATGAAATGCATTGAATGTCTTTTACTTGATGTCACATGTGATAGTCAAATATAAACCTGATCTTGGACTGCTGGGGAAGAGCAAGAGCTTCAGGCAGCTGTCAATACAGTTCAGACAATCCATATGGATTCTGATTTAAAAGGAACTGGAGATAATTTTTTCCCATTACAAGTATCATAGAGAACAGAAAAATGGCAAACTTGAATGTTTTGTGTTCGTACTCAACCATTTTTTTAGGCTGCAATAAAAGAACTATCTTATGGTTTCCTGCTCTTCCCAGGGTCCTTTTTGTAGCCATCCGTTGCGTGAAAAATATGGAATTGCTTGTAGATTGGTTCATTGCTAAACCTCAGCACATGACTTCTTGTTTTTCAGTGAGTTGTTTTTGCTAAGAGCATTCACATGAACCTGGTCCTTCTCCTCCAGGATTTGGGTCATGTCAATACGATTTCCACTTGCTCTTTCTTTTTTTGCCTTGCCAGGAGCCAACTCCAGATCTTTTGTTACATGGCTCAGTCTACAAGCCTCTGACTACTTTTGCTTGGCCTTTGCTGCACTTGCAAAGTCTTTGCAATGTTCTTTTTGACCACTGGAGGTTTTTTATTGACACATTTTCTCCTGCTAGGAAAAGTCAAATGTGCCAGTTATTTGGGAAAACTAGAAAGTCCAATTAGGTATCCACAGCAAGGCAGTTTTCTCTCCATTTATCTTTGCTACTTGACACTAGAGTCATAATGGAGATTTTATTCCTGCTTCTACTGTTTAACTGCAGTACAGTTAAATCTGAGGATTTTCTCTTGTCTTTCATGTGTTAACAGCTCTAAGATTTAAAGGGAAGTTTTCCCTCTCATCATTGTTCTCATTCATGCCCATTGCTATGGTTTTCCATGCTGTATTTTTTGTTTGCTCTTTGGTGTGATCTCTATCCCACTCCCTGCAAGGATCACTTGTTTTACTGTTGGGGGGATTTTCATAGGAGTAGGTATGTGTAAGTTGTCTCATTATATCATCCTCACCTTTACTCTCATCTGGGATTCAAGGGAAAAGATTTAGTTTGTGTTATAGTCTGTCTTTTATTTCTTCATTATAGAAGAAATAAAATTATTATTATTCTAATTAATAATTATTAAATTAAGACATTATGATGATAATAATAATAGATGATAGTACCTTGGTCAAAGTATTTCATAAACATGTGAGTTCTGGTTTAGGAGTCACAGAATGGTGTGAGTTAGAAGGGACCTTTAAAAGCCATCAAGTCCAACCCCTGAAGTGAGCAGGGACTAGCACAGGCTGCTCAGAGTCCTGTTCAACCTGACTTTGAATGTTCCCCAGGATGGGGCATCCACCACCTCTCTGGGCAACCTGTGCCAATGTTTTACCACCCTCATTGTAAAAAGTGTCTTCCTTTAAGCTAATCTAAATCGACCCTCCTTTAGTTTAAAACCATCACCCCTTGTCCTGTCCCTCCAGGCCCTTGCCCGGAGTCCCTCTTCAGCTCTCTTGGAGCCCATTTAGACACTGGAAGGGGCTCTAAGGTCTCCCTGGATCCTTCTCTTCTCCAGGTGAACACCCCCAGCTCTTCCAGCCCAAGTCCAGAGCAGGTAGCTCCAGCCCTTGGAGCCCGTGGCCTCCTCTGGACTCATTCCAGCAGCTCCACGTCTTTCATTTATGAGAGATCAGATTAGCCAACTCCCTTGGCATCCTTCTTTCTTTGAGGTTGTGTCTCCATTAATCTTATACTATTGGAGAGAGGTGACTGTCCTTTGAAGGTAGCAGCCACAAAAAACCTGCTCAGCCTGTTTTGGCCAGTCATGGGAGTTATGTCTTTTTCTTGCTGGCTCCCTGCAATTAAAAGCTGAACAAACAGCTGAGAGCTCTATTTGCAGGTCAGACAGGTGAACTCCCCTGGGACACCATGATTTTGGTTGGCTACTAACAGCTATCAGGGTTATTAAAAAATAGAGATTTGGTATAACTGGATTTTGTTGCTTAATGACAACACATATGCCAGCAGTGAGTTGTACCTAAATTGCTGAATTGGAGCCAGATTGCTTAATTTCATATGTCTGAAGTTTATAAAGGCTATTATTAAAAATAAATAGATATATGCTGGGAAAATAGCAAAAGGAAAATAAATTTGATTGTTGTTTAGCTTTTGCCCAGGACCTTTGTCTTACCCACATGCTTGGCATTTTTAGAGCTGCTTGAATAGAAGAGTCTCTCTGTGCTGCATCCATGGCCTCACTTCATGTGCCCTCTCTGACTGTTCCCTTAGAGGATGTTGTTGGAAAATGCCTGGGCCAAAGTCATATTTTCTTCCTTTTCTGGAACACATGTGTTCTTGTAGTATAGAAAATGAGGCTGAGATGGGTTTGATACTTTGTTTTGTAGGAAAAGGTGAGTAAACAGGCAGTTTCCAGTATCATGATCTGCTGTTACAGAGACTGGAGCTCAACTGATAAGAGATTTATTATAGAAAATACCTTTTGAACAGGCTCATCAGGATAAACCTCAGCTACATGAAAGCCTGTGTTTCACAGCAGCTGGTGCAGAAACTTCAGATTCCTTTTGCAAGACCCTTGTATGTGGTATTCATGCAAAGCTCTGTAATAAATCAAAGATCAAAATACTTAAATTGGTTTCACAAAGCCACTCTTCACAGAAAGCCAGTTCTCTGAAGAAATCTGTCCTATTACGCATTTAAGTGGCTGTGACATTAATCATTATGTCATTAATAATTTGACATTACTAATTTCTCCCACCACTTAATCCCTTTTAATCTCTCTGCTACAAGATGCAGGAATTAAGAACAATCAGTTAGTCTTGCTGTTTTCTGCTCTTGTCTTCAGAGCTGGTTGATTTTTAGATGATGTGCGGAAGTCAGATCTGTCAATTAATTAATGCCACAATTGTGAGCAAGTTTAGTTGTCTTCTTGTTCTCAGTTTATCACACAGTGTCACGTTTTTTCATGGTGCAGTTCTTTTCAATTTGGGCCCTTGGCTTTTCATGCTCTGTCCAGTGTTCTCAGTGGAAGATTAAATTTGTGGTTTGCATATTGTTGGCTGGACAGCGTGAATTTCAGGGCTCTCCAGCTGTTGTCATTGTGTTAGTTGGGTTGTATTACTCTGAAATTAGCTGTGGTTTCCTTATGGAGTTGTACCTTTTGTATTCAGAGGGTATGGGAGGGCTCAAAGAGAAAGGTAAATAACTGCTGTTTCCCCTGACTCCTGTTTGTGTGGTTGAATTCCATACCAAGAGAAAATCTGTACATCTCCCTTCAGCTTCTCACAGGGCAAACAGGGCTTGGATCTTCTCCTGACTGACAGTAATTTAGTGGCAGATGGATTTGTCTGTGGGTTTAAAAATGGTTAAATAAAAGCATAGTTTGAAAAGGGTGATGTTATCAAGGACAAAGAGTTTATAAAATTTAACAGATGTGGGTTTAATTGTGTGGCACCAGCTCAGAGCTTCACTGGAAGACATTTGTAGATAATACTGAGGCAAATGAGTGTATGTATTGTAAGCATGTGTGTGGAGAGATAAGGCTCCATTTGCATATTTCTTTCATTTTAATTCCCTTGTTTTCAGAAGTTGCATTTGAGAACCAGCACAGGGCTACCCTCGTATCAGCTGAGGTGCTTGCTGTTTGGTTTGCAAAGTATTTTTGTAGAAATAGAAAAGCCGTTTGAGAGCTGGAATGACTATTTAAGCAATAACATTTACATTGATGGTTTCTAGTAGAGATGGGGCTGTACCTGAGGGGAAAATCACACCTGAGTCTGGCTCCTCCCTTCTGTAGAACACCGTTCCTGTCTGCAACCCCAGGTGCATGTTGTATTTATCCGGTTGCATTCTTCATCCATTTGCAACGCAAGCCTTTTCCTTTGCCCTTTTTATTTACTACTTATCCTTTACTTACTGATTATCCTTTTATTTACCTTCACTTGCTCTTTTTACTTACCTTTTATCTACCCTTTACTTAGTACTTATCCTTTCTCTTTACTGTCAACCACTTTTCTGGGAGCCATGTGGTTTGCACATACCTTGGTATATTTACTTCCTGCCCACTCAAGAGGAAAACAGATTTTTTCCTTGAAAGCAGTGCAGATCCTGTCTTGAGTAGAGCAGGAAGGCATCAGATTAGACTTGTGATAATCCCCAGTGCAGGAAAGGTGAGGACCATGTAAGGTTGTGTGGAATGAGGCTGTCAGGGAACTCAAGAGGCGGAAACAAACCAGTTCACAGACAGTGCCTCTGGTTGAAAAGGTTTTTTTTCAGTTCTTGCAAATAAAAGAGGGAGAAGGAAACAAAACATGAATGTGCTGGATGGCATGAAAGGCATAATTATCCTTGGCATTGGTACCATTGAGAGAGGACGAAAGTAAGGTGCTGACAAAGGTGGGTCCAGGAATGTGGAGGAAGAGTGTGAAATTAAGCTGGCATCTCAGAGACTGACACCCCACTGCAGGGGGAAGAAATATTTAAGAGTATGTATTAAAAAGGAAAAAAAAAGGAATCTATACTGTATAGATGAAGCACACATTGCTGTGCTGTTATATTGGCTCTGCTGATTGTACACAGAACTAACTTCCAGAGTGTGCCAGGAAAAGAGAAAGATTTACTACCAATTTACTGTGACATATGGCCACCCATCCCTCCTCTGAAAATGTATTCATTACTTAAGAGATGAAATTTGTTATACTTTGCTTTTAATATTAAAAGTGGAGTCTTTAGGAAAAGAGCATGCTCTCACAAACTGCAAGCTAAAAATAAGATCTCAAGATTTTATGTGATTTGGTGTCTATAGTAAGTTGAGTTGTCTAATAAACCATAGCAATCCATCATCCACTTTGGAAGTCTGAAGTTTAGAAGGCAGTCATATAGTATGTCTTTTGGTGCCTAGGCTACCTCAGGAAAAAAAAAATCATGGATTTTGGAGGGGCAAGAGGATTATTGCTTGATTTATCTGGCAACAAAATTGACTATAAAACTACTCTTACTATGCTCAGAGGACCAAGGCATAGAGATGTCATATTGAGTAATAACGTCAGGATAATATCAAGGTCTTTGGTCATCTCACTGATTTCACACAGGCGAAGCCATAGACATAAAACACTTGATACCACAGGAATAGGACATTTCATGTGGATAATAAACACCTAGGAAAATTAATGACCTGTCTGGCTAAAGGGATAAACCCTGAGTCACAATAAGTGAGAGCACTGGAGGGAGACCCAGCAACGTGTGTTTAACTGTTTCAGTGCTGCCTGAAGTATCACTTACCAGGTAAAATGTGGTTTGTACAGCATACATTCCTAGAGAAGAGCCAGTGCTGTATCAAAGGAATGCCCTGCAGTCTGCTGAGTGCTGCCTAATTGCAGTAGTTAATGAAAAAAGAGCATTTCTTTTCCCTGGGACATATTTTAACACCAAAGTGAGAAATGAGGCTTTAGAACTGGTAGTACCTTGCAGCAGGTACCCACCTGTTGTCAGTAATACACTGAGAGCTCCTCACAAAGTGAGCAGTTGAGCTTTCCTAATTTTTGTCTGGCTCCACACTGGAGTGCACAGGATTAAATGACAATGTCGTGAGGATGTTGAGCTGGTCTGCAGCTCTGGGCACTCAGAGCATGAGCTGGAGGGAGCTGAGGGGGCTCAGCCTGGAGAAAAGGAGGCTCAGGGGGGACCTTCTGGCTCTCTGCAACACCCTGACAGGAGGGGGCAGCCAGGTGAAGGTCTGGTTCTGCTCCCAGGGAACAAGGGACAGGATGAGAGGAAACGGCCTCAAGTTATAGCAAGAGAGGTTTGAGTTGGATATTAGAGAGAAAAAAAGCATGTGGCTATGGGAGTTGAGGACATGGTTTAGTGGTGAACAAGGTGATGGTGCTGGGTTACAGTTGGACTTGATGATCTTGGAAGTCTTTTCCAACCTTAAATACTCTGTGATTCTGTAGACACACTGCAAACAGATGAACAAAATCTATCCTGAAGGAAAAGGCAATTAAGGTCGAGGTTTCACTCAGGTGTTTCTGATTAATTTTTTGTTTTGAAATGTCCTGCTTTGAATCTCGTCTGGTGCTGTTATGGGGACTTTCGCCAGGTCCAGTGGGATTGATTTCAGCAGAGCATTCAAATGTGCCCTTCCCTGCAAGCCCACACTTGGATCCTGCTGAAGGCAGGGCTGTGAGTGAACAAATAAGCAAGTGATGGAGTGAGAAGGACATGGAGTGCATGCCCTGAGCACTCTTAGGTACCTGCTTAATAGTCTACTCATGTGAGAGGATATTTTACAGCATAAACTGAATTAAGCAGAGGTGAAGGAAGGGCAGTTTGGAACTGTTGGTAGAAACTATCTAGTTTATTCTCCCATGCAAAGATTATATTGTAGGACACAATACACATGGAAGAAAACAGATCCAACTCCTCTGTGGGTAGAAAGCACACTGCAACTATTGAGTTGTTACACCAGTGATATTTTCATCCTATTCTGTAAGGTGGCCAGAATTGGCTTAAATGGCTTTAAATGACCCTGTAGAAGATGTGTAATTGATGTGAGTGAGTAAATATTTGATTCATTTTAAAGGAGAGAACAATCTGTAAGCAGTTAAAAGTAACTCCTGAGCCTTGGGGTAAATCAGTGGGTGATGAATCAGTCCTACAGAGATAAAGCAAAATATGTACAAAATCTGGCAACAAATAGGGAAGAAGACAGAACTGGTATCCACTTGACAAGAAAAGAATGTGGATTCCAGTCCTTATTGAAACTAAAAATGTTTGAACCAAACTTTGATCTTATGTGGATGGGGGAAATGCTATAAGCAGAGATTTTTCAGATCCAAAGACAATTTTAACTTAGAAGTTGGGAACTTTTGGAAGGGAAAAAAACAAATGATAGCAAGAGTTGGTTTAGAAATGCAGAAATTCAAGCTGGACTCACTGTCAATATGTGCTCTGATTTATTCAATATATTTTGTCAGAAATATATGAATTTAGATTTTAAGAGAAGTTTGCATGAGGTTTGATACTCCTGATACTGAATTCTGTAGCAGGCTAAGTTATGATCTGCTCCAATATTTGCATTTTTAATACCTCATTACATTTTATGAGTTACAGTTGATGCTTTCCCATTTGTTATTTTATTTGGTCTATACATGCAGAGCTGTCATAGCAAAATTGCAATATACAGCTGTTCTGTCACAGAGGAACTTTTCAAGAATAGCCAGGAACTGTTATCCCAAACCTCTAGTTATAAAATTTATGTCAAATTCCTCACAATGTGTGCCATATAAATGATAGATTGTGCTGGGCTATGAATGCAAATAAGTGATAAAAACACCAAAGCATCTTGTCAATAGAGTATTTAAAAAATACATATTTATAATCAAGCACACTGAACATGACATTTTTCACAAAATGTAGTAGCACAGAAGTATTGCATTCTCAAGGGGTCAGAGAAAATGAAAATTCCCAAAGGAAGTGTGCGCAACCTGTGGATGCATTGCAGTGTTAGATTATAAAACAGAAAAAAAAATCTGCTGTCTTAATACATGCTTTTGATGAAGTTTTAGTATATAAGGGCTTGAACTGAGCTCTTAAAGATTGAGAGAGAAAAGACTGGGCTGGGTGAATCAAGATATGTAGCAAACAGGAAGGAAAAGGCAATTTATGATCCAGAGAGACCTCCGTTGGTAGGAGAAAAAACAAAACCACAGGGAGAGCTCTGGCAAATTTCCACTTTGGGGACAGCAAATAAGATGGCCTTTGGACAAGAGAAGAGAAATAGGATAGTCTCCCCTATCAAAGCAGGCAATCTATTGCTCACTGTGTTCCTCTGCCTTTAACAAAGCAACAAACTCAGAACAAAACAGAGTCAACAGAAAGTTCAAGGACACCCAGGAGGAGGATGAGAGATGCTCCTCCTCAGTCCATCAGTGGTGCTGGATGTGTATGAGCTTAGTCAGGGGCTGCAGAGAGCCCCTGGTCTGATTCTCTTGGCAAATAATCCCATTTAGCATTTGAGTACTTTTTTCTTTATTTCCTAAGTGCCAAATCATGATAAGTCATTTTTCACTATGGAGATTTGCTTGCAGAAAATGTGTAAACGCTAATTGGCCTTTGAGTTTACTGAAGTACTTGAAGATGGATTATTGTGAGTCATTTACTAGATTTGCTTGAATAATTCAAATTCCACCAATGCTCTTCAGAAGTTTCCATAGTGCTGTTTTTTCATTTATTTGTATTCTTGAAGAAAAGCACTGGTGCTTTTGAGATCATTTAATTCCTTCATTTGTTGTGGAGAAAAAAAAAAGCTTTTGCTATTAGCATTAGATTAATTTAACAGAGATGTAGAAGGTGAAGCAAAAAAGAAGGACATGATTGTGCAGAACTATAAAAAAGATTGGCAAATTCCCCTGCAGCTTTCCATGGAGCATGGGGAAAGGGTTGAATCGTAATATGAAAAAAAGTCAGAATAAGAAAGTCTTGCCTGTATGACCATACATTTTCTTCCCTCTTGATTTGTCTGGGACTCGTGAAACAGCATTTTCACAAGTAACCATAGTCTCCATAGTACGTGTGCTTTAGGTGGTTAGAGCTAAGATTGCATGGTGGAATCAAGACCTCATTTCTCTTAAATGCTGCAGCAATAATTAAATATACTGTATAGATAAAATTCCAGTTGAGTATCAAGGCTCCATTCTTTAGTGCTTTTAATGCCAGGCATAACTGGAAGAAAGAGGTGGGATTTTTGTTCTCACTGTGATCGAGTAAAGCAGCTGAAGGATGAAGTTGGCCCATGTAATCTGTTCTTTCACGCTTGGACTTTTCTAACCAGCAAAGATTTTGTCCTTGCAAACTTCTTTGTCATCACAGTTGCAGTGGGTAGTAATTACATGAGAAAAGATGGCATATGGTTCAGGTTGCTTTAAAAGTTAAATGAGATGCATTCATTATGTTATGGTTCACAAATTTAAGAACAAAACCCATATTCTCTTCAAATTTATCCTTTTTATTGTGCTAGGTATGTACTGCCTTGTATATCTATGAACTCAATTTGCATCCCATTTTCTCATTAAAAAAAAAAAAATATTAAGAGTCACTTGAAATTATTGCAAATAAATGAACTGTAAATCTTTACTATTAGAGTCAATTAAGAATATTACCAAATGGCCATCTTAGACATTTTTTTATACAGCTCTATTTATATGATTGTTGCAGAGGCTGGAACTGCTGGTGGAAGAAGGATTTTGAAATGTTCCTTTGTTTCTTTAGACTGAAGTAGATGCTTTATGGAGGATGGTAGAGCTTTCCAGGAAATTGCTGCAGTTAAGCAAGGGCAAAACAATCTCTCCAGTTAGGAAAAGCAGGAATCTCCAGTGTGTCTGGACAGTACATTCACAGAATCATAAAGTGCTTTGGGTTGGAACGGACCTTAAAGATCATCCTGTTCCACTCCCCGCCATGAGCAGGGACACCTTCCACTATCCCAGGTTGTTCCGAGCCCCATCCAACCTGGCCTTGAACACTCCCAGGGATGGGGCAGCCACAGCTTCTCTGGGCTATCTGTACCAGGGCCTCATCACCCTCGCAGGGGAGAATTTCTTCCTAAGATCTATTTACATCTTCTCTCAGCTTAAGGCAATTCCCCCATATCCTGTCACTAAATGCCCTTGTGGAAAGTCTCTGTCTAGCCTTCATGGAAGCCCCTTTAGGCACTGGAAGGGGGAAAATGCAGATCCCTCTGCTTAAAATTTTTCTGATTTAAAAGTGCTCTGAATCTGAAAGGGAGTAGCTGCATCTTCAGCTGGTTTTGATCACTGAGTAGGCACTGAGTTGATTTTACATTAGGTATCCTTTATAATTCCTTATATTATAGTAATCTAGTTCATGAGAAAAATCATATTTTAAACAGACTAGGTAGAGAATAATTGATTGCCCACTAGTGTGCCTTGAACTCGCTGTGTTGGAGTAGGAATAACTTTCTGGGACATGGAACAAAGGAGGTTATTCAATATTTTCTTCTGACCGTTGGCAGTCACAGGTTAGGGTCAGGAGTGTACAAACACAGAGATGAGAAACTCAGTTCTCAGAGAGAGAGGGATGAGGCCAGAGATGAGAAGAGAATTTAAGAAATCTCAGGATGAAACTCACTGCTGTGGTGGGAGTAGACTCCCTGACAATGGAGATTTTTAGGAGGGTTTTGATCTGTCAAAGTCAATATTAAATGTCATTGTGAAGAAGCTTATATTGCCAAATTGTTCATGATATATTTACTTCCAAGTGTCTTCAGTTTTTAGGTCTGGCAGAAGCTTTCACGAAACTTGAGTTAATTTCAAAAATGTTGTTTCTAATTTGGTAGGGCAGAGTCAGCATTAATCCTTCATGTGCTACATGATAAAGGTCTTTAGTTACCATGGTTTGACTGATGGCACAGACGTGTTCGGCAGAGATGCAGTGGGAGAAGAACTTTCTGCTTCTCAGACACTCTATTAATTTTCAGTAGGTAGTATTTTCAATATTGATGTCTCTGCAGAAATAAATCAGACCACTTTATTCAGCAGAACCTCAGTGTGAAGTCAGTCCCGCCAACAGCAGCAGCAAAACAAATGCATCATCCACAGGGACCTGGACCAGGGGAAACAGGAGCAGAACTGCACAGATTGACACAGAACCCAGCCCTGAGATCAAGTGGGTTTGTGTAAACATTGCCCTGCATATTTGTTAGTCTCAGCCAAGTCCTTGGGAATTTTCTTCCCTTCCATGATTTCCTTAGAGGCTCTGATTCCAATAATAGGGTATTTTGTTTTGCTCAGTGAGCCTTCCTTTCAGCACAGAAAGCAGTATTTTGTTTGGGTGTGTCAGATTTGCATACATGATTATCTCGAGCTTTTCTAGTAAATATAGAAGTGGATTATTGAAGTCTAAAAGCTCTTTGTCTCCTATGACTCCCTTGTTGCCCTGGGAAAATACCTTTGTTTTGAAAGAACAGCAAGAAGTTATATGTATGATCAAACACAGCTCCCAGTTGTAAAGTTTGTTAAAACTGGATTTACAATACTGGAATTTTGAGGAATAATTTCTGATCCTATCTGGATCCCACTCTCACCTCTATAAAGTGTGTGATTCCAGCTTGGACAAGTGTTTACTCTTCTCACAGACCAACTTGCAAGTGAAAGAGATTTAGGCAGGAGGCTGCAGGTGCAGCTGTATCAGCCTCAGGGTCAACAGCGGAAAAGTCAAATCTGTTTCCAACACCTCCCTGCACCTTGGATTTTACTTGTGTGCTGAAATACCAGTACGAGTGGATCCTGACTCCAATACACAAGCAGGTTGGAATCCTGTCTGTATAGGAGGACCTTAGGTGTGCTGCTGGAGTGTCAGAGACAGGAAACTGCTGGTGTGTTCATGTCTGACCTAGACCCCCCAGTAGAATCACAGGATCACTGAGGTTGGAAAAGACTTCCAGAACCACGGAGTCCAACCTGTGCCCGACCCCCAGCCCACAGCACTGAGTGCCACGTCCAGTCATTCTTTGGACACCTCCAGGGATGGGGACTCCTGGGCAGCCCCTTCCAATGCCTGACAACCCTTTCCAGGAAGAAATTCCTCCTGATGTCCAATCTGAACCTCGCCTGGCACAATTTGAGGCCGTTTCCTCTTATCCTGTCCCTCGTTCCCTGGGAGCAGAGCCCGACCCCGCCCACAGCTTCCCTCCTGTCAGGGAGTTGGAGAGAGCCAGAAGGTCCCCCCTGTGCCTCCTTTTCTCCAGGCTGAGCCCCTCCAGCTCCCTCAGCTGCTCCTGGTGCCCCAGCCCCTTCCCCAGCTCCGTTCCCTTCCCTGGACACACTCCAGCCCCACAATGTCTCCCTTGCCATGAGGGCCCAGAACTGGACACAGCCCTCGAGGGGCCTCAGCAGTGCCAGCACAGGGGATACACGTTGTATTCAATCTTATTAACAGCATTTCAATTATATGCAGAAACACTACAATTACACAAGAAGTAATGTATAGCATTTTTAAATGTCTCCAAAAATGAAATTCTAGTTCTTCAAAACAGATAATACCCTTGAAAACATGAACCATAAATATTTAGAAACAATGTAAAGCTATAAAGGGTATCATAATTTTTGACTGGAGAGATTTGATCCTGATTTACCCTAGATGAATCTTTCCTTCTTATTTGGGAAATCGTGGGACTTGGTCTGCATGAGCCTCTGCTTGGGTTTCTGAGGTTCTGTTTCTCTCTGCTTATGAACTGTGATGATCTGGTTAATCTGAAAAGGGGTATTTAGATGTTTTTTTGTGTGCTGTGCTTGTAATCACAATATTTGCAATGAAATGCAATACAGAAAAAAAGAGTTCTGAGTTAGGGAATTGTAGTTTAAGTGTGCAACACTCAAAGAATCAAGTCTTGAAGTGCAAAACTCCTGTAAGAAGTTAAAAACAGAACTGAAATTAGAGAAGGTCAAAGGCAATGCCGTCTCTCGCAGTTTTTTCTACGCATCATTTACTTTCCTTGATGCACAGTCCACGCTTTCAGATGAGTTTTCCCCATGCCAGCTTTTAGGGAGAGAAGTTTATTTTCTGATCATGAAATTAAATTGGAAGCATTTTCTGCTTCCTAATGAGGTGAAACTTGTTTTACCTTTCCCTCCTGGTGAGTGCAGGTAGCCAGAGGCCTTGCTAACTGCTAATGAACTCGGTTCTTAATTTCAGCAAATTATGAATTCAACAGCTTCAACAGCTGAGGTAAGAGACTTTACTAAAATCTGAGGAATTTAATTGTAGTAAGTTCTCACCTCATTAGATATATTAGAGAATTTGCCAGCAATAGTTGCTATTTTCCTGGTTTCATAGTTATTTAGTGGTTTGCTTGGTGTGAGGGTTTTAACAGTTCAATTAAAACATAGATACATTTTTATACTTCTGTAGTAAAATGATATAGTATGTCATTAATCACGCCTGCTCAAAGTTTCTCTTTGCACTCTTAGGTTTATGGCAGGGCTGTGTAAAAAAAGTAAAACATTATAGTCTCTAGCATTAATTTTTATCTGTAATGCGTGTTCATATTAAAGAAGAGAGCAAAAATAACCCAGTGCTTCTTACAAGTACAGCTTTTCTCTTTCAAAGAACCTTGCTTTTGTCTGAAGAAAGCAGGGACCAGAGCATTGAGTGCCACATCCAGATTTTTCTTGGACACCTCCAGGGATGGGGACTCCACCACCTCCCCGGGCAGCCCTTTCCAATGCCTGACCCCACTAAGACACACTAGCAGAAGGAATTGGAATTGGAGGACTTGTACAGTTTACTATAAGGTAATTTCTATGTGACTTAATAAATTTGCAGCACAGTAAGTTAGATATTACTCTGTCCTTCACAGACCATCAGTCACCTACCTGGCTGAGGAAGGTACAGTAGATTTACATAAAGCCATTGTTTTTCTTCCCATGATGTTTCATTTCCCATGGGAAATGTTGCAATATCCATACCCCCATTCCTCTGTGCACACTTTTTAGAGCTGCTAAGTTTGTTTATATGTGAGGATTAAAGCTCTGCTATAAATATGAAAACGCTTTTCAGGCTTCTTTCAACAGGGCTTTATATATAACCCGTTGAAGATGTGAACACATTCCTCTTGCTTCTAATCCATCTTAAAAGTTGGATTTAAGGCTTTGAAATTCCCGAAATGCTGGGTTGGCCAGTGTGTCTGGCCTGGGAGCAGCTCTTTCCTTGGAGAAGCATGGTCAGAGTTATTTTTTTTTTTCCTCTGTCTGGTGGAAATTGAAAATACAAAGACTGTATTTTCAAAGAGAAACATGGAATAGAGGGTCTAATTTTGTTTCTGGTTTTCCTTTCTGACTGTATCCTTCTTCCCTTGGGAGAGATATTCAAGGTACTGAATCCATCCACAGAACTTTCTGTCTGTCTCTCTCTCTCTCTTTGACAGAGTATTTGACATAATTCCTGTTCTTCCACAGTCATTCTGGAGCATTAATGATGCTTTGATGTATCAGGGATTTATTTTGCCTGGCGGATTTGTCCACTTGTTTTACTGGTATGAGAAGTGAGAAATATGGACAAGAGCCTTGTAGCAGAGCATAAACTGTGTTTGGTTCTTGGGAGATCTAGCAACCCTAAGCAGAAATCCTGTTGCCTTTCATGGGAGCCCAGACCTTGCAGGCTCATTAATTTCTTGCCTGTTTTCAGGTTCCAGCTTCTTTTCATGAGTCTTACCAAAACTGTGATGAGATTCATGCTTTGTTAGGGTGTTTGCCCACTTCTCCTTGGCTGGGAGGCTTTGTTTTTTTTTCCTTCTTCAAATCTCCTGTCTGCACTACTGAAGCAAATCCTGTGCAGGAAGTATTGGGAAGGGCAAAGATTTGTGAGCATTCCTCTGGAATGCAAATTATTTATAGCAAAAAGAGATAGTATGCCGGTTGTAATAGAGCCTGTAATAAGCCTGTAATAGAGACTTTGCTATCAATGTGAGTGAAAAGATAATGTGATCCCAGGATTTCTAGGCTAATATAGAGTTTGTGGATCCCTACATCCACCCTGCTCTCAGCTGTGCTGATTCAAAAGGCTGCTCCCTGACCTGGAGGTGAAGTTCTGCTGGCATGATTTGTATGTGATATTTGTATGTGATATTTCTTTATATGTGATATCTTCTGTTCTGACTTTCTAACACACTTGTCCTAAACAGATAGTGTAGTCTGCTTTGTGTAAGGTAAAACAACACATCTCTCAAAAGCAGTCTCCTGTCATTGTTGTCTGGCAGCTCCATGTCTCTTGTAATGGATAATTACATACTTGGTTTCAAATAAGTGGGAATTTCTAGGTGGTTTTGATTCTGTTGCAGGGAGTGTAGAGCAGGATTTTAATACTTATAATACCCATTTGGCCTGTTTAAAATTCTTGCTTTTGTAGTAGTAGGGGAAGAATTGTTTAAGATAGCATGTAAGAGAACTGCTGCTTTATATTGTCTGAAAAGAAAAGCTTTTCTTTAGGAGGAAGTTAGAACCCTCTAAATAAAATCCTTGTCCATAATGAGCAATTCCAAGGAATGCTGGCACAAGTGAGAGATCCTGCCAATCTGAGGGACTGTCCCACTAAGTCTGCAAGTCTCTTGCATGTGGAAAGTTCATCTTCTGTAAGCTGTCACCCCATGGAGTAGAAAGTTTTTTCTTAATGGAGTTAAAGATCGTGGTGGTGTTGAAGGGACAGTGACCTGCCTCTTCAGTTCCTGGCTTTCTCCTGTGCTGGTGACCTGAGGGACTTGTCTGGAAATCCATGTGTTTTGGTAAAGTGAGCATTTTTCCAAACTACTAATGTGGATAAATGACATAATGAAATCCTGCTAAGGCTAAACCAGTATTTTATTTTGGGATAAAGAACTGTAATTAGTCACATTGCTTTGAAGCACACTGGACATTTGCTAAGCCTGTTACTCCTTTTCACAGATTGTTGTAATAATACTTTTCCCCATCTTATGCTGAAGATTTATACTTTCATAGAATCATAGAATATCCTGAGTTGGAAGGGACTCACAAGGATCATCCAACTCCTGGCCCTGCACAGGACAGCCCAACAATCCCACCCTGTCCCCGGGAGCCTTGCATTCCTTGAGCTCTGGCAGCCTTGAGGCTGTGATCAAACCCTGGGGAATTCAGTGCCCAACCACCCTCTGAGGGAAGAACCTTTTCCTGAGATCCAACCCAAACATTCTCTGGCACAGCTCCAGCTGTTGCCTCAGGTCCTGTCCCTGGTTACAAAGAGCAGAGATTGGTTTCTGAGGGGCCCACATTTTTTAGGGGTGTTGCAGATATGATCTTTTAATATACTGACTACTTATGCAAGTACTAACAAAACTCACCACTGGATTTTCAGAGATTTTCATAGCAGATTTCTGGAATGGTCTTCAGAGGTTCTAGCAGAAAGCAGAAATAGTCCCTGGCCAGGCTGCACCTAATAAATATATATATTGCCGTCATTTGCTCCACTCTGGTTCCTTGGAGGAGGTCTTGGCAGATGTAATTAATCCTGAAATCAACCCATCCCTGAATCCCACATTACACGGCTGAGAGTTTTCTCCCGTTTTTGTTAGAAGAATCCAATTGAGTTGAGATTGACCTTTGTTCCTTCTTTATAGAAGAAGTTATTTGAGGAGCAAGTTTATCTGAAGCTAATATGTTTAATGTGTTTAAGCAGAAATTTACAATGAAGGTTTGAAAAGGCTGCATAAAAATTATGGATCTGAAACCATTTGATGAATTTGGTGCATTCTGGTGTAGGTATTTTGAGGCTGTGAGAGCATTTGATTCAATCTGTTTCCCTGAGCTGCTAAAACTGAACACCCATATTTAGCCCTGAGTCTTACTTGGATTGCTTTTAGGTTGTTTTACTGTTCCTTGTTTTTCATCTCACCTCTTTTCACATTTAAGAATGAGGTGCTGGTGCAATGCTTGCAATATTGCCATAGGTTGCTTTATTATTATTTTTAAAAATAACCTTGTGTCACAGGTTTGTATAGGGCTTTTTCATATAAATAAGAAATATTTGCTTCCCTGAAGGGATCAAATTATTTACCTATTTTCAATGTGTGTATGTGGCATTAAGTAGGCATGTCACATACCATCCTAGAATGGCAGTGAAATGCCAGTGAGTGGTGTGATGCTGCTTCTGGAAAGTTTCTGGAGCTTTAGAAACTTCGTTTGATCCAAATGAGTGCTTCAAACTTGGCCAGGCATCCGGAAGTGAGAGGTGTGGTTATTTTCCTGTCCATCCCTTCCCTTTCTGTCAGCCCCTAAAGGTTCTTTTTTACCATAACTAAATTTTGGATTTAGATGAGGGTCCTATGCCAACCTGTAACACATTTTGGATAGTGAAGTTAGAGCTGTATTTATACTTCATATATGAAAATGTGTGTACTCTTTATGTTGCCAAAGAGATGTGTAAAAAAACAGAGATACTAGTGATGTCCAGGCTGTGCCTCATCCACTGTTTATCTCTGCAGAAGCAGAGGTGCATTGTGTAGTTGTGTCAAAGAGAGGCATAGATCCTCACTGACATAGGGAAGGATCATCTCTTTGATTATTTTCTTGTGTGGAATTAGTGTTTGGTGGTGACAAGGACAATAGAAATGCTTATAAACTACCTTTAATGTAGAGATTAAAAAACACTCTCTTCAGAAAAACCAACTTCCTCTGTCCTTTGCACCTGCAAAGACAAGTGTCCATGTTTTAAACCTAAAAACATTGTATTAAATAAAGTGGGTTTAAAATATCAAACCAAATAAAGGTCAATAATATTTACTGGTTTGTTTAAACGCTCCTGATTACTGTTGTGCTAAAATGCCAACCTCCACATTGAGTATTCTGAACTGCTCATCAGTCACATTGTTCATTATTTGGGCAGGTTGAAAAGAGGGTAGACACTTTGCCACTATTATTCCCATTGCTTTTTAGTAGAGGAATGCAGTTGTTGGTGTTTACTGTTGTTTTACTTTCAGGACTATTGATAACATATTTTGTGAGGCTGTCAGAGGTGGGTTCCCCACCTCCAGAGGGGCTTTTCTCCTATGTAAAGGGGCAGAACTCTGTGAAAGCAGCACAGCAGCATCATTTCCTTGAGACATTTGCAGCAAATATGTGGCTGCCCCATCCCTGGTACTGTTCAGTGCCAGGTCAAACAGGGCTTGGAGCAACGTGGGATAGTGAAAGGGGTCTCTCCCCATGACATGGGGAGAGCTCTGAGGTCCCTTCCAACCCAAACCATTCTATGATGTTATTTGTGCAGCAATCCACAAGTGGAGTGTGGCTTAGAGTTAGACCAGTCTTTTACTTTTAAAGGTTATCTAAAATGTGATTTTGTTTCTGGTTTTTAAATGAACTCATAGTTCTGAGTTCTTGTTGCCCATATTTGCTGGATATTTGACTGCAGGTGCAATTTCAGCCTTTACATAATTTACTCCCTGGTAGCCTCACCATGATGATAGTTGGCAAGGAGATAAGTGTCAGAAAGCTCTAGAAATCATTTGTTTCTAACTTTTTTTTTAAACTGAGTGTAGAACATGCTTAGTGTTTCAATCCAATACTCTTTTTTTTTTCCTTTGGGGAAAAGATAATTTTTGAGTTTTCCATTATTTTTGAGTTCACAGCTACTGCTGTTAAAATCTCCTTGACCAACATCTGTGTGCAACTGAAGGATGTCTCCTAACCTTTGGATTTAGGTGATGGAGATGCATTGGCTGTTCCTGGGGGCTGCCAGGGCAGCAGATACTCCTGCCCTTTCCTTTCCTAGGAGCTGGTAATGTCTGTGAGCATGTGGCCGGGTTTGTCTCCTGACCTGTTCGCAGCAGGCACTGAAACCCTGCCGAGAGCACATCGCTCATCCCGACAGCAGCAATCCATTGCCCAGTCAGCCCAGGAGAGAGGTCACAGAGACCCTTCGGATAAGAAAGGATGGTGAAGTCTGAGGGCTCACCCTGTAGAATAACAACTGAGCGAAAAAATGTGTTGAAGTTCCCTTGTAAATGAGCTGGAACTCTCAGAACAGATGAGAAATTTCTGGATACACTGAACAAGGTAGGTTTGGAAAAGAGGAGCACTGAGGTGACCTAATTGTGACCTTCCGGTGCCTGGAAAGAGCTGATAGGAGAGATGGAAAGAGATTGTTTACTAGGGACTGGAGTGACAGGACAAGAGGGAATGGCTTCCCATTGACAGAGGGCAGGGTTAGATGGGATATGAGGAAGAAATTGTTCCCTGTGAGGGTGGGGAGGCCCTGACACAAGTTGCCCAGAGAAACTGTGGCAGCACCATCCATGAAAATGTTCCAGGCCAGGTTGGACGGGACTTGGAGCAACCTGAGATAGTGGAAGGTGTCCCTTCCCATGGCAGGGATGTGAAACTGTATGGGCTTTAAGGTCCCTCTAACCCAAACCACTCCATGATTCTGTGGTTCTGTGACTGGGATGTCAACAATTTCAGGCTCTTATTCTGCCTTCATTTCATGTAGAAATACAGAAGATGTCAATTTTGATCAAAGGTTGAATACATTTCTGTACAGGGAGCACAAATGGATAATTTCTTTAAATGTTTTATCTTTCCTGTGGCTAAAAGGTTTATAAAGGGATGTTATTTTTTAAACTAACAGGAAGTACTAAGCTTAGGAGGTTTTAAAAACACTCATGTTTCGATAAATCAGTCCTTTCTACATTCACTTTTTCTTTTATCCCAGTACATCCAAGGGAAGATGAGATGTGAGAATTATCATTGAGTGGAATGGGAAATAGTGTCTGTCTGGTGACTTCCTGAAGATGAATAGTCTCTAAATAAGTAATAAAGCTGAAATGGTTGTAACTTGCTCTTAGGAGTTTGTTTATTGATAGTTTCTGCCACTTGAGCTTAGATTTTGCTGTCCGCAAGTTGAAATGGGCATTGTCAATGGTTTTTCTCTTTTTGAGATTTTTTTGGGGCAGAGAGGATGGGGTTTAGATGTGGGGTATGGGGTTTTTTGATTGGTTCTTTAGAAGCTTAATGTAATATTTCTTACTACAATGTACTCTGAGGCAAGAGTTGAAATTACAGTTTAAGAGAGGTTATTATAATTTACTGCATCATCTAGAACTTTGCTAAGCAAAATATTTGTTTATAAAGAATGCCATTTGGGTTTCTCTAGTGCTGAACCAATGGCAAATAACAATCGTTCTTTTATGTGCAAAAATATTTTTCATGCATTCAGTTTTTTATGAAGCTTATCCCAATTTGTCTCTTTCTCAAGATACTAATAATGATTAGTTTTAAAGATTTATATGAAACTGAAGATAGCCATGACTTCCATTTGCAATCAGATGCCCAACAATAGCCTCTTTTTTACTTAGTTGAGCAAAAACATGTGCATGAATGTATCTGCCTAAACTTCAGGGAAGCTGTGGCTGCCTCATCCCTGGAAGTGTTCAAGGCCAGGTTGGACTGGACTTGGAGCAACCTGGGATAGTGGAAGGTGTCCCTGTCTATTGGAGGGGATGGAATGAGATGAGCTTTGAGGTCCATTTCAAAAAAACCCATTCTGTGATTCTATGATTACAAGTGCTTGGCATCCTGTGACGTTTGTCTGCACGGGTCAGCTCCCATTTCTTGGCTCTCCCTGCACTGCCAGCATCTTTCCTCTAGACAGGATGATTCCCCCTTTTTTCCAGGCCTCAAACCCCTGACTTCCTCAACCTAACTAGGCTGTATGCAAAGCACACATGATCAGCTTCCTGATTTGTGTTTCCATCTCACCTCTCCTTATTAACAGGAGAATTCAGGCCCTGGAAATTTTGTTTAATCCTGGTGTTACAAAAATGTAGCAGCCCTCAGTGATACAGACAGTAGTCAAAGGCTTCTGTGGAGAGTTTAAGAGTTCAGTTTCACACATCCATGCACAATTCTGTGCTGACTGCACTCTTTAACCATCTTAAGGGCCTCAGGCTTCTGTGTCCACAAATGTTCTGGCAGCTGCAGGTGTCTTACGGCACCATTTCATTTTCCTGTGCTCACTGGGCTCCCGGATGGAGCCCATTCCACATGTGCTGAGTTGATGGCCTGAGGTGTGATTCTTCTCACACCAATGGTTTTTGCAACCCTGCAACAAATTGTACCTTCTAGAGTGATATGATTTCTTTGCATTAGCAGGTCAATTCCAGGCTGATTCTCACTGGCTTAATGGAGCATGGGAATACTTTTCCAACTGCTTGGCTGACAGAAGGGAAAGATGGATGGTTGTGGCAGAAAGCACCAAGAGAGGCTTGGTACAAGAGGAGCTCAGTCTGTCCCTAGTCTTTCCCTTCCGGCCTTTCTCAGCCCCTGCTGAGACAGAAGAAAGCTCTTCTTCAGTGCCAGAGCACTTGAGTCTGCTCTGGGCTGAGCATTAAAATCCATTTGTCATTAAATCTGAGAGTTTCAGACCCACTGCCTTCCCTTACCAACTCCAGGTTTGTGTGTCTGCTGTTGTTTGGAGGCGTTGATGGTTCAACAACAGGGAGCAAGGGTTGACAGCAGAAGGGCATGGGAATATGTCTCTTTCTCCACCAAAAGGGTTGCCAGGCTGCCCAGGGAGGTGATGGAGTCTCCATCCCTGGAGGTGTCCAAGGAATGACTGGAAGTGGCACTCAGTGCACTGGGCTGGGTGACAAGGTGGGGATTCACAGGTTAGACTCAATGGTCTGGGAGGGCTTTTCTAACCTCAATGATTCCATGATTCTGTGACTATAGTGAGACTCTCTTTGGTACTCGGTACCATGGAGTACCTGTTGATGCTGGGACTCAGTGTCTGAACTTCCTGGTGTGCCCCACAGTCCTGGTCCCCTGATGATGGAGCCTGGAGAGCCTTTATGAGCACCCTCCTGTAGCTCCTGGTGTGCTCTCAACTTCCCTTCCAAAGGAAAGAGAATTGAGTACTGTTTATGGTGAGAATTTAGCAGTGGTAGAGGGTTAGTCAGTCTGTGCTTTGTGGTGATTGATCGTATTATAAAAGGTTAAATATGGTTTCTTGCATCTTATTCCCACTATCCAGAAATTATTTTACTGAGGGATGTGGCCAGTTTTGCTTGTGCCCTTACAGCAAACACATACACAGCTGGGAATGATCTAGTGACTGTGGCGATGACACATAATAAGACTGTTTGGTGTGACTTTTGCTGAAGAATATAATTTTAGGCACATTTCATAGCAGTCAGGACAGTTGCAATCTAATGGCTGTCTGGAAAGTGTCAGAATTAACAGTCAAACAGCCAAATTCAGAAAGTTTTTTGGCAGAATTGAGATCATAACCTGCTGAAATGATCAGTTAAAAGACACCGCCTCACTTTACAGGCATCGCTGTCGACATACACACATGTGAAAGTACAGTATGCTCACTATTTCTGGACCTTCTCTGCTTGCAAAGGGGTGTCTGCGCACATCTGGAGCAAAACAGATGGGCAAAAGATACAACATTGCCTTCTGGTGGTTTTCTACTGTCTAAGAGGTGGGGTTGATCTCCAGGTCTCATCAAACTTCGGTTATTCAGTGATCCTCTGACTATCAAGTAAGGAACAACCTACAGAGAACAGAAGTTAGCTTGAGCCTTTTCCACAGACTAGTGGGAAAATAGAGAGACTTGTGACTCCAAGGTCTCCAGCAGGATGGGCTGTAGAGAAATGACTGACTGAGCAGCAGTGGGTAGAAAGTAGTGAACTTTGAAAATCCAGCTTGGAATGTGAGAGCTCTTCATACATCCATACATAAGAGTCACACCAATTTCCCTGTAAAGGGGAGATATTACTCTAAGTGGCTCTGTCAGAAGTCACTTCCACATCCATGACCAAGGAGTGTAATGCCAGGCTTCCTCTCTGGCTCTCTGTTCCTCTTTCTTCTGCCATTTACTTGGATTTACTAGAAATGTTGCTTTTTGTACAGTGCACCAATATCTACACCAATACCATGACATTCCCACTGCTATGTGAGTCCTGATGTCATAGAGCAGGACTGTCAGAAAAGTTATGGTCAGGATTTGGACTGTGAATAAACTTTCCTCAAGTGCATCCAAGTTCATGAGAGAGGCTGTTTTGCACCCGTACCAGGGGGAACCCAGTAATGGATTGCCACTTGTCAGACCAGTCTCTTGCTGGCCCTTCAGAGGTAGAGCTGGAAAACAAATCCCAGCTAAGCAGACCTTTAAGACAGGATCAAGTAGTCATTTTATTTAAATGCTTTCAACAGTATTGTATCACTTTAATTAGACTACTCCATAAGAAGGTCTATGCCATATATTTGCAGTTAAATGAAATGTGAGGACTTAAAGGATTCTGCCGAATTGTGTTGAATGTGACTGGACTCTCCTCAGATGACTGGTGTTCACCTGTGTTTCAGACCAGAGTTTTATGTATTGTAATAATAAAATCTATATTGTAATACTAAAATTTTAAAATATGGCTTCATTTGGGAAAAAATATAATAATTTTGTGAGAACTACTTAGTGAAAAATATGCTCCGTCATTAGAGGTGGATACTTTATGGAATTAATCCTACATCCATAGTAATCACATAGTAATTACATAAGTGATGTGTCTCCATGTTCACAGAATCCCAAAATGGGTCAGGTTGGATGGGATCACAATGGGGCATCTGGTCTCACCTCCCTATTCCAGCAGGGACATCCCAGAGCACATAGCACAGGATTGTGTCCACAGGGCTCTGGAATATCTCCAGTGAGGGAGACTCCACAGCCTCTCTGGACAACCTCGTGCTGTTCAGTTAAATATGTTCAGTGCTGGGTCACTGCACAGGGAAGAAGTTCTTCCTCTTGTCCAGGTGGAACTTCCTGGGCATCAGTTCCTACCCATTCCTCTTGTCCCATTGCTGGCCTGGTCCATCCTCTGCCCCCTCCCTGCACACACCGACACACAGGGATGAGGTGCCCTCTCCATGTCTCCTTTGGAGGCTGAACACCCCCAGCTCCCTCAGCCTTTCCTGGCACAGAGATGCTCCATCACTTCAGCATCTCCGCAGCCTCTGCTGGCCCTGCTCCAGGAGCTCCGTTGTCTGTCCTGTGCTGAGGAGGCCAGAGGTGGACACAGCACTGCAGATGTGCCTCCCCAGGGCTGAGCAGAGGGGCAGGATCCCCTCCCTGACCTGCTGCCAATGCTCTTCCTTATGCAGCCCAGGATCCCATTGGCCTCCATGTCCCCAGGACACACTGTTAACTCAGGCACAGCTTGTTGTCCACTAGGACACACAGGTCCTTCTCCACAAAGCAAGAGAAAACCATGACTGTGAAACACTGTGGGTCAGCTGGGAACATGAGTGTTGTTTGCATTTTAAGCCAACAGAGAGTGGGTTTAGATTAGATATTAGGAAGAAATTTTTGGCTGTGAGGGTGTGGAGGCCCTGGCACATGTTGCCCAGACAAGCTGTGGCTGCCCCATCCCTAGAAGTGTTCCAGGCCAGGTTGGACAGGGCTTGGAGCAACCTGGGACAGTGGAAGGTGTCCCTGCCCATGGCTGGGGGTGGAATGAGATGAGTTTTAATGTTCCTTCCAACCCAAACCAGTCTGTGATTCTGTGATTTTTTTTGGCATGGCCCAATCAGTCAGTACTAATACTATGAAGTGATACCAGGACTAATAAAGCCTAATTTCAACTATTTGATTATGATTTCCATGTGTTAAAAGGATTTCAGATGTAGAACAACCACTGTTGCTGATTGAACAGCATCCCTGTAAACAATTGCATATGCTGTGATATCCTGGATTCTTTCATCTGGCTTTGTTCAGTGTCATTCAATAATTGCTAAACTGAAGGTTGACTAGGAGTTCAGTTCTAAAAAGGGAATATTAAGAATACTGGTTTATTTGGTTATTTTTCCCAGCTGTTGTTTAAGGTTAGAATACAAAAACTTTTCAAAATGTGATTCCCAAAGCTGTGTTTATTAATGCTGTAATGTTGTGTCCATGGAGTTGCCCTGTGGAAATGCCTCTTCATAGGCACCTAAAGTGTGTTCAGAACTCAGCACTGAAGGCAGGTCCTTCCTCAAACTGGGAGCAAAATCCCATTGCTGGGCAAAGTTCCACATTTCATAACCTTACAGAAAGCCTCTTTCATTCTGAATATTTTTCCTAAACTGTATTTCTGTTTAATTTCCTATCTGCTTGACGCTTGTTGTCTGTTTCTCTGTCAGTTCAACAATGAATCCAAAATGCAGTATTTACCTATTTTGAAAGCTTCTTTTGGTAGGGAAACCCTTGAAGCATCCCTGAATGGCATCTCATTGCTCCATCCTTGTTATGATGGTGTGTAATTGTACAGAATAACTGGAGAAACTGACAGCTCTCTGGCTGGGAAAATCCCTGAAGTGGCTGCCTGGAACCCCAGGAGTATCTGAAAACATAGGTTAGGAATAAGTAGGAGAGAAATATTCTTTGTGCAGAAGTCTAGTCAAAATCAAACAGAAATTGATGGACTGAAATGGGTTAAGAAAAGCTGGTGGAATATCATGGTTGTGGAAGTAGTGTGGATTTATTAGTCTTGGTAAACCAGTGGCTTTGTCAGCACTCAGTAGTTTTGCTGTCACTTAAAATCTAAGCTTATTGTGCTTCCAAATGGAAAACAAACCTGAGAACAGCAAGGAACAGCAGAGGTGATTCCTTTGTAGCCCACAGGACCTTCAGGATTTCAGGCTCTTTCTAGATGCAAGTAGCAGATTACAAATCCTACTCTGGGAAGAGGTGTCAAATTTCTGTGCATCCCTGAGAAGTGTTATCTAGGTCAGTGTAAGGGTGGAAGCAATTTACTACTGGCTTTTGAACATGGTAAAGATCACTGGCTCCATCCCTCTTAACATTCTGCAGGGGAACAGAATCAGTGTTAGTGGTTTAATGGTAGCGGTTGCCCAGAGAAGCTGTGGCTGCCTCATCCCTGGAAGTGTCCAAGGCCAGGTTGGATGGGGCTTGGAGCAACCTGGAATAGTGGAAAGCGTCCCTGCCCATGGCTGGGGGTGGAACAAGGTGGCCTTTAAGGTTCCTTCCAGCCCAAACCATTCTGTGCTCCCAGGAGTTTGGCACACCTGTGAAAAGTCTGGCCCTGGAACCAGAGCATTCACTGCTTCAGCAGAGATGTGTCAGTGGTCTCTTCATGTTTCTATCAAGGTTGGGTTGTTCACTCCAGTAGACAAATGCCAATTCTAGGGTTTTATAGCAATGGTGAAAGTGATGTGGAAATTTCAAGTTTCTTCACTGTATCTGCTGGAGGAAAAAAAGTAACCCCACAGCAAACCCTAAAATACAGATTAGTTTTCATGACCTGAGAAGGGCCACAGAGGTTACTCATCTAATTTAGTCCTCAATTCAGAAGTTCCTTTTGTCCTCTGCTGAGGTCACAAAAGAAGGTGCAGTGCCACAGCAAGGACAAGAATGAAATCTCTACTCTCCCTTTTCCAATGCTAAGGTAAATAAATGCGCTACTGCAGAGGAGGCATTTAGGATAGAGGAAGCACTGCATCCAATGGCTCTTTCTTCCAGACAGAAACACAAAAAAATAGTGTGATAGCATTGCACTGAGTTGCAGTTCCCCTGCCTTCTGCTCACTGCCAGGTTTTCTTCCAGAGTTTCTTAATAAAGAAATAAAAGCTTCCTGCAGTCAGCAGTCTCTGTGCAGGGATGGGGTCAGGCTTTCACTGGCCAGAACAACAAACAAGTTTTTTGTATGTGACCAAGGCCAGGAGCAGAAACTTAAAGACCTGAAAGGTGAGACAAGGGTAGTGAAGATATGTTTGAAGAAACTCAGTCACTTAAATCACCATATATTTAGCATAATTGTTCCTGAAGGCTGTGAAAATCCTGAATTATTTCACATCAAGTTTGCTCATTATGTAGGTTATCGATAGTGCCACGTTTAATTTGCTGGAAATTAAATGCTGGGAGAAAAGATGCAATTTTCACAGTCATGTAATTTTGTTTTGTAGCACGGATATATAAATACACCTGTAAACTGTGGTGCAAGTGTTGACTCTCAGATCCAGTGGAAACAGCTCATGTGAACTCACTAGTGCATTTTAATGGAAAGGTCCCACAAGGACATGCTTTTAGTTCTAATTACTGATATTTTCAATATTTTAATTAAAAATATGTAAGAGGAAAAAGGAAAATGGAACCTTGTTTTGCAGTGCTTGGTGATCCAAAAACTTTTGTAAAGCTGGTTGTGACACCCTGTGAGTGTGACCAAAGGAAACAAGCATGAAGTTGTAAAGACAGCAGATAACAGCTGCTGTCCAAATGTGAAATCATTGAAGGAGGGACAATGAAAAACATTAACTGGCTGGAAACTCATTCCCTCATAGTTATTAAGTTGTAAAAGTTGAATACATTTAATGTTTTTGCTGGCAGTAAAGCATTCGCTGTCCAAGGAGGCTTTTCCTTTGCAAAGACCCTGCCTGACCTCTGTGCATCTTATGTTCAGTGGCTCAGTGGGGATTCTGCCCCTCTGCCCACAGGGCCTGGAGTGACAGGACAAGGGGGAATGGCTTCCCACTGCCAGAGGGCAGGGTTAGATGGGATACTGGGAAGAAGTTCTTGGCTATGAGAGTGCTGAGACCCTGGCACAGGCTGCCCAGAAAAGCTGTGGCTGCCCCGTCCCTAAAAGTGTTCCAGGCCAGGTTGGATGAGGCTTGGAGCAACCTGGGATGGTGGAAGGTGTCCCTGCCCATGGCAGGGCGTGGAGTGAGATGAGTTTTAATATTCCTTCCAACCCAAACCATTCTATGCTTCTTTGATTTTTTAGTTGGAGCAGCCACAGTTGCCCATTAAATATCCATGGGAAGGTTGCTTAAGGTTCACTATACCATAATTCCACACTATCTTGCCTATGCAGTATTCCTTCCTGCAAGATACTGACAATTTTATGGTGTTCCTTTCAACCCGTGAGTGAGTTATGGATTCATTTCTGCAGGGGAGAACGAACAACATTAATGGGACTTTGGAGAGCAGTTTGAGTTTCAGGATGATGTATCCTTATCTTTTGAAGTTCTTCTGTACTGATCTTTGAGGCAGATATGAAACCATTGAAATGATGTTTTATAACCTACCTTTGGGAAAACAAATGTTTGTAAACATTACTTTCTTTTAAGGCCATAAGAAGTAGTTACTACATGTGTTCTATACTTATAAGCCACTGCACTTATAGATCCTCATGTCTTGCTTCCCTTTTTATCCTCTTATTTTTACCCCAACTCTTACACATTATTTTACTTCAGATTTGTAAAGACTCTCACATGCATGGGGCAAGTTTGGTGTAGAAAAAGTAGGTCCAAAAGGAAACCTAGGGATCTTGGGAATAGGTAGGTGCTGATATTACTTATTTCCACTCATAGGCTACTGACGAGAATTAAATTGAGGTCAGCCCTGGGCACAGAGGTTTATTTGATATTGTTGGTGTTGAGAGTATGTACAATTAATGTCTGACCTCGAGGTGCTGCAGCTGAGCAGATCCTATTATCTTTGCAGGTTCGGAAGGGAAAGCTGCTCCCTGCTCCAGCACCTGAGGGGGAGAAAAACACTTTCAAAGGATGCTTCCAACTGTGCCACCAGGGTGGTGGGGGACTGCTGGGGTTTGATATTCACAAAATTATCGTGATGTAACTTGTTTGTTCTCCTTTAGCTCCCAATTTCTGAAATCTTTCCCCTGGTAGCTGTAAATTCAGCCATAAGTGGTTCTCTGTCTCATTCCCAGCCTTAGTGGGCTCGTTCCTGCTTTATAGCCCTTTGTTATTGTGGGAAATGAAAGAAGAGGGGAGCTTGAGTAGCTCCTCCTCTGCAGTGACACTTAGTCCAGGAATATTTACAGCCAGGAGCCGTATCCTGCATCAGACTCCTGATGCTCTTACAGTGCAGGTGCACTTTCCCCACCTGTGCACCTCTGTCAATACAATGTTTTCGAGCGTATGAGGCCAGCACAATGATGTAGTTTCTCTTTGTATCTTGTCCTGCTTCCTCCTAGAGTTCAATTTTCCTTTCTCCATGTCGCACTAGGTGCTGGTTCATGGCCATCCCGGGATTGACTCAGTTACCCAAATAGTTTCCTCACATAAAACATGTTTAATGCACCAGTATCATCATCAAAATTAGCAGTGCAATTGGTTCTAAGTCAAATCCTTATATTTTTTACTGCTTTGACATCCTTTTTTCAGTCATGGATGTCTTTGTTGGTGTGTTATTGTGAATTGTGCAAGATGAGGTGAAAAGCACTGCAGCTGTGGAGCATCTCTGCAGAAAGGTGCCTCACGGGTTTCTGGGTTTCATCCTGTATTTGCCAATTGTAGGTCATTTCCCTAGAAAAATTAATTTTTAAATGTAAAATATGCTCCTTTTTCTTCATATAGGAATTATGTAGGTGCAAATCGCATTATTACTGTTATTAACAGTAACCCTAGAGGATAGGTGAAGCTTCTTCCCACACAAACTGTGTTAAATCCATGGAGAAATGATTGGAATGCCATAGGGTGTGCACCCAAAGGTTATATTCTACAAATCCTGTTACTTAATAATCAGTTGGTGTGCTTGCCTCCCACATATTACTTGGAAAATGTTCTCATAAATTGAGTCTGAAGCAAATACAGTGTTTTGAGCTATTGAGTCTTTAAAAATAACTCTGTGTTTTGGGTAGTAAAAGGCTGTTAGGTGTTATCAGGCTCTCGCTGCTGTAGAATAGTTTGGGGTTCTTCATGTTTGGAGTTTTTTTGCCAAAAAGTCACAGTATTTATCTATCAGAATGTTAGACCTTTGTAAAGAACACACCTTGCCAGCTGATACAATTTGCATGGCAGCTTTTCCCATTTCAGTGTTTATGCAGGAAGGTAATTTAAGTTGTAATTTGACACAGACTTGTTTTTATCTCACTGTTAATGTTTTGGTTTGGGAAGGTTTGCTCTCCATCTCCACTTGATGAACTAATACAATATTCAGATGCTGTGTGGACCCTGTATTTCAATTTGGCTCCTCATTTGAAGAAATATAGAAAATGTTCAGTGCTGTATAATCAAATAATTTAAATTCTGCTGGGCCTTGTGCCAAGGCGAGGAAGTGGTGTTAGGAGTACTGAGTTTAAAAAACAAACCCTGAATTACAGGCAGCTTTTGGTGCCTTCCAAAGTAGTTTTAGGAAAATACTGAGGTGATGCAGAAGGAATGTGGAAGAGGGAACCTGGAGAATTCGGAGAACCAGGATGAATAAAGAAGCCCTTGGTGGAGGCATGGAGGGACAGAGTTGTTTTTGTTGTATCTTGTCACTGCAGGGCTGGGCAAGCACTGAGGAAGGGTCAGGGGGCCCCTGTAGTGACACCACTGTCCTTCATCCATTACACAATCACAGAACTAACTAGGTTGGAAAAGACCTCTGAGATCATGAAGTCCAACCTATGACCCAACACCACCTCATCAACTAAACCATGGTGCTAAGTGCCACATCCAGTCTTTTTTTTAAACATTTCCAGGGATGGTGACTCCACCACTTCCTTGGGCAGCCCATACCAATGGCCAATGTCCACTGGACAGTGTTTGCATTTTTCAAACACATTGCCTGAACAATGGAAGTGTTGTATGGACAGAGGGAGGGGCAGTGTGCTCCTGGTGTAGTTCACTTCACCTGGATGAGCCAAGGTTTTGGTGCCCTCCTACAAGTAGTCCATCTTATTCTGCCCTGAGCTGGAATGGTCTGACAGGAGGGACCTACAGGTGTCTTGTAGGGGTGAGTTTGGTTGGCAGAGCGTGGGTAACTGAAGAGTCCTTGACTTGAGTGAGCACTACTCAGCACCAACTAAAGCATCAGGGCATTATCAACATAATTTTCATCCTAAATCCAAACCCACAGCACTGTACCTGCTGTTAAGAAGAAAAATAACTCTGTCCCAGCCAAACCCAGGAGTTTTGGGAGAGCAGAAAAGGGGAATTTGTTTTATTTCCATTTGTGTTCAAAAGGGTGGAACAAATTCACTGACATGGAGGTGACACCTTTGTGACATTTTTGTGTCCACCAAGGAAAATTCACGTGAGTGTGTTTGACTGTGATACTTGTATGTGTCCATAAAAAGAGGAATACAGAAGCAGAGAGAGGGAACATTGACTGACATTTCTCTTTGTCTAGGAAAGACACTTGTAGAAGTCACATTTTTCAGGGACAAAGGCTCCCCATTTTTCTGTTGTGATTCCTACACAATTTCTCGTAGGCAGTTGGGATTTGTGTCCCCAGCATTTGGCATTCTGGTAGCATCAGTGGTGTCACTTGTTTGGTATTTCTTCTTGCTGTTGGGGTTCCGAAGTTTTTTCATTATTTCATGTTTTCTACAAAACATTACTGTTATGTATAGGAAAAAATACCGGCAGTTTTGTTCAAGATTTTTTTGATTGTTTTAGGTTTGTGTTTAAAAAAAAAGTGGGTTTAGATTTTTTGAGTGTGATTTTCTTAGTGCAGCCTCTTTTCCATAAGATCATCTTGATAAGAAACAGATTAATAGAAGAGCTCTCATGATATGAGGATGAAATGCCTTGTTTGTTTTAGGCTTGTAATTATTCTCTGTGATGGTTTTAGAGTTGTAACTGATTTGTAAGCTTTAATAATCATAGTGTGCCATCATACCTTGCAGCATTTTATGGATGAATCCATCTCTGTTCCCAGGTTGGTGTATCAGCACACTTAATGTGGCAGTATTTTTCATGGTTTAATTAAAACTATTAATTTCCACGATTTCAAATTTACCATTTTGGCAGCTGTAGATGGATGTAACAAGGATCAAGCCATTGTCTTAGGAGAATGCTGGAATTTACAGAAATTTGGGCAGCTGGGCACAGCTCAGGTGGTTTTTGGGAATTTGAAAGCCAGTGTGTGTCTTCGTTCTGTATCAGTTTATAGGCATTTTGTAAAATTACTTTATTTGGCATGAGGGCAATGAGAATTCTGTGTCACTGACAAATAAAATGAGTATTTTTCCCTCTGAATTAGTGAGGAGAAGCAGCCTGAGTAACTGCCTGTCTATAATGCATTCATTTGGTACAGAACAAATAGACAGTGTGAAATCCCTGCTGAATGCTTGCTTTCCAATTTCACTACATGATGACTTAAAGGGAAAAAAAATCATATAATGTTATTTCAGTGTGTTTGAGATGTGGAAGGAATTTTAAGTTCTTTTATGTCGAGACCATTTTGACTTAGTAAATATTTAGCTAAATTTTCTGTTTCAAATAGAAACTGGAATAATATGTTTCATAATATAATTATATAACATAATATATAACTTTATAATATATGTGATATAATAATATAATGTAACATCATGAGTAACATAATTCACTGGCACAAGTTGCTCAGAGAAGGTATGACTGCCTCATCCCTGGAAGTGTTCCAGACCAGGCTGGACAGAGCTTGGAGGAACCTGGGATAGTGGAAGGTTGGCAAGGGGGTGGAATGAGATGGTCTTTAAGGTCTCTTCCAATCCAAGGCCATCAGGGATTCCATGATTCCATGATCTTTGCTGTAGAGAGTGACTTACACCATAGTTTATGTGTATTAATTAAATCTGTCCTGGTACCATATCCAGCACTTTCATAGGATTCACTTTCTGAGTGTTTGCACTTCAAATATTCCGCTGGAACATTCTGAGGCCTTTAGAAGGTCAGTTCTGTCCATGAGAAACGCGGGATTTATGCCATTTGAGGGAGGGAAGCAATGAAGTTCCCAAAATCCTGTCCTAGTGTTGGACCTAGGAATGGCCTTGCTTGGACACTGTGCCCTGAGTGCTCGTGCTGGAGCACATTGGGGAAGTTGGATCTTCTGGAAGCTTTATGGGAGCATCCAGGAGCCACACACTGAGGGGCTTCAGGGGCCTAAGGGTGGAACTGAAATCCTGGGGAGCAATTCTGAACCATCACAGAGATGGGAAAAATGCCCCTTATTGAAGAGAACAAGTGTGTTTAACTGTGGTCTCTGGAAGGACAACACCAAAATCATCCAGACTTTGAAGTAATTTTAATTTTTTTTAATTAAAATGTCGATGACACTCAAATGTCCACAGAAATTAATGCTATTGCAAAACCTCTGTAGCTTTAAAATTAATTATTCTTTGCCAATAGCAAAGGCTCAGAGTCATACTGTGATTTAGTAAAAGAGATACTTCAGGGAAAAATTGCCCTTCTTTTTTTGCTATTCTACTTATTGTTGCTTCAGTCAAAGCAACATTTTTTACATTATAGTCAAAGTCCTTACATTCTCACCTCTGGGCTGCTGTAGAACGGTGGTAGTGGTTAATGCTATAATAAGGCTCCAGAAATAAAGTAATAGACAGATGTTAAGACTGGCCACTCTGAATTCTTGATTTTATTTTAAATTTTCTGTGTGCTTGAACTACAGGTTCTGGGTATTGGGTATTTCTTTATTTGTTATTTATGTTTCAGGCAGGTGTGTTTGCATGTGGAGATGGCAAAGGGGCTTCTTATCCTGCAAAGGCTGATTAGTTCTAAAAGACTCTTCTCAGGCTTAACAAGCGATTTACCAATGGGAAATTCAACATTTATATTACCAATAACTGTCTGTTTTCTGGGAAGACACTCTGATTCAGCTAATGAAATACTTTTCTCTGCATTTGATTTCATTGCTTGTTTTGTTAGGTATGAGGGAAAAGAGTCATAATACTTCATTTAATTTAGGTAGGAATGGGATCAGAGGATCTGGTTTTTTTATGAAAAAAAATAATGTATTTTATATACATAGTGCACATAAAATATTAGATATATTATACTGATAGTATTTAACTTTTAAGTAGTGAGAACATCATGTTTTCAGACAATAAAGAATTCATTGTAAGGAAATAACTTATCACAGCTGGATTATAAAACAGTTTTCCCCAATGTGGCATAAGAAGAAATTACACTTTTCATAGATGGCAGAAAAGTCATGCTGCACACAAGTGGAATCAGTTACAGGGGATACATGAAGGGAATAGAATCAGGATGGAAATATGCTTTACTGAACATCTGATTGCTACATTTAAAAAAAAAAAAAATTAGAGCATTTGTTCTGAACATGTTCTGACTCCAGACACAGACAGAGCAGCCAGGATGGGGAAACTGCAACCTTGGCATTCCTTCTCTGAGCTAAGTCTGCCTCAGTTTGTCATGGAATCACAGAATGGTTTGGGACCTTAGAGATTGCTGAGTCCCACCCCTTTCCATGGGCAGGGACACCTTCCACTATCCCACGTTGCTCCAATCCCCATCCAGCCTGGCCTGGAACACTTCCAGGGATGGGGCAGCCATAGCTTCTCTGGGCAGCCTGTGCCAGGGCCTCCTCATCCGAACAGGGAACAATTCATTCCCAATATCCCATGTAACCCTGCTCTCTGTCGATGGGAAGCTATTCCCCCTTGTCCTGTAACTACATGTAAATAGTATCTCTGCACCTTTCCTGTCAGCTCCCTCCAGGTACTGGAAGGCCACAATTAGGTCACTCCTATTCCTTTTTTACTCCAGGCTGAAAAATCCCAGTTCTCTCAGTCTTTCCTCTTAGGAAAGGTGCTCTATTCCAAAGGTTTTACTCTTGGATTTTTAAAACAAGTCAAATTTTCCCATATAGTCTTCATGTTAAAATTCTTCTGGTCCATCCTTTTATCCACTTGGTTTAGGACTTGGTATTTCCTTTCCTAGGTGGTTTCCTGCTTATATTATTTAATTATAAAATAAATAGATTTTCATTTTGAATATATCAGGCATATTAACAATGAAGGCAATTACTTTTCTGGAATGAAATCCTGTAATGGAGTCCCCATACCTGGAGGTGTTGAAGAAATGACTGGATGTGGCACTCAGTGCTCTGGTCTAGTTGACAAGGTGAACAAAGTTTGGACTCAATGATCTTGGAGGTCCTTTCCAACCTAAATGTCTCTATGATTCTATAATGAATAGGATGAGAGAAAGGAAAGAAAATCCATGTAATGACCTTGTTTGTCATTGCCGTAGATTGAGGCAGGTTTCTGTTCTTAAGGATGAAGTGCAAGGCCTGGCCTCTACAAATACATTTGTATTTTGAGGGTGTTGTTGGCATCAACAAGAAGGTCAAAACTGGACATCAACCAACATTAATGTGGTACACACCAAAATTAATGGCAAAGATGTTTCTCTTCCTGATTAGCAAGGCAATAATGTTAATTTTTAGTGTTCCACTAACAGGGAAGATCTGAGAATTTAACATTCAGATTGCATACCCACAAAAATGTAACACTTGCAAGGAAGTCAAGAACATTCATGAGATTCATACAGATGTCTAGGATTATGATTCCTCAGGAAAATATTTATGAAGTGGTACAGTAGATTTATGGCCTGGCTGGGTCTGGGTACTTCCATCTATTCTTCTGGCTTGGGAATGGGTGATGCCGAGATGTTTGTGTGGCTTCTCTGCTTCCCAGACAAACATGGCACATGAAATTAGGAGTACAAAAATGCCTCAAAACAAACCCATTTCCTCTGTATAATTGGCTCTGTAGAGTACAAGGAAATAAGCAGAAAAGGCATAGTAACCATCAAAAAAATTAGAGTCCTTGTGTTGTAATGGATATTACAATTACCAATGGATAATTTCCCCAATTTTTCTGTTTCTCACCAGAGTGGAATACTGAGTGAGCAGATACAAGTCCTTTCTGTTTCTGTGGATTCCCTTGTGATTCAGTGTTTCAGGTTGAGTGCTCTCCTCCTGGCCTGTTCAGAGGTAAGGAAAGCATACACTGTGCCACAGGGCACCTCTGTGAGGATCAGGAACTGAGACCCGAGTTGGATTGAACAAGATCCTGGGCTGCTTGTTAAGTATGCAGAAGCTCCACTCCTCTAGCACATCTGCCCATCCATCTTTCTGCTGTCAGGATCTCCAGGCCCCCTTAGACGGTGGCTCCTCATTTCTGTCCTGTCCTCTGGGGTGGCAGTCAAGTGTCTCTCTGGTTTTAAAAGTTTGCAGATTTGGCTAGATACTTCTCCAGCCTTCATCAGTGCCATTATGGGTTTCACTTCATCAGGAGTGTGCTGAGTTATAAAGGTTGTTGGAAGGACACTGTTCTTTGACCTCTTTGAGCAATGAAAATGAGAGCAGGATGAGGTTGGGAGGTGAACATGTGTGGAGATGATTTTCATGCAGGCACTGAGCAGACAGCTGATCTTTTCCTGCCTGCTGCCCAGGAATTTCTGTTGGTGGGAATTCTGCCTTGTTTGCATGTAGGAATTACTGTGTTTGTTCCTTTAAGATGACAAGATTTGTGCATTTCCTGGATAGATGGGACTGTTGAGAGGTTGCCTTTCCCATTTTATAGCCCCGTCTGTAGAGTTGCACTTGGTGAACCCTCTATTTTTTGGTAAACAGAAATGTAGAATCACAGAATCATTGAAGTTGGAATCTCTGTAAGAAGATCATCAAGCCCAGCCATTAACTCAGCATCACCATGTCCACCCTTGACCATGTCCTCAGATGCCACATCCACCTGCCTTTTTTACACCTCCAAGGATGGGGACTCCACTACTGTCCTGAGCAGCCTGTGCCAAAGTCTGACAACTCTTTTGGTGAAATTTTCCCTAATATCCAACCTGAACATCCCCTGGTGCAACTTGAGGCCATTTCCTCTCAACCTGCCACTCATTCCCTGGGAGCAGAGCCTGACATCCCCCAGCTTCCCCCTCCTGTCAGGGAGTTGGAGAGAGCCAGAAGGTCCCCTCTGAGCCTCCTTTTCTCCAGGCTAACACCTCCCTCCTCCCTCAGACACTTTCAAAAATGATGAATGTGTTAACATGAAGATATTTTTACAGATATTACAGTATATAATGCTACTTTAGCTCTTTCTCTCCAGTTCTCTATTTTGCATTTCTTCTGCATTGTGGCACGTTCATTAATTAGAGATCAGTAATAGGGAATACCCTCCCCTGTTGGGATGCAGATGTGATCCAAGAGGAAGTGAACTGATGTGAGAGGAGGTTTTGTTTGCTTTTACATTTAGTGATTTATTTAGTATAATCCTAATTAATTATGTAATGTTACAGCCTTTAAGTCTTCAGTTCTCCTTGTCTTTAAACCACATTAAAATTCTTGATAGGAGCATATGCTGGTTCTTGGCAGCACAAACATCTCCCACAAACCTGGGACCTTCCTGCTCCCTTTGGACTTGCTGCCTCTGTGAAGATAAATGACCCAAACTTGCCAGCAATGCTCTGGATGAGCTTTGTGCCCTTGGGCTTTGAAGGTGTCTCCAGCCTCAGGATGGGCCACATAACCTCTCCCAAACCCTCTGGGTTTGCCCTTCTGTTCTTTAAAGAGCTCTGGTTTGTATGATCCATGTTCAAACAGCCTCATGTCCTTTCACTAGCAGGATGTTCAGTCTCTTGGGATAAAGTAGCTGCTGGTGAAGATTTTTCTGAGCCAGGAGAGAATGTACCAACTGACAGCGAGGGATTAAATAGTTCTGTTGATGCCAAAGGTAAGCCTTGTGGACAACACCAGAATCAATTGATCCTGAAGCACAGAATGTTTTTTTTTTTATTATTTTATTTCCAGGGCTGTGATCTGGTCCCTTCTGACTTTGTTCTTTCCCCTAAAATGCAGTAGAAAAAGGCATTAATGAGCAGTGTGACACTAAGCAATTGGGATTATGAACCCAAAAATGTAATCAGATTTCAGTTTATCAGTGAATTAGGAATGAGATCTGGTGTTGTTAAATACCATCCAGTGATTGTTTAGCCCTCAAGGGGCTAAGGGGCATTAGAAGAAGAAAATGTAATGCTAGATGTGCTGTACTTCTGTTAGTTGTGTGAAATTTAAGAGATTAAGCAGAGAAAAGTCTTTGTCACAGCATGAGGTGCTCCCAAAGGGTCGGATAACAGATAATCCCCTTGTACTAAAGCTATATATTTCAGCTACAACAGCAATCAAAGCAATGCCTGGAGAGCCTGTAAAAAACTGCCTGAAAGGCAAGGGCTCTCCGGATGCTATAGAAGCTGTTTCAAAGTTGATATAACAAGAATCAATTTCCTCTTTTTCTAAACACTGAGTGTTGGATGTTGGGTCTTCTCTGATGCTCTGTCCTGGGCAGAAATCTCCGAGACGTCACTTTCTTTAGTATCTGTGTTTAAAATAAAATGTATAAATAAAAAACCTCTTTGAATGAGGTTGGTGTGTTTGAGGAATGTAAGGTTTTTATTATTATTTTATTTTTTGCTGGTAGTGTTAAGTGAGTCAGGTGACAGCTCAGATGGATATTTTTCAGGAACAAGGAACTGCTGACCTGGAAATGAGGAGAGGGAAAATACAAGTGAATTACACTTACAAGTTGCAAAAGAGGTTGTTAGTCTGAACTGCCTTTTGGTCACTGTCAGGCAGATAGAGCAAAAATGTCTGGAGGGTTTCAGTTTGTAGTTTTCTACCTGGAATTCCTTGAGAGAGTTGTTGCCTCTGCAGGGCTGGGGATGGGAGAGGATTTCTCGTTTGGTACGTTCTCTTAAGTCAGGGAATAAACCTCCAGGTGAGCTCAGGGGGAGCCAGCAGAGCCATTTCAGCAGTTCCATGCTCCCAGGGACATTTCCCAGATGCCTGGGGCCTTTTTCCTTTCGTGTAAGAATACCTTGAAGCTATTTGGATCAGGTTTTCTGAGATTTATCCTTGAAATGAAGTCCTGCTTTCTTTGTCTTGCCAGAGTCAAGTCACGGGTATTGGAGAGAGAGTGGGAGCTGTGTCCCTGTGACAGGTCCAAATACTTCATCACAACTATGCAATTTAGCAAGGAAGCACAGCTCTGAGCTTCCTTTCCTCATTTTTCTCTTGGTCTTTAGTTGTGAAGGCTCCTCCTGACAGTCAGGACCCTTCCAGTCAAATATTATCCCGTTACTTTCCTTGAGCAGTGACTTTTATTTTTCTTGTAATATGGAGCCATGACATGATGAAATGCAGAACCATTATCAGGCTTTTAAAGAGACAGATTTTTGAAGCTAAAAATACTTGCAAGCTAATTTTTAAGATTTGCTTTTTTACCTGTGAATTTTCACAGCAAAAAATGACTAATTTTTGTACTAAATAAGTGACAGGAGAGGTACGATACTACATGACAGCTGCTCTACATCCCAAATTTAAATAGTTGTTAGTGATGATGGCAAGTTCTAAAATATTTCTGAATAATTGCCATGATGGAGATGAGTGATGTAGCAATGGGTGGCCACATGTGAGTGTAATGTCAGGTTATTCTTTGGAAACCACCTACTTTGTGGTGTGTTCCTCCCCAGCATCTGCTGTGCTCTTCATATGTCATGTCTTTCCTCCTCACTCCCTTGTTTGATGGCTTTGCTTTGCTTTTTCTCTCTCAGCCCTTACAACCCTGCTACCTCTCTGTAGTCTTCTGGTATTGGGACTTAGATGCATTTGGAGCCCATGCTGAGAAAGGTGTGGAAGGTTCACCCTAAGCTCTGTGACTTGTGCACAGCACAGTGTGGAGAGTTCTGGGGGTTTAAATCAAACGAAACCTTCATAACTGCTAAATATAAAGGAAAAAATAGAAGGGTAACAGAAGAAAAAAATCTCTTAGTTCCCCAGCTATTCTCTTTTTTGCTACATGACCATCAGGAAAGCACTGAAATATTTAATAAGTACCAACTGAGGATAAAAATGCAAACGTAGAATCAGAGAATCACTGAGTGGTTTGGGTTGGAAGGGAACTTAAAGATCATCTAGTTTGACATACCTGCTATAGGCAGGGAGACCTTCCACTATCCCAGGTTGCTCCAAGCCCTGTCCAACCTGGCCTTGAACACTTCCAGGGATGGGGAGGTGTTCTAACATGGTTCTATATAATGTATATGGACTAAAGCATAGTAGTTGTAAGTCTTGACCTTGCATTTCCTGCTAAATATGAAAGCACTGTAGTAATAAAGTTCCCCGGAAAAGGAAAATGTGCTTGTAACAGTCTCAGTATTTAATCAGTGAGTTAGAATGTTACACTGGCATGTTTGTTTGTGGGCAGTGAATTTTTTGAGTGAGCATTTAATCCTGAGGGTATATATCCTTTGATCCTGAGGTTTTATAGAGGCCACAGTGGGTCTGTGCTTAAACCTGCAGAAGATGTCCGGGAGGAAGATGAGAGGTCACAGCTAAGCTGCACGAATATATGTGTCCCCTGTGCACACATGGGTGACTGGCAGAGTTTTTATTTGACAAGTTTGTTTTTCTCACATATTTGCATTTGCTTGAGTCACGTAGGGGGTTTCTTTCCACGCTGCTTAGTGTCACCAGGGAGGTCTCCTTTCTGATTCCAGTCTGCTGCCTTTGCTTTTCTGCAGCGTTAGACATTCCTCCTCCCATCCTGTACTTCAAAGGCAGTGGAAACCAGCCCAGAAGAGCCCAGCTGTGTTCATTCCTCTCCATTAGCAACCACAAGACATCCTCATGCCAACTCACTGTTTCTCAGTGGAGACATTTTATCCCTTCTATGTGGGGAGCATGGAAGTCACTAGAGCATGCTCTCCATTGAAAATCACCAGCAAGTACATCAAAGGTTGATTCTAAGGCTGGGGGAGGAGATTTGTCTGTAAAAGACATACATGAAGCATATACTGTCTTTGCTCTAGGAGAACCATAGTGAACTGTGGTGCCAGTTTCATATAATTACATCAATTGGGGTTCTTTGATACCATTGTTGTTGCCCTCTCACAGAAGCACAGAATCATTAAGGTTGAAAAAGACCTCTAAGACCATGGAGTCCAAGCTGTGTCCGATCCCCACCTGGTCACTCAGCCCAGAGCACTGAGTGCCACTTCCAGTCATTCCTTGGACACTTCCAGGAATGGGGACTTCATGACCTCCCTGGGCAGCCCCGTCCAATGCCTGTCCACCCTTTCCAGGAAGAAATTCCTCCTCTTGTCCAACCTGACCCTCCCCTGGCACAACTTGAGACCATTTCCTCTCATCCTGTCCCTTGTTTCCTGGGAGCAGAGCCTGATCCCCACCTGGCCCCCCCTCCTGCCAGGGAGCTGCAGAGAGCCAGAAGGTCCCCCCTGAGTCTCCTTTTCTCCAGGCTGAGTTCCCCCTGCTCCCTCAGCTTCCCTGGTGCTCCAGCCCCTTCCCCAGCTCCGTTCCATTCCTTGGACACACTTCAGCCCCTCCACGTCTCTCATGCTGTGAGGGTCCAGAACTGGACATGGCCCTTGAGAGACCTCAGTATAAACACAAACCCCAGAACCAGTAGGTTAAGAGGAGGAGACATCCTCAGGAAAAAAAGTCAACCCAGTAATGCCTCAAGTATAAAACATGCTGTAATTGATGATATAAAGAGGTTGCTCAGTTTGGAGACCTCCATGTAAAACCAGTCACTACCTTGTTTTTGTTGAGCCTTTTGTTTTCCAGAATTTTTATGTGGATATTGTCAAGGCATCGCTGCAGTAAAGGCCTGTAAACTGCAAAAATACATAACTAGTAAAGGGAAAAGTTATACAGAAGTGCTTATGTTCAGGCATAAAACTATCTCTGCAAATACCTTGTGAAGAGGAAAAATCTAAAATAAAGATCAGGACAAGGTGTCACCCTATCAACTATTCAACAAATATGTGAGATAGTGCTAAGAAGTTGTATCAGCTCAGCCAACTCAAAATGCTTCTTTGAGATTTATAATTCAACAGATCCTTTTCCTAACATTTTCCCTTGAAAAACTGGCAGTTTTGTGCCATCTCTGCCAGTCTGTCAAAGGGCTGTGATAGAAGGTGATACCCATCCATTTAACATAAAACAATCAGAATCAGGTGTAACAACCTTTGGGACCTTGGAGTGTGAATATTTTCCCACTTTATTTAGTAAAATGTTAATTTTATGTAGTTTTAAATTCCGTTTTGTTGCCAGATAAGAGTAAAATGCATGGCACTCATTTTCCAAAGGATGAAGTATTGAATAGTATAGTCTATAAATATTTAATGGAATGCTTCCTCTCATCATGTGCAGCATTGGAAATACAATCAGAGTTTCCTCACTAGTTTAGGGAGATAATGCAAGGGTCCAAGGAGGAATAGATAAAGTTAGAAAAATAATTAGAGAGATGATTGGTATTCAACTCATCAGGCGCAAGAAATTCACCCTGAAGTATCTGCAGAACTGGCCAGAACAGTCTGAACTGTTACCTGTGACCTGACCTTGGGTCTGGTGAGTGACAGGAGAGGTCCCCAAGGTCTGAGAAGGGAGATTTCATTGCATAAGTGATTGGTTTAGTAAATTTGTAGTTTGTTTCAAGTTCAGTTGCTCTTTTAAAAATTCACCACATCCTGTTCATTTAAATCAGAATTGTAATCCAGGGTAAGTCACCAGGAACATGGTCCTGGCTCTGTGTGAAGCCGGTGTCTCACACACCTGCTGCCACACAAGGAAGCATTTTCACGCCTGCCCTGAGCTTGTGACAAACATTAAACGTTAAGTGTCGTATTTAATTGTTTTTTTTATTTCTTGGTTTGTGAGGTATCATAGGATAGAATGGGAAAGTCGCAGACAGAAGGGCTTCAGAAAGGACTGAAGGCATTTTAGCAAGGACAGAGTTATAATTTTAAATGATGTTGGCACAGGAAGAAATTATCTGAAATAATTAAGATTTATTTTAGTCATGATGAGTGCTCGGCAATACCAAACAGAGGAGAAATGGCTGTGAATAACTAATAGGACAAAAAAAGGCCTAATGAGGGGCAATGGGTGAGTGGCACTCTGTGAGGGGACAGGGAATGGATTGGAATGTTTAGCCTGAGGGCTGCAGCCCAGGCATGGGCTTCATGGAGGGGTAGAAGCTCCACAATGGGAAAAAGGGGTTACAGGCGATTTATTAATTCTTTCCCATAAATGAGTAGTAGGATTAACATATTTGCAATGAAATTATCCAGTACCAGATTTAAAGCAAGCACACGGAGGGCTTTCCCACGTCCTGGTTGGTACATGGGGCTTGCTGCCTTGGAGCGTGGTGAGATTGGGACAACTCATGGTTCCTTCCAGTGCCTAATGAGGAGGCAGCCTTTCCAGCCTTAAAAAAGGGCTGGAAAGGGACTTTTCACAAGGACATGGAATGACAGGACAAGGGGGGATTGCTGTAACCTGAAGGAGGGCAGGGTTAGATGAGATATTAGGAAGAAATGCTTTCCTGTGAGGATGGGGAGGCCCCGGCACATGTTGCCTAGAGAAGCTGTGGCTGCCCTATCCCTGGAAGTGTTCCAGGCCATGTTGGACAGGGCTTGGAGCAACCTGGGATAGTGGAAGATGTCTTGTGCTGATCTGTAGAAACCCACTGAAATTAGTGAGTTTTTCTCCCTAGTTAAAATAAAAAAGAATATATGTAAAGTCTTTTTAGGGTCCTTGCCGTGAGAACAATTTCATGACTGCTTTGATTGTGCAATAAATTACCCACAAAAAAGGATAACAGAGTAATTTAACTAATTTAACTAAATCCCAAATAGTGTGTTGTTTGATTAAGCAATACTGTGGTGTAATTAAGAGTTGTTGCTGATTAAACACCCTGTAAACACAGAGCTATTAATTAATACTAAATTACAATAAAATTAACAAAGTGACATAAACAAGCCATGTAAATGTTTTAAAATGACAGGGATAATTCATCAGCTAAAAAGCTGCTTATGTAATCCATTTCCTGCAGTTTGCTGAAATTAATATGTATATAATAATTGCAAAAATGTAAGTGGGGCAAGAAGAGCATTTCTTATGATTTTTCAATTCAAAAGTCTTTTTCGATGAGAAACGTGGGGTGTTTTTTAAGCTGGATATTCTTAAACAAATGTTGAAGTAAAGGCCTTGAGCCCCAACTTAGAGAATGCAGGAAAAAGTCTAAAAAATAAAACTCAGTGACACCTTCAAGACCACCTCTGGATTTGACACTTACTTGTCTGATTTGAATATGAATCTGAACAACTCATGCATTCTAAGCTTCAATTTGAGTATTATGTATTAATGCTACAGCTCCCATTCAGTTCTCATTTGCAGGAATGTCAGGATGTCTAAAACTTATTTGCATGCTTAAAAGATCTGCTGGATTGGATGGTTCATGAGTTCTGGAAATCCCAGAGGTTTTCATTTTTCGCTGTGCATTAAGTAGAGAAATACAAAATCCCTGATATCAAAGTGCAGGACTACAGGGGCAGGTGGCAGTAGGAGATAGAGAAATAGTCCTGAACTTTTCCAGACCTGGCATCAAATCTGATTAAGACTAAATAATTTGAAGCAGGTTTTAGCAGTGTCTGAGAACACCTTAGCAGCAAGATTGTCAAGGTGTATAATATCCCTCACACCTTGGGATTTTGTTCTGTGTGAGGCAATGTGACAACTCCTCTAAATATCTCTGGGTTTTAATGGCATTTTGAAAACTACTAGAAATTTAGATTACTATTTTGATTATCTCACAGACAGAAGCTCTAGCAAAAGACTGTGTTTTTTTCCTAAGGAAGTTATTGAAGTTTAAAGACCAAAATTATTATGTTTGTGTCATACAGTTGAATAATACTGCAAGTGCCAAAATGATGCACAGATGCACAGTAGACCTGGTGTGAGTATGAATTGAAGCCCCAATGTCTGAGCCGGCAAGCAGCTAAAAAAAGTTTGTTACAAATATAACAATCTCTTCAGCTTGTAGTTTCAATACCTCTAGAAATTTGGTCTGTATTTTAATACATTAGTGTGACATGTCTTAGATTAATGATCAGTTTCGGTCCTGTCTTCTTGCATGTAGTGTGTACATGGGAACATGAAAATGCATTTGCTAGAAGATTCCAGGATGGGGCAGGTTGGAAAGGGACNGTCTGTCCTGTGCTGAGGAGGCCAGAGGTGGACACAGCACTGCAGATGTGCCTCCCCAGGGCTGAGCAGAGGGGCAGGATCCCCTCCCTGACCTGCTGCCAATGCTCTTCCCAATGCTCCCCAGGATCCCATTGGCCCTGTTCCCAGGGCACACTGCTGGTCTGGGACAGCTTATTGTCCACCAAGACAGCCAGGTCCTTCTCCAGCAGGTCACCCCCAGCCTTTGCTGGTTCCTCCCCGGGTAAAGGACCCTGCAATTACTCCTGTTGAATTTTAAACGGTTCTTCTCTGCCCACCTCTCCAACCTGTCAAGGCTTTTCTGAAGGGCTGCACAGCTCTTTGGGGATCGGCCACTCCTCTCAGCTTGGTATCATCAGAGAACTTGTTGAGGAAGGACCAACCCTTTCATCCAAGTCATTGATGAATATATTAAACAACACTGGGCCCAGTATTGAACCCTGGAGGACCTCACCAGTGATAGGCTGTAGGTAAGTGTAGGTACAACTATGGAGAGATTTATGGGAATTCCTACATGTAATGTCACTGCAAAGATGTGATCTGTAACATGAATAGCCTCATAGGTACCCAGTTGCTTTCAGGTACCAAAGTATTTGCAGATGAAGGTGGTGTCTTGAAGAGTAAAGACCATGAGTTTATGATTTTGTCTTTAGTTACGTTTATCAGTGGATAGAGGGAGGAAAAATAGCTTGGAATAGATGTGCTTGGAGCCATAAATCTGTACATTGCTGAAGGTTTCCCTGAATAGTTCCATATAAGTGGGAGAAATATTAACCAGAGCAAACACAGTCTGAAACAGACTGATAAATATTCCACAGACTGGGGGATGAAAGACTGGGGGAGCTTTTATTGCTGAATATGCTGCTCAAACATTCCTGCACTTTATTGAGATGGAGAGCAGGAGGGAGATTTCAGAAGGACAAGGATGAGTATGAACATGGAAGAGCAACCACTTGTTTAAGAAGTGCAGTGTAATTATGTTGTGCAAGTTCATGTCATCCCTATTTCAGAACTCTTCCAGTGCCGGGGGAAGGCACAGAGCGTGAGAGATTGTGTCTGGAAACATCCATCTGCTGGTTCTGCCCAGGTTCGTGGTATTGAGTGTGTGCTTGAAACCAGAATGTTTCTGGTCTAGAAGCAGCTGCAGCTCCATGTTTGCTTAGATAAATCCTAAATCCTTTCTTATCTCATGCAGGTTTTGCATTTGGCATCTCTTGCTGTCAGTTGGTAACTGCAGGATAAGTGGATCTGATTGAACTCTACATCTGGTGCAACTTCCCTTGAGGACCAAGATTTGAAATGCAGGGTAGAAACCCCATTTTCCTGAATAGAAAGGCTGTTCCCAGTTTTTCCTTAGCTGTGTTTGCTAAGAAGGTCAACCCGCTATTGTCCAACACTCACTGCATTCCCACCTCCCCAAACCTCACAACTAGGCAGATTTGGGTTTTTTTCTAAAATTAGGGGTTTTTTTCTAAAACTGGGGGGTTTTCCCAAGTGAACCACAACCTGTCACTTACATTTGTTTTTCTGGGATGGAAACAGATTGCAGAGCATGCTGTGCTCCCAGCAGGGCTGGGGGAGTGGGAGCCTTGGCCAGCAGTGAGGAGCAGCTGGACGTGGGCTGGGACATGAGTGGGCCCAGCTTTGCATTTGGAACTGGGAGAGGACACTTTGGTGATTTCTCTCTCTCTATGGGGTTCTCTCCAAGCCCTTGATGAATAAGAGCATTTCATAGGGAAGGACTGGCACCATGTTTTCTGCTGTTAGAAAGAAGTGAGTATTAGGAGAGTTAAAGCCTTTCCAGCCTGAATTAGCCAAATAAAGATAACAGGTATTTTTTACAGTTCTCTTAATTTCAAACCTTTGGGGCAGTCTTGTGTGTTGAAGCATCCATCTCTTTCATGCTTTAAGAAATCCTCTGAAACAAATAATATTTGGGAGGAGTGGCTGATGAGGCTGGAGGAACAACACAATGCCCCTGTGTTAACTGTATACAATATTCCAGAGGTGGGGTTGTTCAGGTTGGAAAAGAGAAGGCTCTAGGAGACCTCAGAGCCCCTTCCGGTGCCCAAAGGGGCTCCAAGAGAGCTGGAGAGGGACTTTGCACAAGGGTCTGGAGTGTCAGGACAAGTTTCCCACTGCCAGAGGACAGGGTTAGATGGGATATTGGGAAGAAACTCTTCCTGTAGGGGTGGGGAAGCCCTGGCACAGGTTGCCCAGAGAAGCTGTGGCTGCCCCATCCCTGGGAGTGTTCCATGCCAGGTTGGATGGGGCTTGCAGCAACCTGGGATGGTGGAAGGTGGCTCTGCCCATAGAACGGGAGTGGAATGAGATGGTCTTTAATGTCCCTTCTAACCTAGACCATTTTGTGATTTTATAATCCAATTCAAATCATCACTTGTTGAAATTATTAATTCCTGGTCAGGCTGGCACAGACAGCCTAACCTGTGTAATCTGATGTGGGGGTTGTGAACCTCTCACATGTCAAGTTTTCAAAAATCTGGGAAGTTCAGTGCCTTATTGAATTCCCTTTTCTGTTATGTCTCATTGAACAGAAAGCCACACTGTTTCCACACTAATCAGCTTGAAAACCCTGTTGATCTACAATCAAACCTTTTTCTGAGTCACTGTAAAATTTTGAATGACCTGCATTCAGGCAAAACTTCACCAAGACTTTTTAAAACTGTTTTGGAAGTTTTATTTTATTATAAGCAGTAAATTTTTTAAATATGCATCAGATGCAGTTGTGAGTTTTTGTGGCACAGGGTACAGAAAAAAAGAGAAGTCAGATTATTATTTTGGAATTTGATCACTGCTCCTGTGTGCACCCAACCAAGTTCCACCAACTGTGTCAAACTAGTATTTACATGCAGTGGAAACAGAAGCAGACATAAATATATGGGAAATGTATTCAGAAAACAAGAAATAATGGTAAAACAAATCTTACTTTGACTCAAGTTTACTTTCTGTTGCCAAGAAAATATGACTGAGTTGATTTTCCACAAAAGGTTGGCAGTAAATCAGGTTTTCATTGCTCCAATTTGACGGCAAAACTTATAATAAAAATGCCAGAACAGTGCTCTTTACATATTATTAGTAGTTGATGGAGACTTTTGGAAGATGGTGATTTTCTAAGAGATTCTAGGAACACCACCTGTATGGATTTTTACTAGGAAAGAGGGATATTGATTTACAAACCTGCAGCAGGTAAGTTGTATTGGTTGTAGAGGATATAGTTGCATTTGTACTTCTGGTGATAACTTTGAACATACTTTTCAGCCAAAATCAAACCTCATTTTTTGCCACAGACAAGGAGAAAAAATGTTCACATGCAAAGCAATTCTGCTGCCCCTACCCTGACACTATTTAGGGGTTTTGGTTCACGAATTTGCTGTGTAAGCAGCCAAAAAAAGTAGTGACTGGTCTCTGCAGGAAGCATATTTCAAGAGCTGATCAGTGTTCTTAATTTTCTTGAGTTATGGATAAAAATTCTTAAATTTCTGCATAAAAATGCAAGACCAGACTTCGAGAGAAGTGTAGAGGTGGAGTTTGATATAGGAGATGGTATAGGAAAATGTATGTAGACTAACCATCCTTATAGGTAACATTGGCTTAATTAAAATAAAGGGGGTAATTTTGAAAGCTGCTGGAGAGATTTAGAATTCTTGCTTCATGAAAAATGCGAATTTGCATTCTTTAGCTGCATTCGTAATTGATGATATTGCTCTTCATGCTGATTTTTAACATTTTTAAGTACTTTAGATGAGTTACTTATTTTGGTAGAGAAGAGGCCTAGTGAAAATATGGACTCACAGAATGTGCTGGAGAGGAAAAAAGTAAATTTCATGTAAAAATAAATAGGGCAGACCTAAAAAATTAATGAAGGTGTTCTTTTTGTAAGTTCCAAACTAATGCTTCCCTGTGGAAGTAAGGGAGGTTCGGGTAAGGGTGATGTAGCTAGGAGAGTGCTCAAAAGACCTCTTTGGAGAGATGTATCCACTAACAACCTGGAATCCTGAATTTAAACTAAACCTTAGGCTTAGGTCTTATGCCATTCCTATATTCCCATTCCTAACCCCACTATTTTCATCACAGAATCACAGAATGGTTTGGGTTGGAAGGAACCGGAAAGATAATCTCATTCCAACCCGTACCATGGGCAGGGACACCTTCCACTATCCCAGGTTGCTCCAAGCCTCATCCAACCTGGCCTGGAACACTTCCAGGGATGGGGCAGCCACAGCTTCTCTGGGTAACCTATGCCAGGGCCTCCCCTCGCTCACAGGAAGAATTTCTTCCCAATATCCTATCTAACCCGGTCCTCTAGAAGTGGGAAACCATTTCCCCTTGTCCTGGTACTCCAGACCCTTGGAAACAGTCTCTCTCCATCTTTCTTGTGTCCCCTTCAGGCACTGAAAGGCCACAACTATGTCACCCCAAAGCTTCTATTCTCCAGGCTGAACAATCCCAGTTCTCCCAGCCTTTCCTCCCAGCAGAGCTGCTCCATTCCTCTGATTATCTTGGTGCCTCATCTGCAGTCGCTCCAGCAGCTCCATGTCCTTCCTGTGCTGGTTGCCCAGAGCTGGAGGCAGCTCTGCAGGTGGGGTCCCACCTGAGGGGGCAGAGGGGCAGAATCTCCCCCTCCCCTGCTGCCCATGCTGCTTTTGATGCTTCTTTGAATGCTGAATCCCAAAGCCACACTTCAAAGCTGAACCTCAGCACTCCTAGTGCCTGCCCTTGGAATGCTCCCCTCAAGCCTAACACTGACCCTCACCCAAATCCAACCCCTGACTAGGAAACCTAGGCTGAACATTCCCTGCCAACCATAAACCTTAGGCAGAGACCCTTCCCGTCACACCCTGCCTCACTCTTCCCTGATCCTGAAAGATAAGTTGGCCATAACCTGAACATCCCAACCAGGGAGGATTCAAACCTTCCTGTATCTAATGCCAGTCCCATCACCACACTGTGGGCAGCCTGTTCTGGGCACTTGGCTCTAGATTCAGCAATCTCACCTCTGGGATCCTTCATTTTATCCCCTGCTTCTTGTTTTTGCCTCTGATCTCTGGGCTTGCTCTGGTACCTTCCTGCCAAGTCCCAGTTCCTGCTTTTGGTTCCCTGATCTGTCCACATCACTCCTTGTATGAAACCCTGACCCCTTCATGGAAAAGATTTTTTGATTTTGTGAATTTTAAGGGCATTTCAGCTTTAGTTTGGTGTGCCTTGACTTCATCGCTTTGTGCCTTCTGCCTCTGCTTTGGTACCTGGTTTGCAGTACTTAGACACAACCAGCAGCATTTGTCTGAGTACCAAAGTTAGAAAACATCCTGCCAGTCTCTAGCAGGACGTACTGAAGCAGCTGTCAGATCTGTCAATGAAAACTGAGTGAGTGCAAGGGCACAAAGAGGCAGAAAGTCCTCCAACACTCATTAAAATATAACCAACTCCATGTGATCCACGCCCCAGGTCTTGCTGTTGCCGACTCACAGTGTCAGCAAGCAGGAGAGTGAGCAGATGCCTGTGGCAGAAGGTCAGGAAGCCATTTCAGGAAAACTGAGCAATGAATCCTTTATGTACTCAAATTGTAGAATTCGTACTTTCCTGGCAATTTCTTCAGTCTTCAGAAAATGAAAAATTATAACATCTGGTAAGAACTACAGGCTGAGCCTGTTCTTCAGGGCTTTAACGCTGCTTGTGGATGTTCTTGGAACAGGGACCTCTTTACCTTTCTTATTCCCAAACTTAGCCTGCTCTCCTTAAGATGAAATATTTTATTGTATTATTAATCATACAATCACAGACTGGTTTGGGTTGGAAGGTAACTTAAAGGTCATCATCTCATTCCACACCCTGCCATGGGCAGGGACACCTTCCACTATCTCACGTTGCTCCCAGCCCCGTCCAACCTGGCCTGGAACACTTCTAGGGATGGGGCAGCCACAGCGACTCTCAGAAACCTGTGCCAGGGCCTTCCCACCCTCATAGAAAGAATTCCTTCCCAATATCCCATCTAACCCTGTCCTCTGGCAGTGGAAAGCTGTCTTGGATGGACCGTACAAGGTATCTCATATCCTTGTTTTATGCCAGCAAATGAATTCCATGCCTCTAAACTGAACTAGAAAGTGAAGAGAAAAACCCAGCTAGGAAAAAACCAAACTTTTTCAGAACAGTCCTGTGTTTTGAAGGTTAGAGATTTCGTGGCGCTTGTTGTTTTTCTTCTGAGTTGCCGGCGTTGAGGTTTTTTTTTCCTCAGTCGGGGAGTTCCCCCCACCCCCTCGGGCTTAGGGAACTTTTTTTCTTTCCCTGGGAAAGGAAACAGACCTTTGGACTTTTCTGTTTTGTTTGGGTTTTTTTTTCCCCGGGATTTCTTTTGGTTTTTTTTTTATCTTGGGGTTTTTTTTGTTTTTGTTTTGTTTTGGTTTGTGTTTTGTTTTGTTTTTTTTTTTTTTGTTTGTTTGTTTGTTTGGGGTTTTTTTGGGTTTTTTTTTTGGTTCATATTTTTTTCTTTCTCTGTTGGACTCTGCTCAAACACTGGGACTCTTCCACCAGCTTGGACCCCTGAAGGCCCCTCCCCACACACACACACCAACTCCGATACAAGGAGGAGAGAGGGACAGAGGGACTTTTTATAATGCAATCCTTGGATATATTTCAGGTTTTCTCTTTCTGGTGGAGAGATTTTCATTTTCCTTTTATCATTAGCTTAGTCGTTCTTGTATAGTATATTTGTCAATAAATAATGTTTTCCTTCACTTCCCTTTGAGGAATTTTCTTCCCTTTTTTTTGATTCAGTGGGGGAGGGTGAAGTTGAAATTTGTATCAAACTTATACAGAAGCCATTCCCCCTTGTCCTGTCACTTCTGGCCCTTGGAAATAGGCTCTCTCTGTCCTTCTTGTGTCCCCTTCAGGTCCTGGAAGGCCACAATTAGGTCACCCCAAAGCTTCTCTTCTCCAAGCTGAACAATCCCAATTCTCTTAGCCTTTCCTCATAGGAGAACTATTCCATCCCTTTAATCATCTCCATGGCCCTTAAGAAAGAAGGAGAAAGCTGTCCTCAAAAATTAGAATCTTAGAAATAGACCAAAAAATACTCCAGATTTAATGATGAGAGTTGTTTTCCTGGCAGCCATCAGCTCTAGAAATTAAGTTAGTCCTCAATTACAGCCTTGAAAACGTAGTTAGTCAGCACTATATTTTACAGTGGTTCTACCAATATGCCATTTGTGCTCATTCATTGGATTTGAAGTCAGTTCAGTGTGTTTTCAGTGTTCAGATCTTCCTTTCAGAGAAAACTCAACCAGCAGGCACATTCTGGTGGGTGCAAAATACTCTGCTTCCCCTAATAGGGGTGAGAGAGTCCAACAGAGTGACTGATCCTTCAAAGAGCTCTGAACCATATGGATGGTGTAAAATCTCTAGTAAACTCCCAAATTAAAGATATTGTGGATGAAATGGATACAGCTCCTCTCACACCAAAGTCCAGAGTAATATAACAGCCACAGTCTGTGGCAGCATTGTCATCTTCTAGTGCCATGTAAAACTCAGGGCTGAAGTACCTGTCTCTTTTTATAATGTTAAAATAAAAAAAATCTCCATCTAAACAGCCTTATTTTTTTGTGAAATAATACACAGAGCTACAAGCCCTTGATGATTAGAGGAAAAGTGTTCTGCAGTGTGTGAACAACACACAGCATGATGCATCTTCATTACCAGAATGCAAAATGATGATCATTTATCATCAAATCTGCTGACAATGGGCATTAATCTCCCAGTAAAGCAAGTAGGAAACTCAGCTCCCATGGCATTGCAATTCATTTTGTCCCTCTCCCTCCACTCCACACAGGAAAAACTGGTAATTCTCTGGACAAAGTAATTGCAGCCATAGTGGTGTGGATTTTTGGGGGGGAAATATGGAATTATTTTGGTGGGATGTGGATTCGGTGGTGACCAGTGGTGGCAGAACGTGCATGTGTTTCATACAGATCAGAGCACATGTTCCATGAGCAGTTATCCTCCCATCCTCAATCTCCCACCAGCTCTGTGTAAAGCAAAGAACAGGAGTTCTTTCAGGAGGAAGTTTCACCAATATATTTCTATGCTGGAAACAATTTTTTTCTTTGGAAAAATATGATGGAATAATTGGATATCTTCAGAAATACAAACAAATATTTGTTGTAATGAACTGCATGTTGTTTATTCCTTATGTTTGTCTGGTTGCACTTTTTTTGTGTGTGTCTCTATATGAGAGAAATGATTTGGTCAAGCAGACCTGGGGAAAAGTTATGCACTCCCACACACATCTGGAATCTTGTTAATGAGGCTATTACCCATTTTTACTGAGCTAAATTTTGAAGGCTGATAAAATGTCACGTTTCCCCTTATGGGATTTTTTTTTAAGTCAGCACAACATCCATGTATTTAGCCAGATTTCCAGCTGCCTTCCAAGCTGTGAGTTATTTCCTAAATCTGACTTCCCAAAGTACTGTGTGTTTATTCCACGTCAGAACAAAACAGCAGTTTTGGTTATTGCAGAAGAAACCATGTGTCCCTAAACATCCTTGTTTCTGCTTGAAGAGCAAGGCAAGCTGGAAGCTGGCTAATTCCAATGGATCATACAGCTTCTCTGCTGGGCAGCCTGGAGAAAAGAAGACACCAGGAAGACCTCAGAGCCCCTTCCAATGCCTGAAAGGGCTTCAGGAGAGAGCTGACAAGGGACTGGAGGACAGGACAAGGAGGAATGGTTTCCCATTGCCAGAGGACAGGGTTAGGTGGGATATTGGGAAGGAATTCTTCCCTGTGAGGGTGGGGAGACCCTGGCACAGGTTTCTGAGAGAAGCTGTGGCTGCCCTATTCCTGGAAATGTCCAAGGCCAGGTTGGACAGGGCTTGGAGCAGTCTGGGATAGTGGAAGGTGCCCCTACTCATGGCAGGGATGGAACAGGATGAGGTTTGAAGTCTCTTCCATCCCAAACCGTTCTGGGAATCTGTGAATTAACAGCCCTGAGAAGAAGTTTTGTTCTTCTCTTGGTTGAGTCATAGCTCTTTGCATATATTCCAGACAATTGGGTCCTATTGGGTACATAACTTATAAATACTAAAGTAAAACAGAAAGCAGAAACTTGAAAAATATCTCTGCTTCCTGTGAAATTCTCCCAAGGCAATGATGATAGGTGCTCTTTTAGTAAAAGACCTGTATTTTGGCAGAAAAAAGGGAGGTGAAATGAGCCCAGCAAATGTACAATTTGATTTTAAAGCCAACCAACAGCAATTTACAGTGTGCTCTCTGCTGTCCTGGGTCTCCACATATGGAGCCCTGGGCTCTGTATCCTGTGCCCACCAGGCTCTCCTTGGCAAACGTCCTTGTGTGGTTTCCTCTTGTGAGTAAGGTAAAAGCTCCAACCCAGGAGGCTCAAAAGCCTGTTGAACTTCCATGGGCATTCCGAGTTCCTCCATGGCACGGCCTCACCTGGATAAACACTGGAAAAATGGCACCCCAAATACTCCCAGTCCCCCCAGTTGTGTTTTCCATCCCAGGGAGAACAAGTAAAAGGCTGGAAAGCACCAGGCATAGATTTTACTGTTCAATATTTTAGGTTGGGGAAGGGCAGAGAATATATTTGAGTCTAAAGAAATTACAGATAAGTGCCTGGTATGTTTTAGGGTAGGTATTTTATAAGAATAAAAATTGTTACGAATTTTTCCTTGGTTTCTGAGTTGACAGCCTTCATGAAAATATGTAGACTACTTTAATGGAAACCTCAGGCATTGTTTTCTTGCTATTTTTCTTATTTGAAGCTGCGTTTATTAGGAATAAAATAGCAGATATCAAAAGCTATGGAGTCTGCTCTTCTCTTTTTGTTTGGAAGATGAAAACTAAATAAAGGAAAATACATTATATAAGTTGCTCTTCTTAATCAGTAATTAAAATATGAACAGTATCATTAGACTTCTGTTTTATGCTTTCCAGGTGATCGACATATAATCTCAACAGCTATGGCTGAGAAGTGCAGTTAAGGTACTGTGATAATTTTCCTTTTAATATGGGCATGTTTTTGCTAAAAATTATTTCCAAAATACTCTCTCTGGTAATCTCCTTAATAACCTCTATTCCTTGAGGCTGAGTTTGACTCTGAATGGTTTCTTTTCCTCTTTAATTTGCAAATTTGTCCACTGCACTTCCTGGAAAATACATGATTTTTTTTTTCCTTGTATTCCTTATCTTTTAGTGTTCTGGTTTTATATTCAGTTCATGTTTCAAGATGTTTCTAAGAATTTGTTGATTTGAGTTACAACATGGAAATCAGCTCAGTGTCTCTGCTAGACCACAGGGAACAGAGGATTGGGTTCCTTGGAAATACACATCTCATGATCAGATTTATGTCTCTTCAAGCCATGTTTCCACTTGTGAATTCCAGCTGGGATTTCACACACAGGGTAACAAGATGGGAGAAGGTGGAAGTGTGTCAGGTTCCTTTTCCAGGACACTTTGCACTGAACTCGGGTGGCAACATAACTTGCAATGAAAAAAGTGTTTTCTTTCCTGTGAAAAATTCAGATAAAGATTAAAAACTTAATGAACAATGTTAAGCAGTTATTCTAAAATGACATGAACTAATTCTTGCCAAAGCAGTTGTCATGGCAGTACTTCCATTGCACTTCTAAATGCTCTACTCTTGGTTTAATATTGCTGTTGGAGTAGTAAGCTGCAAAATCATCCTGGAATTCCAAAGTCTCCTTTCTGCTGGGAGTTTTTGTTGCTGAGTCTGTGTGATTTATTTGAGGATAAGTAAAGAATAGGAAAGCTCTTGGTTTTGTTAGCTACTTCCTTTGGAGAAACTGAATACACTAGTTTTCCCATTTTTATCTCTGGTCTCTAACAAAAACTTGGAGTGTTGATTTCCACATGGGGATAATGGACTCTGATGTGTGAATACTGTGCAAAAGAGAGCCTGAAAAGTACATGCAGATTAGGTTATTTCTTAGGTCAGGTTCGGAACAAAGAGTAATCAAGAAGGTCCTAAGTTAAAAGTGGGATAAAAAGCCAAATTCTGATCAGGTGATTTTATCTGACTACAGAGGTGGTTCTTTTTGCTGAGATAGTGAACAGCTCAGGCTGCAAGAATGTGGTGGGCTAGAGCCACGGAGATTTATAGGAAGCATTTATTCAGTGCAATTCCCAAAGGAAATTATTATTTGAAGTGGAGATGGAGCAGATTAATACAGAAATTATAAGAAGCTGACTAAGGCAGATAAGGAGCTGGGAAGAGAGGAGACCAGGAGGGGATGTAGTGAGAGGTGAGCTCCCAGGTTGTAGGGGAAGTATTGGTAGCATTCCTAAGGGACAGGTCCTGTGACCAGCCCTCTGTAATTCTTCTGCAACAACCTTGGCACAAGGTCTGTGATAAAGTTTTTTGAACTCCTGTAATGCTGTGAAGGACAGAAACATTGTACAAAAGAATTTTGTTGACTTTGTGGATTAGTATCACAAAGGCAGGAGAAAATTTAAGAATCATAAACTGCCATTCTGTTAGGGATTAAGAGCAGGGGGGTTGCTATAAACAAGAATTTTGGCATATGGAAATTCAGGTTTTTTTTTAAAAAAAGTGTGTGTTTGTAGCACATAGCTGAAGCTTTCATAACCACATCATTTTCTAGAACACCCCTCAACAGAGCTGTGATTTACTCTGGCTAGCTGAGAGCCTAGGTATTCTATAAATTCAGAATAAAAAAAACCCTAGTTTTTAAATATCAAGTTCTGAGCCTTATTCTATCAAGTTCAAGACAGCTGCAGGTGCAAACTCTAGCCTTGAATGAGGAGTAGGAAGGTGCCAGACTACCAAGACATAGGTTACTGTAGCAGCTGAGGAACTGATCTTCATGTAATGAGCCCATCTGCCTTCTCCCCTCCAAAAATCCCTAAACAAACCAAAAAACTGGAAACAAGCCAGTGTGGATCTCAGGCACTAAGTGAGCAGTCCTGTTCTTTGAGGTAAAAAACCTCAACTAGGGTAGGAGAAGCTGTAGCAGAAGCTCAGCCATGGAGACAGAGCTGGAGGCAGAGCAATCCCTGGAATGAGATGTCCAGCAGGAATCTGAAGGATAAAGTGGTACAGTTTTGGCTGTGGGAGGGAGGAGTGGAGCAGGACACTCACTGGGGGTCAGATCAGCTTGGTACAAAGACAAACTGATGAGATCAGTGCTCATCTCACCTCACAGAAGAACCAATATGTGGTGTGGGGGTCCAGCTTAGTAAATATATTGACACCTGCCTTCTGTGGTGCTGACCAGGTGTCCTCAAAATCAGCTTTGGAGGAATCCAGGAAATCTGAAAGGATCACTGACACGCTGCCTTCAGGGTCACCACTCCACAATCTTTCCTCTAGTTGAAGAATCCTAAAACTACTGAGAACGAGGAAAAAGAAGGGCCTTTTTATCACAGAATTACAGAATAGTATGGGTTGGAAGGGATCCTAAAGACCATCTTATTCCACCCTCCTACCACAGGCAGGGACACCTTCCACTCCAAGTTGCTCTGAGCCCTGTCCAACCTGGCCTTGAACACTTCCAAGGATGGGGCATTTTAGCACAATCCCACCTCCAGAGCTGCAGCCCCAGAGTCCTACCAAAAGGACATCATGGTGATTAAAAGGAGCAGATGAACCCCAAAATGGGCCCCTCATCAGTGAAATATGGGTGTGCTCTCCTCTGGCTGACCCTCTGAGAATTGGGGATTAAAGCCAAAAAAAAAACAAGAGGAAGAAAAGGAATGTTCCACAGATCAACAAAAATTTGGTCAAAAAATATGAAACAGAAGGTTGGACTGAGTGATGAATTTTCTGAGTGAGAGGATGACAGCAGTGCAGTCTCCAAAGAAACTGTGCACAAACCTGTGATACTCAGCTGATAAATGAACTGCAAAAGAGACAAGAGTGAGCTGCTGATGCTTTTATTCAGAGCACTGAAGCCAAGTGCTGACTGTGGAAAACTGCCGAAGAATTGAGCAAAACAAAGTGCCTGGGTAGGCAAAACCCCCTGGAGGTGGGTGCAAAGTGAAGAAGACAAAAATCCCATACAGAGGTGATGAATGCTGAGCTGACCATTGCCACTCACTGGCCAAAATGTTGGACATAGCTAGAGCTGTAAAATACAAGAGATGCTTTCCTGAGGATCATCGTAAGAATCATCATAGAATGGCCTAGGTTGGAAGGGACCTTAAAGATCATCTTGTTCCAATCCCTTGCCATGGACAGGAACACCTTCCACTATCCCAGGTTGCTCTAAGCCCCATCCAACCTGGCCTTGAACACTCCCAGGAATGGGGCAGCCACAGCTTCTCTGGGTGACCTGTTCCACATTAACTTTAGTTATGGAAGTTTCATAACAGGGTTTGGAAAATATAAAGACTTTTTATTCAGGAAGTGAGTGAACTGCAAGTGTTTGGGGGTCAGTTGTGAGTGTGGGAAAATCCTCCCATGGGATGAATGTCTCTGCTCTTCTTTAGGGGCTGCTCCTGTCAAGGAGGGACTTTTAAACATGGACAGTTGAGAGATGGATGAGTAATTGTGTGGTGTGCCTCTATCCCTCCCTGTCACAGGACTGATGGGCATTGAATTGCTTTCATAGCAAATAAAGAGATGTTCAGTTTTTAAAAATACGTTAAGGGTTAAAATATGAGGAAATAGAACCTAATAATATGGATAAAATAGGCTAATGGACTTAAGTATGGCTTGAGTATGCTTAAACTGGAAATGGGAAAAAGATGTGATAACCACAGAGATGAGTGAAATTCCAGAAGGACTTTCCAAACACAGTTGGGATCAAAACTCATTGTTTTTTCGAGATGAATTTTGTGGCAGGGATGAGATTTCTGAGTTGAAGTCCACCTGTAACCCTTAGGAACAGCTTGCAATACCAGGAGCTGGCCCCCAATTTGGAGGTGTCCCCAGGCTTTGAAGAAACCAGACTTGAAGGATCTGTGAGGTGAATTTACTGTTGTGCAGTAATGCAGTGTTTGATTATTCCTCTGCCTTGGGACTTCACAAGTTGCCTGAGGAGTCCAGGAGGACCTTTTTTGCCATGATGTTTATTTGATTTCTGGGTTGTTTCCCATCCTTCAGCATAGCTGAATAGATCTTGTAGAGTCTTATGGACATTTTCATGTGATGTATTCAGCCACCTCAGGGTGCTGCAGGGTCCCCTTTCCTCCTCTGCTTTTCCCATCTTATACTATAATTTTGGAGACTTTCCAGCTCATGTCCTAAAGGATCACAACTTGATAAAAGTTGCAGTTAGCAGTGGAAGTGAGAGAGGAATGACTTACTCACCCACAGCCTGCCTTCTTGTTGCTCTGTGGACATCCCTGGATGGATGAATCCTTCTCACAGAGAGGTGGAATGGTGACACTTGGATGCAGCAGCCTGAATTTATGTTCAAGACACTAATGTTAGATCTGTTAGGATCTGAAATATTTGGAGCCATATACAGTATAGATGCCGGAAGTCTCCAAGTCCATTCTTCTATTTTAAAGACACTTAATTCTAGAAATAAATTGAGATCTGTTACCCTAGTAAAAGAGTTGGATGAAAGAATAAAAAAGGCAGATTAAGAGAATGTCCTGAACATGACACCCTAAGTCATATGATCTAACACATTTTCATCCATTTGGGGTTTATAACAGATTTAGAGCAATGGAAAATATTTCCCTATCCTGAGGTGTGTCATTGCAAAGCCAGTGTTCACAGTTTTGTCAGGAGTGAAAAACTCATAAGAACTTGAAACTAATTTTTTCTTTGGTTGTTTTGTTTGTTTGTTTGTTTGTTCTACATCATCACGGCTAAGCTTCACGAATGAAGATATGGGAAGGGCTCTACCCACGCTTGCTACAAGTGCACTGATGGCTAAAAAGGCTGCAGGATAGACAAATTCGGGAACAAAAGGCACAGCTAAAAGTCTCCTTAGGTGGTATTGACAAGGCACGGTTCTTTCTGCGATGTCTTTTCTCCTCAAGACTAATTCTGCATGAGTTTTCAAAGGAGGCAGCAGTGTTATAGATGGTGTGTCTCCATGATCCCCGATTTGCGGCCAGAGTGGACCACTGATGGTGGTCAATATGGCCAAGACTAAGGTGCTGTTTCAAGGAGTCCTTGTATCTCCTCTTTGGAGCTCCTCTATTGCGGCGGCCAGTGGTGAGTTCACCATAGAGCACAGTCTTAGGGAAGCGGTGATCCTCCATCCTGGAAACATGCCCTGCCCAGCACAGTTGCGTTCTCAACAGCATGGCATCAATAGTGGTGACCTCTGCCCGTTTGAGGACGGTAATGTTAGTCACATAGTCAGTCCAGTGGATGTTTAGGATTGTATGGAAGCAGCGCTGATGGAAGCATTTGAGAAGTTGTAGATGATAGTGGTAGATGACCCATGATTCTGACCCATATAAAAGAGCAGACAGTACAATGGCTTTGTAAACACTAATCTTAGTACTTTTCTTCAGGTGTTTATTGCACCATACAATGAAAGCTGTAATAGTGTGGGGATTTTTAAAACAAACAGAAAACTGTACACATATAACAAGATGAAAAATGGTGTCACTGTTAAGTTACATCTAACAGGACTCTAAAGGACAGATGTTCTAGGAAAACAGATATCCATTAGAACATGATGGAAGGGGCAGATTTTGAAAGGTAGCCAGAACCTACAGATTGAAACTTTAAATAAATAAAAATCAACTTCTAAGTAGCCAACATAAATAATGCAGGGAATGTGTAATATGTTCTGGAGGGTTCAGCCCAGCAAACAAACATGCCCGTGCATTCTGAATGGATTGAAGGGGATGGAGCAGCCTTGCAATGGGGTTAGCTGAGAGGGAGTCAGAGCCAGCCATACTCTTGGGCATTTGCAAAAGGAATATCAGGACTCCAGAAAAAGCAAAGACTTTGCAGAATTAGTTTTTCAAACAGTGCCCTTTCTCCTCCCTGCTACTATAACAAGAATTAGTTTGGGGATGCTCCATCCTTGATGAGTCCTTTAGCCTGTTTTGAAGATTAATAAAGGAGAGGGAGGAAATGTAGGACATTTCATGTTTGAGTGTATGAAGTGATAAAACATGGGTAAAAAGAGTCATCCCACTCGGTCCAATATTTGCATTGGTTTCTTAACAGAGCAAGTTTTCTTGGCAGAGTAACATGAACAAAGACAGAGTCTCCTTTTGAGAGTGGCCCCTCCAGTGTCCCACCGAGTCACAGAGGGCAAGGGCTTTGCCAGGTCACACATTAAAAGAGATTGGGAACTGTTCATTTTAAGAATCCAACCACAAAACTCAGAAGAATTTTAATGTCCAAGTAAGAACCAAGACAGTGTTCACTTAGGAAGAAATCCCACACTGTCAGCTGATTTAATTGTGCTGATTGTGAAATGGAGAACAAGTGTGAACAGGAAATGGTGAAGCTCATTGTGGTACATTTGCCTGCCAGCCTGCTCTAAGAAGAGAAATAATTTAGCATTGGACACTGAGAACCAGAAGCCTTGTGTGAGGACAAATAAAATTGTGGTTTTCCTGGCAAATACAGGTATCCTTCTTTTGGATGTAATTGCAACTTTCCAGTCTTTGTGTAGCATTCCAAATCTCATCCCCTCACAAAAAAAAAAAAAAAGAAAATAAAATTCAAATGGCTTTCAGAAAGAAATTTTAAAATATCCCAGTAGGAGAAAAATGGTCTAAATATCTCTTTTCGTATTCCCTTCAGAGCTGTCTGTCTCTTAATTTCAACCCAGGGGCAGGCTTGTTGCCACCAGGAGCTGTACATCTAGTACTGTAGCCTCTTCCACAGGAAATCCCTGTGAAATCGAGGTCACCCGCAGCAAATTTGCAGGTGACAGGGCTATCCGGATGGACCTGGACAAGCTGGAGAAGTGGCCCATGGGAATCTCAAGAGGTTTAATAAGGCCAAGTGCTGATGCTGCACTTGGGTCGGGGCAGGCCTCAGGATCAATCCAGGCTGGGGATGAGCAGATGGAGCAGCCCTGGGAGAAGGACTTGGAGGTGCTGGTTGGGGAGAGGCTGGATATGGCCCAGCCCAGAAACCCCCCATGCCCTGGGCTGATCCCCCAGTGTGGGCAGCAGAGGAGGGGGGGGTTCTGCCCCTCTGCCCCCTCAGGTGAGACCCCACCTGCAGAGCTGCCTCCAGCTCTGGGCAACCAGCACAGGAAGGACATGGAGCTGCTGGAGTGACTCCAGAGGAGGCACCAAGATGATCAGAGGGATGGAGCAGCTCTGCTGGGAGGAAAGGCTGGGAGAGCTGGGGAAAAAATTGGGAATGTTCAGCCTGGAGAAGAGAAGGCTCAGGGGAGATCTTAGAACCCCTTCCAGTGCCTGAGGGAACTTACAAAAAGGAGGAAGAGGAACTTTTTATATGGACAGATAGAGTCAGGACAATAAGGAATGGTTTTAAAGTCAAAGGAGAGATTTAGGTTGGATATTAGAAAAAAATTGTTCTGTATGAGGGTGGGGAGGCCCCGGCACAGGTTGCCCAGAAAAGCTGTGACTGCCTCATCCCTGAAAGTGTCTAAGGCCAGGTTGGACAGGGCTTGGAGCAACCTGGGATAGTGTATGTGCAAATCCCATGGCAGAGGATTGAAACAAGATGGTTTTAAGATTTAGTGATTCTGTGATTTCTGTACTATTTTCCATTCCCTTAATGCCTCACTTGCTTTTTTGCACCACAGCTCTGCAGTTACACAGTACCAGGAAAATGTCTGCATATGTTGGGTTTCAGCTCTCACATTTATTTCTAGGGCTAAAGCACTAACGTTAGAGGAACCAATTTAGAAATCCATGCTATTAAATAAATGCTTACTGATAAACATTCTGATAGGGACTTGATGCAATAGGGAAGTTGTTGGCAAAAGTGTGTCATAAACCAAAGACTTCACATTAATTAAGAGAGAAGAGAGAAGAATTTGCATTGCCATGTACTAAAAAACAGTGTGAGGAAATTATTTTAAACAACATACAGCTTTTTAGTGAAACCTTGTATCTAGTGAATTTGCATTGCTTTAAAAAAAAAAAAAACAGTTTCTATATTACTGGGATAAATCCTGCCATGGATAATTGAAAAGATTTGATTTGATAAATGGCTCTGCCTTTTTTTTCTCTGGTTTCTGGCAATTTGGGTGATATGTGGATTAGTTTTGCCACCATGCCCTGTGCTACTAGGTGCCCTCTTTTACAGGGAATGCTTTAGCAAAATATGGAATAGGAGCACCAGGTGACTGGACAGGTTTGGTTTGTGTTGGGTTGGTTTGGTTTGCCCCTCACGGCAAGAGAGACATTGAGGGGCCAGAGTGTGTCCAAGGAAGGGAACAGAGCTGGGGAAGGGGCTGGAACACCAGAGGTAGCTGAGGGAGCTGGGGGGGGGGTTCAGCCTGGAGAAAAGGAGGCTCAGGGCTCAGGGGGGACCTTCTGGCTCTCTCCAACTCCCTGACAGGAGGGGGGAGCCGGGGGAGTTGGACTCTGCTCCCAGGGAATGAGGGACAGGTTGAGAGGAAACGACCTCAAGCTGTGCCAGGTGAGGTTTAGACTGGATATTAGGGGGAAAAAAAAATTGTTGGAGTGACCATCCCTGGAGATGGCTAATAAAGATGTGGATATGGCACCTGGGGACATGGGTTAATGGTGAACCTGGTGATGTTGCTGCTTTGACAGTTGGACTTGATGATCTTTAAGGTCTTTTCCAACCTTAATGATTCTATAATTCTGTGATTCTGTGACCTCCCCTGTGCTGCCCATCTTCTGTGTGTCAATAGCCACATCAGTATGTTCAAGCAAGATTAAGGGCTGTTCTTTTTTTGCAGCAATAGTGACTTTATTTTTCAGAAATTTGGATTACTTTTATTAATTTTGCTGCAGTAGCTGCATTGCTGTTGTTTTTCTCCTCAAAGCAGTGGTTTTGCACATTAAAAATATTGTGTTAGTGCAGTGCTCTTTTCTTACTGCATCTGTCTCTTCAACTAACCCTGGAGCCTGACTTCTCCCAACACAGATTTACCTTATTTTCACAGTGATCTACATTCTCTGTTCTAAAACAATGCCATAAGCAACAAAATGGTGGTTCCACTGTTGATCAAACAGCATCACAGTGGGAGCCAGCCAGCAGCATCAGCAATTACAGTTTATTAGACCTCTCTTCTTAAACAGTTGATATTCTTAACATGATATTATGTGTTTGCTAATAGGCCACATATCTTATTTATGCATTTCACCCTCCTTTACCTACACCAATAGTTATACTGCAGGCACATGCTTTTGCACATAAATAGGATCATCATTTGGAGCTAATCCAGTTTATAGATTCTCTCAGACAAGCAGCAGCAGGTCTGATTAGAATAGTCAAACTAGAAAGCCTCACACTGTTATTAGCTTTTCGTCAGTGTTGTTCAAGTCCTGTTCAGAATCTGAGCTCATATAAAGCTCCCCCAATAACTCATATCTTTCTTCCTGCTTCTGATGTGTAGTTTTACAGATGGGCATCCCCAATGTCCATTTTGTGGTTGTCTCTGCCATAATGTCACTTAATTGTGAAATTAGTAGTTATTTGAGTTTCCAAGAAGAGAAGTGAGACAGAGAAATACTAAGGAAAATACTTGTGATGGTTTAGCTCTATCCCAGCTAAAACCAGGACAGGATGTTTTTAAGGGCATTTGAAATTGCTGAAAAGTAGATGCTAGTAAGAGAAATTCCTGTGTGGAAGTCAGAGTGGATTTTGCAGTTTTGAATTTCTCAAAAGGAGTGGAAGCCAAATCTAGACTTGCTGCGTGAACAAATGGACAGTCCTTGGATTACCATGCTCTTACATTCCTGACTTTATTCTCTGTACATATTTCTATCTGTATTTTAACAAAATAAATCCTTTTGAAGGTTTTTATTTACTTTAAACTGATGCCAGACTTTTCTTGGTTAAAATCTTCCATTATTATTTCTGTGGATAGTGCAGAAGTCCTCCGTGACTTAAGAGTAAAATATTTCCATGGTAAGAATAAATAACATGCACACTGACCTTTCAGTCCCAAGGAGAGTGTCTGTTTAAGAGCTTCACAGCTCCCTGCCTCAGTGCAGGTTGACATTTGCAAGGTTGATAAGTTGGTTATTTGGATGTAAATCGACATGGAAGGAAAAACAGTCTCGATATTGTGATAAGAGTCCACTTTTTCTTAGTTTAATATAATATAATGGGCAGTAGATCACAGAAACTCACCATGATTGCATTATTTAAAGGGGGGCTGCTGTTACATGTCAGTGTGGAGGTCTGGAAAGGGAGAGAGTTAAAATTTAATTGATTAAGGAGAAAAAAAAAAGCCTATCGGGAATTTTGCCCACTATGCCTTAAAGCATCTTTGCAAGCAACTATCCGTGGTGATAGTATTTTAGGGATTAGAAGCAGGCAGCGGAATATGAGTCATCATGAATTCTAATCAAGATGTGCAAGCCTCTGATACAGAGAATTGAGAAAAATGATGGTTTAGAGGTTTTTTTCTTTTTTTGTTCGTTTGAAGACCCTGTATTTGAGTCCAACCCCTAGCCCTGCATGGACACCCCAACAATCCCACCCTGTCCCTGAGGGTGTTGCCCAAATGCTTTTTAAGCTTTGGCAGCCTTGGGGCCATGACTAAACCCTGGGGAACCTGTTCAGTGCCCAACCACCCTCTGGGGGAGGAACCTTTTCCTGATATCCAACCTAAACCTCCCCTAGCACAGCTCCAGACATTCCCTGGGTCCTATCCCTGCTCACAGAGCAGAGCTTGAAGCTGCCCCTGCAGTGCCCCTCACGAAGAAGTTGTATTATGGCAATGTGGCCCTAATGAACAACCTTGTACTTTATTACTCTCCACGTTCCCATTCTTAGATGTTCTTTTCGCAGATATGGGCAGATTGTTACACTCACCATTGCTGTTCTGGGCAGATAAAGCTGTTTATTTAGAGGCTTCCCGGCTTATCCTGTGCCTCTGACACTCAAGGACCAGTGACTAATTCAGTGTTTCATTAAACATGACTGTTTATAAAGTCATACTGACTGTGTAAGACTCTTTGCTTCTAAATTCTTCATGACCATTGCAAATTTTTAATCTTTACATGGAGAGGGCTCACAAAGCACATTCCTGGTATTCTCTTGTTACACATTCTTTAGCACATACAGACTGCTCTGTGCTGGAAGCTGTCCCAAATCAAGCTGCAGTGAGACAGAGCATCCTGTTTTTGTTGTATTCCAGAGAAGTTGGAACGTGATATTCCCAGAACTGTACATATTGAAAGATGGGAGTGTGAGCTTTTCTCCTCCCTTGGCAGTGCAGTGTTGGCTGAGTGAGGCAGCAGGTTTGATACTGTGGTTGCCAACCCTTCCCCGTGCTCCGCTCATGGGTTGTGTGTGAAAGCATTGCCTGTCCTTCTTCAGGAGTTACCTGTGATGGCCTGGCTTTTCATGGATAAAGGTTTCACACTCAACTCCCTCTTCAAACGCTTTCAGAGCGTCATCTTGGACCGATTCCTATTATTGGGGGTGTGTTCTGGACTTTGTCCCTTCCCAGTGAGTGACGCCAGGCCCTGGCAAAGCCACTTGGCATGTCCTTCTGTAAGACAGGTATTGAGGAGATCACACCCTAAATTAATTCCAAAGGTAGCCCAGAACTTTCATCAGGATGGATCCATTACTCACTAGCCCGTGTCTAGAAACTACCCTTACTGACACAAAAGGAGTGTAGTACACAGTACATTTGATATATAAACATCAGGCCCTCCTGGGACATTCCTATGCTTTTATTTATCCAGTCTGTCCCCTGTTCTCACCCCAACCCTGGAACTTATTATTAAATTTGTAGAAAAAGAACCTTACAGAATACATGTATACTCATCTACTTCAGAATTATCGGCAAGCCTCCATCCTAAACATCAAGGCAAACCAACACCATCTCCTTCAGCCTTTGAGATCTGTGAGTCAGCAGAGTGAAACAGCCCACTGCCTTTTATTAGATGTTATGCACTTGACAGGCAAGTCAAATGCCAAGCTTGGAGAGCAGTAATTCAATTCCTGACTGAGTAATACACTGAATGTGTCATTCCTGTCCTCCAGGGAAACTTGTGACCTCCACAGACAGGTACAGCTTAAACTAGGAGATACCTCCTTGGAGGTCTCTGTTTTTCAGGGTAATGTTGGCAGTGTCTGAATCCCCCCTCCACAACTCAGTTTTACTTTCCAGAGTCTTCAGCAGTATGGCTTTGGAACTGGAAAAGAAATTAGAGTCCATGTTCATGCTTTTCCCAGAAAAACAGAGGCAGAGTTGCTGCAATGGCATCTCATCAAAAGTAATGAGAAAACAGATTTTTAAATGGTCATCCTGGAGCAAGTCCAGGAGGCCAGCAAGTTGATTAGAAGGATGGAACAGCTCTGCTGTGAGGAAGGGCTGGGACAACTGGGATTGTTCAGCCTGGAGAAGAAGCTCTGGAGTAACCTAATTGTGGCCTTCCAGTGCCTGAAGGGAGCCTTCAAGAAAGACGGAGAGAGACTATTGCCAAGGGCCTGGAGTGACAGGACAAGGGAGAATGGCTTCCCACTGCCAGAGGGGAAACCTAGGTTGGATATTGGAAAGACATTCTTGACTGTGAGGGTGGTGAGGCCCTGGCACAGGTTGCCCAGAGAAACTGTTTCTGCCCATCCCTGGAAATATTCCAGGCCCGGTTGCATGGGACTTGGAGGAACCTGGGATACTGGAAGGTGTCCCTGACCATGGCAAAGAGTTGGAACAAGATGGTCTTTTAAGGTCCCTTCCAACCCAAGCCATTCTGGGACTCTATGATATTACTGTTACTTTTTGTGGAAAAACTAATCCTGAAGGTAGCTAAAGTACTAAACTACTACACTTTGATTTTAAGAGTTGCTGCTCTGAACACTTTTTCTCTGCCTTAAGTAATTTTTTATATACGCAGCAATTAATCGCCCTGAAGCATGAAGAGACTCCCTTCCTTGGCCACCCTGGTGTGTGGGGACAGTGCTAGCTGCCCTCTCATGCTAAGCTTTTTGGACTAGTGCTGAAATCTTCATCCTTGTAGTGTGCAGCAGTCTAGAAAGGGGTGCTAAGCACTGGAACAGGCTGACCAGGGCAGTGGTGGAGTCACCATCACTGAAAGTGTTCAGAACATGTGTGGATGTGGCACTTGAGGACAGGGTTTAGTGGTGGACATGGTGGTCGTGCTGGTTGATGGTTGGATTTGATGATCTTTTCCAACCTTAAAGGTCTTTTCCAACCTTAAAGATTCTGTTCTATTTGGTGAAACCTCCTTGGTGCAGAAAACAGTGCTACTACTCCAGCTCTGTATGAAAGGTGGCCCAATACGCAGCCTTTGAACTCAAGCTGAGCTGAATTATGTTGAGATTACAGGAAGATTAACACAGAGAACCACAAAATTTGGTGAGGCTGAAAGAAAACAGATCTTAATTGTGCTTTTGCTTAAGCCAACTTCATCAAGGCCCCTGAAGTTGCTGCTTATTTTCCATGTCCACTATATTACTACATGCCAATGTATTATGTTACTAACAAAAACTCCTCTGCCACGACATTGTCTTGAGGTGAGTCAGTACAGAAACCATAGAGCTGTAAATCATGGAATCATTAAGGTTGGAAAAGGCCTCCAAGGTCATCCAAGCTCTGATGGCATACCACAGTGTCCTTAAACTGTATTAGCAAGTGTTACGTCTGTTAAGGAATTTGCTTGGAATAATTTCCATGCACACTTTTATTTTACTCCAAGTGAAGTTTGAAAACAAAATTACTTTTTTCACATCAGCATATTTTGACTTCAATGTGCTATTCATGTCCCAGTGGGTGATACTGTATTTAATATATCCGCTTATTTCTAGGGAGAAAATTTATAAATTTAATTTCACTGTTGTGTAAGTGAAGAGCTGGGGGTCCAAACGTGTGCCAAGATTTGAGCAATTTATTTAATGAAGATTCACAGTCTGCTTTTTGCTAGTTACTCTCAGGATCAAAGCAATATTTCTCAAAGGGCACTAAAATCTCCTGAGAGTGTCTGTGCAGTGAGGAAAAGAGCTTCTCTTCTGTCATTGAATAAACACAACAAAATAGCCAAACGTGGTGATGCAACTGTTTTAAGGATCAATTTGTACGAATAAACTGAAGGATTGACCAAGAGATGAAGAGGTAATGTGCTGAAGTGGACTTAGTTAATATTCATATTTGTAAATTTGTAAGTAAAATGAGACTGTAATGATTCAACTTCCATATGTATGGAAATTCCTCAAAATCTGACACCTGGGATGTTAATAGTGTAATTGGAACATTTCCTTGCTTTATGTTAGATGAGGTTACAGACCCATCAGATACCAAGTACTGGTCATATGAAATTAACTTTAAATACCTTGGGGTTTCTAAGGATCCTGGGATATAAATTCAGAGTAACTCCACTCCACCAGCTTCGGAGAGGCGAAAAACTGCTCAAGCCGCAAAAACAACGAATCCAGTTGTCCCTGCTCTTTGTATTCATGATTTCAGAGTATCTCTAAGCCATCTTCATATAATTATTCTAAGGGCATTTTCACAGTCTAAATTGTGATTGCCAGTGGGAAACAGTGACATTAAAGAATTTAAGCAAACCTGCTTAAAATGTGCAACTGCTCACTGATGTAAGCAGCTTGTTCAAACACCATTGCATTCCTCTAGGATTGGAACCATGATTCATCCAAGAGATTTGTTTTAAAGAGGGAAACATTATGCCAGCAGAAAAATCTGCAGTTTCTCACCATTTTTTTTTCCTGAAAAAACACAGAGTAGCCACTGTTCCAACACAAAGGCAAATTGAATATGCATGACCTTAGTGTGACATCTCATTCAACATGTCCCAGTGTCCTTTTTCCTCTCAGATTTCTCAAGAGCTTTTGAAATGTTAAAAGGTGAATGAGACAAAACTGAAACATGAACAGTTACCCCTTGAAAAAATACAACAGGTAAAGACATCATTGCTATTGGAGATGACAAAGCGTAATTGGAATATTTTATTTTCCATGCTTCCGCCAGCCCTATTGGAAGGCCCTGCTGTGGTGTTTTAGGATAGACCTTAATTTGTCTGAACAGATATGACTGATTTGCAGCATATGGGATGAAGGAAGGTGGGGTCACTCCTCAGCTGAACAAGATAAAACCTCTTTGGGATAAGAGTGATCCCACCTGTTGGCCTTGCTGAGATATAGATGGATGGTTCCTTCCCCCCCCGCCTTTGCTTCTGTTATCAATGTAACCCTTCCTACCTCTTTCCCTTTCTCCTGATTGTCCCTTATTTCCCTGTCACCACCTTCAGCAGAACCTCTGAGAAGACCTAAGTAAGGTAATTTCACTGTTGAAAGGGGGAGACATTGCAAAGGGAAACAAATGAGCTCTCAATTTACTGTTGTGAGCTTAAATTTTCTCAGTTTCACCTAAATCAAGAGGTGTTCAAAAAACAAGTGGATGTGACACTTACCAATATGGTTTAGTGGGCATGGTGGTGTTCAGTCCAAGGTTGAAATTGATGATCTTGGAGGTCTTTTCCAACCTTTATGAATCTATTTTCCTACTGAATTGTAATTCCAGTGTGAGTGCAATTTATATATCTTCCTTCCTTTTTCACAAACAGATATAAATTTTGGTCAGTGTCATTGCCTTATTCAGAAAGGGTAACAGCAGGGTTGGACTTTCTTGCCTTTATCCAAGTCCTGCTGCTTTGGGAAGCTCTGAATCCACTTGCCTGGCTAGGCTGTTTCTCCCAGGCCTGGGAAGGGCAGGAGGAGCTGCTTGTGGTGGAGTCATGGGAAAAAACTGTGTGCACCATGGTTTCTGGGTCAGGAAAAAATAAGAACAGAAATCTGAATGCAACTGAGTTAAATTCTTGCACTTTTAAATTGTGAAATGCCTTCATTTGGGTACCAGGTCTGTTTTCTGTTGATTTCTGATAATGCTTTCTCTTAATTTTCCTCTTTTTTCTAGTTGAAAAAAAATGGACTAAGAATGAGCACTCGCCAAAAAAAAAACATCTGCTTGAGCAGAATCGGTTTAAAGACACCTCAACACTCTTAAAGCTCCTAAGAGCCACTTCACAATACAGGCAGCTTCTTAAAGACATTGAGCCAGTCCCAGTGCCATTTTGGAGAAAGATGGGAAATTCCATTTTTGTCTGAAACCAGTGTAAATTCAGCCACGAGAGTCCAGAGTCAGGCAGTGACAAAATTCCATTGCTGTTTTTCTGAAGGGAAAAAAAATAAGGATGTTATTCAGTAAAAATCACCCTTAAGGCAAATAAAACGTGAGGAACAGCTAAGGATTATGTTGGAAGAGAAAGGAGGGGGAAAGGATGGGGGAGGAAAGCTGAATATGAATTAAAAGTGCTATTGTGATGAGGTAAAAAAATAAAGGCTGATGTAGTCCTGCTGTAGGTAGCAGTGCAGTTGAGGTCTTGGTCTTGCTCTGGGCTGTGCATCTCAGGAAGCTCTAGGAAGCCAGAAGAGAACAGTAAGATGAACCAGAGGTCTAGAAAATGCATCCTGCAGTGATAAATTGATATTTAGTGTGAAAAGGAAAGAAGGCAAGTTTTAAAGCAGTACATGAATGGAGACTTTAAAGTTAAAAAACGTGCAGGTGTGGCACTTGGGGACATGGTTTAGTGGTGAACATGGTGGTGGTGCTGGGTTGACTTGGTGATCTTAAAGGTCTTTTCCAACCTCAATGATTCTGTGTTTCTGTTATTCTAGTGTTGTTATCTGTAGTGGATGGTGTAAAATTAATTGGCACAAATTGCAATAGGGAATGTTTGGGAGCATTGACAATTCAGGTAGTGGAGGAGCTGCCTGAAGCCAATGTAGCATGTCCCAAAAGGTGCATATTCTAAAGTCACTCCAAAGATTTAAAACAAAGATCCATCAGGAATGAAAGAAATCATGTCTTGGAGGAGGGAATGGGCACGATGACCTGTTCCAAGCAAGACCCTGGTTTTGTCTTTGACAAGGAAAGGCTGAGGGAGCTGGGGCTGTTCAGCCTCCAAAGGAGACAGGGAGAGGGGATCCCATCCCGGTGTATCAGTGTGTGCAGGGAGGGAGCAGAGGATGGACCAGGCTTTGCTCTGTGGGGCCCAGCAATTGGACAAGAGGAATGGGCAGGAGCTGATGCCCAGGAAGTTCCACCTGGACATGGGGAAGAACTTCTTCCCTGTGCAGTGACTGAGCACTGAACAGATTGTCCACAGAGGATGTGGAGTCTCCCGCACTGGAGATATTCCAGAGCCCTGTGGACACAATCCTGTGCCATGTGCTCTGGGATGGCCCTGCTGGAGCAGGGAGGGGGGGACCAGCTGCCCTACTGTGGTCCCTTCCTGTGACAAACACCCCCAAACCATCACGAGCACAGAAGGGAAAGGAGGATTGTGAGACTTGGAATAGGTACCCCTGCAATTTTGAGTACAAACATACAGGGATTTTGCTTTCACCTGTAAATCCCAGTGTATGAAGACTCAAGTTCATTTTGCTCCAATTAAATTTGAGGCTGGCAGCACTGATGGTGGGGAGTGAAACCTTTCCCTGTTCCCGTGAAGTTGGCTTATATTCCAGCTTTTTATTTCTATTTTTAATTAGCATAATGGCTATGCTTGCCAGAAGTTTCTCAGTTTACTCGCTAATGAGAGAATGAAAATAGATTTGGGATTGTTTTTAGAAGTCTTTGGATTAAATATGTTTATTTTTGAGTGACTTACCCCCCTATCTGTCTGTATACTAACAGTACGTTCACAAAAGCCTTTCTAATTTGCCAGTGGCCTAAAGAGCTAAATTGTTTCCTGTTGCTGCACTATTTTATTGGTCTAGTATTTATTTTACCAAGTTTTCTGCAAAACCATATGGTCAAGAAATTTGAGGTGAAAGTCCTTAAAATAGAGCGAAAACCTCTGAGGTTTTGTTTTCTGTTCTTCAGTTTTCATTCTGATGTCGCATAATGAACAGGTAGAAACTAGAAATGAGCATCAACTCCCACTTTCTAGTAGGGACCTTCTCTTCTTCCCAAATAATGCATTCACAAAGTCATGTCTGTAGGATGAGTGTCCAGAGGTGACCAGGCAGGTGAAGCAAAGCCTGTGAGCTTGCAGCACCCTCAGCTGCAAACTCCTACTCAGACAAGGTACAGCCGTCACTGCATCTGGATTTCTGGGTTTGCACAGAGCTATGTCTTTGTTTGAAATGTATCTTTTCATATTAATTTCTTTGGTTAAAATGGAAACCTCTGTTGTATGCATGCTAGAGAGGATTCAGCGCAGCATTTGGGTTACTTGCAGAGGAGACAGGAAAGTTAAGGTTGTAGAGGATTCTTCAGTTCTAACTGGGTGGTTGGTTTGGTTCATTTGAGGCCTCTCTGCCTGGGTCACATTTGGGGTGTGGGCAGGTCCTTGAGATGATGTACCAATGGAGTTGTTCTTCATTGTGCTTCCAATTGCCCCCTCCTCTTCTAGTTGGCAGTAATGGTGCATCTTCCCAGTGGGAAGACCCAACCTCTCATCCATTTCTTACTCCTTGGGGTTGGGAGGTAAGAATTTCTCAGGGTTTTTGAAAGCTGAACTTTGATTTAACATGTTTGAAGAGCACTTGGGTGAAACTGAGAAATCAGTGTGAAGGGAAAGAGGAGCAACCTCCTTCCAAATGGATCCAGCCCATGTGTAGAGTGCAGTGGGACCTGTTTGAGCTTAAAGGACTAAAAGTACCATGGGTAGTCATCTCTTCCTCAAAAAAAGGAGGACCCTTCTTTGTGGACGTGGCTCTGGGCATCTCCACTGACTGATGGAGACACTGCAGTATTTATACTCCATCAGCCTAGGGCCATTTGCATCCAAAGCTGCTACTCCCAGGCCTTGCTACACATCTGTTCTTTCATCATTGCCACCCTTTTTGAGCTCAATTTTTGAATCATATCATAGAACCATTAAAGTTTGGAAAAGACTTCCAAGATCATCAAGTCCAACCTTCAACTGATACCACCACACCCATGATATATTCATACTTTTCTTTTTTGTTTGCATCTGCTTTTTATTTTCACTTTGGACTTCTCACTTTCTTGCTCTGCCTTTCCACTTCCTTCTCCAGAAAGGAGAAATCCTCAGGGAGAGGGCAATCACTCAAAGTTAATTTCTCCCAGGAGAAGACAAATTCCTTCTGCTATCCCTGCCCTATTGTGACATATAGAGATGTATATAATGGATGATAGCAAAATTATTTAGTTCCATTCTGTTCTGAACATGACTAATATTGTCCCAATTTTTCATTTGTATAGGCTCTCGCTCTGTGACTCTGCAGCAGCTGTGCTGGAGTATGAGGAAGGCTCAGAAGTCCATGTAAGTGTGTATTTTCACAAATGTGAATTGCAAAAGCAATCATTGCTCTCTGGCCCTTTTTAAATATGAGAGGATTGATATAACGGAACACTGATGGAAAAGGGGTGAAACGATTGCAGGGGCAGGAAAAAAACTAAAAAAAAGTCACAAACAAGGTTAAAAAATGCAGCGAGAGTAAATTGTCAGCATCTGACTTCTTGGTAGCAGTGGCAATTTATAACAGTGGTGAGTCAGCCAGGAGTCTGGAAGGAACTATAATGCATTGCTGACTCCTGGTCTTGGGTTCTCCGGTTTTTTGGAGGGAGTTGCCTACAGCAAGGAACAATGGCTCACTGAAGGGCCGGAGCAGCTCCCAGTTCCCCACTCCAGCAGCTCCAGGCTATGGGACATTAGAGTAGTCACACCCTCAGAGCACTGGCATCACCTTTCAGCACACACATTTTCAAGCATTATTTTGTTGCCTTCTCAGTTCTTGGTGTTTTCAGTGCACTTGCAGATCCAATCTGCATTCCAAAGATAAACAGGGCATTCACTAAGGTGTGGACAGCTCTGCTGGTGGTAATTGCTGAGCTAGTTTCAGAACATTTACCAAGTTGCGAGAAGTTATTGAAGCACAGCTGAAAGCAGGTAATCAGTGACTGGACCTGTATTGATTAATACTCTGTACGATGTGAAACAAAGTATATTGCATCTACTGCACTGTAAACTTAAATCTGCTCTGCCTAATTTAAGTTTTAGCCTAGATTTTACACTTTCCATCAGTGATGAGACAATTACATATGCTGTAGTCAAATGTATCATGAAGTTATTAGCAATATTCCCGGTTCTGCATCCCATATGTGTGTGAAAACCAAAGAGAAATTATCCAAGAGGCTGTTTTCTGCTGTAGGTCCTGACCGGTTTGCTATTAAATTGATATTAAATTGAACACTAATGTTATACTGTTGTATGTTGTGTAAACATTCAGCTTTACTCAATTGTTTAGTCCCTTTTTCTTGGCTTAATGTGACTTTTCACGGAGGAGGAAGAAGTCTTGTTTGCCCAGGAGCTCCATGGAAGTCAAAGGGCCTGCTGCACATTTTATCTGAAGTGCAAGAAAGTGATTCGTGTTTGGGGAAAAAAAAATAAATCCCAAGGGAAGAGCACTGCTGTAAAACCTGTCAGTGCACTCTGCCAGAGAACCTTGGATTGGCGCTTGGAAAAATCCCATTGCAGTAATCTATTAATCCATGGAATTACCTGGAAGCTTTTCAATATAAGGGAGTAATTAGATGAGATCCCAATTTTTATTTAACATTTATTGCTGCTGCTGGAGCTTTATTTTCTTTTATCCACTGCCCTCTACAGGTCTCATGGATGGAGTTAGACTGAGGGGAAATGAGGTTGCTGCATTGGTTAACTCTGGCTTTAAAATAACTGCAGAGACATTCCTAGAGCTGTTTTCCACACTCTCTGGAAAAGGAAAAAATATTTATGGTGGGAGAAATTCAGGTTTTAATATAGCAATTAGCAATTCCAGCTTTTATGAGTACAAAAGCAATGATACAACATTCCTTTCTAGAAGCCTGCCTGCTTTGACAGGTGATAAGAGTTATGGCCCAAAGTTATCAGTGCATCAAATATTTGGCTATTTATCCCTTTTTAGTACATTCTTGTTAAAAACCGTTTTCAGGGAGAGCTCATTCCTGTGGATGAACTGCAGAAATGCTTCTGAACCTGCAAGTCTTGCTCTGAATAAAAGAGGGGAGTTTCAGGGTCCTTACGGGTTTGTGGCTCCTCATTGGGCTTTGGGGGCCCTCACCAGGCATTTCCCTCTCCCAGAGAGTTGGAACAACTGTGTCTTCAGTGGCCTTTCCTTCTGTTTAATGAACATGAAGTGTAACTGCAGCACATCCCCTTTTAGGGACGTTTGGGAATCTCTCTTCTCTGGCTGGCTGCTGCTTTCCCAAAGTGATTTGCATCTTAATAGCTTTGATACTGCTATCAAAGACTTTTTGGGGAAGGACAAAAAGGCAGCAGTGTGGTTTGATTATATGAGCAGCGTTTCTTGGAGAAACCCATCTGAAAAAGAGATGTTGTCCTTCAAATATGGCAAGGCTGCAGTTCAAGCCTTGCTTAGCCCACTGGTGCTTGGCATCGCTCTGAGAAATTAATATAAATTCATGTTTAGTTCTTTTGCCCTTTATTCCCTGGCAGTTGCCATGTGCATCACTCAGCCAGAGCTGTCTGCAATCCCAGTGCTTATCCAATTAGGGAAATGGCAGCATGTCTGGTCTCTGTGTTTTAGGGAGCAAAACAGTTCTGTACTCCTCTGACTGTGCCTCTGCAAGGTGTTATTAAGGAGTAGTGGTTTACCTTTGAAGCAAAGTGAATTAAAGTTGGCTGGTGCACAGGGCCTGCTCCTGGGCCAAAAACTGGTGAGGAATGTGCTGTGGGATGTTTGGGATGGACTAAAGTGGGTTGTAGGTTGGACCAGTCCCTGCTGGGGATCCCACATCCACCCACCATGTACAACAGATTTCCTGCACACTGTAGCCTACTTCCTGAAGTGGCTGGCCCTCAGCAGCTGGAACAGCCGTGCCATTCCTGAATTTAACTGTTTTATCCTCCAGGAATGCAGTTTTTATGCTCCCAGACCTCTCTGCAATTCACCCCAGTGTGCTGTGAAGTGGGACAGTAACTCCAGGAGTGCATGTCTGACCTGAACTGTAACACTCTTACGCAGACACCTGTGATGTATCAGGACCTCCATCCTCACCAGGGGGACAAGATTTATCAGGGATCTCTGATGTAGTAATTATGTAGCCTCGGTAGATTTATATATGATACTTAGCTCCATGATTTGTCTCTCCCGTGTACATCCATAAATTTATTTTCCCTGTTCAAGATACAGTTATAGATAGTTTTAAAGGCTCTGTGGTTCAGGCTTTAGTTGAATTGTATCTCAGCACAGGGTTATTCCTGCACAAAGTGAATCTGTTCCTAAATTATACTCCCTAAAGGACAGAAATCTTGTCAGTTCTTGCAGTTGTGCAGTGACACAAGTAAAGCCACAGAAGTAACTAGACCTGGCTCTGTTCACCAGGGCACCCAGAATTAGTCAGCTGGTTTTGAAACTTAGATGGGAATGCTAGAGATAAAAAAAGAATTTCCAGAGATTTGCAGCTTTGCATTCTTCTTAATTCTCCAGATGATTGGGGATTTGAGGTCTCACAGAAGAATTTATCTGGTATCAAAATCTTGAAGCACAAATAAACCACTGCAAGTTGTCACTTCCAGCAAAACATTTTATTATTGATGAGATCTGTGATGTTTAAACAGGAGGGAGTGTGGAAACATTGGCCACCTCACAGGAGCTTGTGGGCACAGAAATGAGTGTAAGGAAAATGTAGAACACTCAGGGGGAATTAATCCAAATAACTACAGGTAATAGGAGTAGGAAAAAGGTCAGATGGGTACATTTAAGATGCAGGAGAGAGGTCTGCGCTCATGAGCTGTAGATCCTCTGGGAGAATCGGAAAAAAATTTCTTCATGGAAAAGGTTATCAGGCATTGGAAGGGGCTGCCCCAGGAGGTGGTGGAGTCTCCATCCCTGGAGGTGTCCAAGGAATGACTGGACGTAACACTCAGTGCTCTGGGCAGGGTGACAAGGTGGAGATCAGCTTGAACTGGATGGTCTGGGAGGGCTTTTTCAACTTAAACAGTTCTGTTACTCCTTTCTTCATTGTCTTCCCATACACCAGGTCTTCATCTTAGCAGCTACTGTTGGAAGCTTTCCACTGGCATCTGTTCTCTCAGATTCTTGGCTGCTCCTCTGCCTGACCCTGTGCACTAACAGGGCCAGGAATGACCAGCTCCCAAATTCTGGTAGTGCTTTACTTTATCTCAGGCCTCAGTTGCACACCTGGGCTTCCCACTGTCAGGAATGCACTGCCTTCACTCAGATGACAATCATCCCAATATTTGGTGAGGAATGTCTGAGGGGTTTTTATTGCTGCACAAATGTAGCCAAGTTTTCCGAGGGTAGATGTTGGAAGGTGGATAATCTATGTGTTAGCACCAACCTGAGAAGATCTACCAGTAACACGTCAGCTTCAAGCAAGAGCGGGACAAAATGGCTGGTGTGTGTTAATTGCTGTCTGTTTGATTTTTGGAACAGAACTGCTTTTTGCAGGTAAAAGAGACAGGTATGATTTTGTTCTGATTTTCCCTAGGTAATTGTGTCAGTCAGGATGTGTTTCCCACAAATATGTTGCTCTTCACATTAATTATACCTACAGATGGCTTTACTGTACAACTCCCTCTCTGTAAGCCTTTATGTGATGATAGGGTAGTATAAATCCTAATATTCTCCTTAAAAGATAAAACAGAGGTAGATTAAAAGCAGTTCCTCTTCACTGATCCATCAGCTCATGAAGTTCTTCTGCCCTCCCATGGGTACTAGCTGTGCAGATGCCTACAACAGAGAAAAGGGACACTGCCAGGCACTAATAGATCCCTTGGGATGCTACGTAGTATCTGTGCTTTCATTTATCAGTTTTTGGACATTCACTCATATATTATTTACAAGAGGAAGCACCATAATTTCATATATATAAATAAATATATGTATTTATGCATCAAAATAAAATGCACCGAGGAAATGCAGTTCTCCTTAATTCCTAAACTCTTCCTGAGCCTTTGTTTAGGATGAAAGCAGAGCGCGTCTCAGCTCCAGCAGTGCCCAACTCGTGTGGCCATTGATGGGTAATTTTGTTTGGGTCTCTAATTGCTGCTTAAGGCAGTGATTAGTACATAAGTATACAATTTGCCACATCTCAGTTGAAGTTATTCAGGCTGGGTGGCAGAGAATCTGAAGGCAAGGGAAGGACTGATGTCCCCAGGATAGGCAGAATGAGCAGAAATCTGGATTAGGTGGCAAATGTCTGGCTGTGTGGATACAGGGAGACATTACCTTGGGCTCTTGTTAATTCTCAGCGGTTGTACAGTCCAAAATAAAAAAGCTGCCAGTGTTGGAGCTGAAATATAATGTGATTTTATCAGAATCACCTCTTTTCCTTCCATTACTCTTTTAAAGGTCTGGTTATCTGTCAATTCTCTGTGACTGCTGGTTAAAAATGCTCCTGGATTGTTTATCTTGAGGGAGACCAAGATAATTCTCAGGCTACTCCAAGGACTCGAGCATTGGGAGCAGTTTCTCAGAGCTGAACATTGGCTAAATTGATTTGTCTAGAATCAAAGAGAATTTTATTTTTTTATCTAAATGGGAGCAGAATTCCAGCCAGGCTGATTTTCTCACAATTCAGCTTTTCTGCTCCCTGGTTTAGTCTCTCCTTCCTTTTGGTCCGATGAAGGCAGCATTCCCTGGTATTGATTCCCAGTTCAGAGCCTGGGCTGGGATTGCCAAATGAATTGTCATTCTCTACTTTTATGGTCATTAAGAACCCTGAGATTCCCAAACTGGAACTGAGCATTTCCTAAAATTTGAGAATCTAGAAATGGTCTCTCCTCTAGGAGAAGACTCTTTCCCTGTTCTCAATATCCCCAGCAGCATCTCCAAGGGCTCAGGTGGCATTTGGCAGAGTCTTGGTAAGAAAGTCCAGCATTCGAGTGGCATCATTCCTGCCTGCTTCCATGTGATACTGGGCAAAGTTTGAGGTTGTTGTTTTTTTTCCTTGGAAAGGCTTTAATTTTTAGTGCCATAGGAATCAAGCAGGAATCCCCTTGCTCCCAAGGTTCATGGTGGAGCTCATGGAAAAAAATCCTGTTGGATTTTGGGGACACCATGGAGACTCAGGCCTTTTTGCATCCATCACTTGTTCCTCCAGGCCCATGGAGTGACTCTTGGGGATCGGCCTGTGCAGGGTTGGACTTCGTGATCTTTTTGTGTCCCTTCCAATCCAGCAGATCCTGTAATTCTGTTCCTTGTTCCAGCAGCAGCTCCCAAGCGGCTGGACAAGGAATGAAGGACATTCTGAAACCATTGAGGTTGTCTTGGATTATAAAACAGCATCAGTAATATCTCTAGGATGAAAATGTCACAAATGTTTCCAAATCTGTAATTTACTTGGACAATTCATTCTGCAGCCTCTCTCTTTCAGGTGCAGATTTCAGGTTCAGGTCAGCCCCAAATGTGACAGTGTCAGGAATTCCGGGCTGGGCTGAGCTGCAGGTGCTCAGAGTTGGATTTTTTTGGGTCTGGATTTTTTTGATACTTCTTCAGAGTTATTGCACTAAATGGCTGTTAGGTGGAGCAGGAGGCTTAGAAGGGATGCAGCTACCTGCTACTGTGTTTCTGTCAATTGTCTTACGAGTTCTAAGGTCTTCTGCACCAAGAAAATTACCTGGAGTACACATTAGTAACACCAGGTCATGCACAGTTGGCAACAAAAATTTGGAAATACAAAGTGGCAGGAATGGGTGTTCTCCATTAATAGTTATCTTTTTAAATGTTCTAGGAACAGCCGGGAGCATTCAGAAATTTAAGCATGCAGTTTCAAGGTATAAATCAGACATGTAATAATTTCCTTACATGATCTGAAAAATATAAGCCATTCTGAGCAACCTTTACTTGAGAGCATTGGGTGTTAAATTGAGAGCTGTGGTCATGTCCCCACCAAAGCTGAGGGCCATGCTCTTGGTGCTGGGAGTAGACAGAGTTGAAGTCTTGGTGGAGCAAAGAGGACTGGGATGAGAAGGCAAAATGTTTCCCAAGGACTTTCCTGTTGCTAGTTACATAGCGAGGGGTCACACAGCTCAGGACAGGGAAGATCGAAGGACAGATTGGTGAGATCAGAAGAAGAGTAAAGCAGAATTAAGGCTACTCATAGTGGAAATGTGAGGAGAGCATTTCTGAAATGAGGACTGAGGGTGCTCTGGCTGCCTTGTTCTGCAGGAACAGAGGGATTGGGATGTGTGTGGAGTCCAGGATGATACACAAATACAGAGCCAGGGCTCTCTTCTGCTACATGCCATGCACAGAGCAGGGCTCACACAGCCACTGCAGAACCTCACATCCAGATAAATCCAGGAGTGTGACCCAATAGTGATGGAGTTACGTCCCTGCCCAGACCTTCACTGCACTGCCAGCAGGGCCTGATGGCTGTTGTTGCCCCAAAAGTCTTTCCACAGAAGCCTCCGAGCGTATCTGTTTTACTCTGCTACTGCACTTCTTCAATATCGAGAATAATCTTCTACGCAACCTACAGTGTCTTTGAATTTCCTTCAAAGCCTGGAAGCAGGAGTTCAGAATTCTCTTTGTTACTGCAAAACTGAGGAAGATTGGAAAGCTTGCCCAGAGAAGTTATGGACTCTCCATCCCTGGAAATGTTGCAGGCCAGGTTGCATGGGGCTTTCAGCAACTTGGAATAGTGGAAGATGTCCCTGCCCATGGCAGGGTGTGGAACTGGGTGAGCTTTAAGGTCTCTTCCAACCACTCTGTGATTCTAAAAAGAGAAGATGTTTGGAGAATTAGACTAGCAAGAGGCTTTTCCTACATACCATTTTTCTGAACACACTTCCAGAGAGGAGTGTGCTCAAATGCACACAGCAACATCTGCTGCAGACTGTCCCAAATCAAAGGATAGGGATGGGAGAGACAAGGACCAAGATACAAGATACATTTTCTATGTCTCTTGCTGTGTGAACTGGCAGCTGAGGTCCAAGATACTCCTTCAATGACTTTTTTTTTTTTTTTAAATGGGTTTTTCCTCTGAATTTTGGAATCTCAAGTTTCAGCAAAGAAATAGCAAAAGTGGTTTTTAAGAAGCTTTAAAAAGGTATGGGCTGATTTCAGAACACTGTGTAGATTATAACCTTTTCCGTTGTATTTTCTTATGCTATTTAGAGTCTGTAGAAACTACAGGAGTACGAGCCAAGGGAGATGCTATTAGGTATGAAAATGCTGAGCTATCTTGTTTTCTCTGTCCCTTTTGCCATTTCTTGTTTTCCATCTCTCCCATGGGGGTCAGTATTTGGCATTTTGACCATCACAACTTAGATTTCTTCAGCAAAGTCAAAAAGAATTTTAAATGAGAATGTGCTTGGAAGTGAACCTGAGGAGTCTGAAAGCATTCAGATTTTGCAGGCAGAAGTATCTGAAAAAAGCTAAAGTGTCATTGACTCAAGAAACCTGTCTGTCAATCCCAAAGTGCTGCCAGCTCTTGGAGCAGAGTGAGGATTTTAAATCATAGAATCATGCAATGGTTTGGGTAGGACTGTTCCTTAAAGCTCATCCAGTTCCACCCCCTGCCATGGGCAGGGGACACCTTCCACTATCCCAGGTTGCTCCAATCCCCATCCAACCTGGCCTGGAATACTTCCAGGGATGGGGCAGCCACAGCTTCTCTGGGCAACCTGCGCCAGGGCCTCCCCCCCCTCACAGGGAAGGATTTCTTCCATATATTTGACCTAAATTTCCCTTTTTTCAGTTTGAACCCATCACTCCTTGTCCTATCACTACAATTCCTGATGGGAATTAAAACAATTAAACAAGTTAAATAGCTCATTTTGTGCACAAGCATTAAAGACTTGACCAAAAAGAAAAAACAAAGAAAAAAAGAGCTTGTAGCTCTCAGCACAGTCCTTGGAGGGAAACTTCTGACTCCTACAATTTAATACAGAACTCAAAAAACTGTGACTGGGATTCTGGCCTGCACAATTCACTGACACGAGAATTTAATATGTATTCAGTCTATTCATTTTTGCACCTGTAAACTAAAAAGTGTGTTGCTTGTGACAGATGTGAAAGAACCTCTGTATTTCTTCATAGGTGAACATTTGTCTCAGTAATTATTACAATGCAGTCAGTAGTTTTAGAGGGCAAGTTTCAATTTATTTATTTTCTTTGTTGTTTTTTGCATAGTTTTAGTTACTTTAAAATGAGGAAAGAAAAATAAAAGCTGAATCCAGGACAAACAGTTCTGAGAGATGTATCAAAATATTTTGTGCCTGTGGAATATTTTTTCAAACATTTTTTCTCAGACCAGGTGCCTGTCTCTGTACAATGAAATGTAGTCCAGGAACTCTGTTGTTTAACATAATTCTTTCTTGAAGTGCAATATTGGCAAAAACCTGCTTCTTCTTGTGCTGCACCTTGAATTACAGAGCCATTGCTTTTGAGCCCCAGTGGCAGCAGGATGAATCATTTCAGGTGGTTATTAATGGATGGGGCCATAGGAGCAACTCAACAGAGCTCTGGCCTGGTTTCAGGTGCCAGCTCTGCCCACTGAGGGCACTCAGCATTTCCCTGGATCTTGGTTTTTGTGGTTCCTGCAATGTCAGAAATTGCTTTGTCTTTGTTTGGCCAGAGGAGGCCATGAAGTTGCTGAGAGGACTGGAGCACTTCCCTTATGAGACAGGATTGAAGAGTTGGAGCTGTTCAGCCTGGACAGGAGAAGCTTTAGGGTGACCTAATTGTGGCTTTCCAGTTCCTGAAGGGGACAACAAGAAAGATGGAGAGACTGTTTCCAAGGGCCTGGAGTGACAGGACAGTGGGGAATGGCTTCGCACTGTCAGAGGGGAAAATTCAGTTAGATATATGGAAGAAATTGTTCCCTATTAGGTTGGACTTATTAGGGCTTAATAGTCTGCCCTGAGAAGCTGTGGCTGCCACATCCCTGGAAGTGTTTCAAGCCAGGCTGGACAGGAATTGGAGCAACCTGGGATAGTGGAAGGTGTCCCTGCCCCCTGGAAGGGAGTTGGAAGGAAATGAGCTTTCGGATCCCTTCCAACCCAACCCATTCTATGGTTCTATAATAAATTAGCACAAAAAAATTGGGTTTTTTTTTTTTCTCTGCAGCTACAGATGGAGCAGTGTAATTCTGCTCTTTATACACCTGTCCTGCAGATATATATTTAACTTTGTCCTCAGGTTTGCTCATGCTAGAAGGTACTTTTGGGTTATATCAGCTCCTCTTCTCTTCTGACCTAATTGTTCCTCTCTCCCTGCCACTGTTCTCTTGCCCCACTGTTTCTAAAGTCCTTGTGTGCCATTTATCCAGCATTTCCAAGATGCAAAGAAAACGTAAAGCCTCCAACAGAAAGCAGAATTTCAACTAATAAACTATTTCAGAGCCACTATTCACCAGTAAAATTCATGAAGTCATATAAATCATAGGATGGTTTGAGTGGGAAGTGACCTCAAAGATCACCCAGTTCCACCCCCTGCCATGGGCAAGGACATCCAAGTGGCTCCAAGCTACATCCAACCTGGCCTTCGATACTTCCAGGGATGGGGCAGCCACGGCTTCTCTGGTCAGCCTATTAAGTCCTAATAAGTCCAACCTAATGACAATTTATGTAGGTGAAGGAAGGAAGGAAAGAGGCAAAAAGCCCTCTTTGAAGTACATGGATTCAGCTTGATAATTTCCGTAAATCAAGGAAATTGGGTCTTGATGTTGACATTTAGTATTATTAGCAATTCTTTACTAGAAATTACAAGGAACAATTTCCTGTGGGCTAATGTGAAGTTTCTAATTGATTATTGTGTATGAGTATTTTATTTTCGTTTTTCACATTGAACACCTGAGGATGAGTTGGAATCAGGATTAAATCCAGTTCTGTGCTGGCTCTCTCCCCTTTCACCATGGCTGAATCTCTCCAAACTTTAGGTTTTCTCACAATTTAAATCTCACTATGGTTTAACATATTAAACAACCTCTTCTCCCCAACCCTCAAACCTTGCCTATTTTAATCAAACCAGTGGAAATCAGGCAGGAGAATTGGGTTCGTCTTTGTAGCTCTTAAAATACTACTTAGTATTTTTTCTTTTTTGATGTAAATGTGGGGATTCCCTTCCTAATCCCTTCCTAATCTTGGGTTACAGTTCTGAAATTTTATAATAGTGCCAGGGATCTTTCTTAATAAAATACCACTTCATCGCTTCATTTTACATTGGCTGGTTCTTATTGAGACCAAAGTTTGGGCCTACTTTTAGTAAAGTTCATATTTTGGAGCTGGGTATTGATGAAAGAAATGGCAGGAGTCACAACTACCAAACCCTAAGTGCATTCTTTGATATTTAATTTTACATTAAACCCAAGGCTTACCCACTTTCATGCTTAGTTCAGCTCCAACATTGCTAATAAAATCTTTTCTTTTGGTAAATAAATTACTGCTGATGATATTATTTAATCTTGCCCCTATAAATTTGGGGGAATTTTTTTAGTTATATAACAAGACATCAAAGAGTCATGATACAGAGTTTTCCTTCCTCAGAGAATAAATACCAAATTTCTCTTTGAAGCTGGAATCAAAGCAAGAGAGTCTGCAACTGATTTGAGAACGAGAAGACAGGTATCTGTATGGAAATAAAATCACCTGTTTTGTGTTGACAGATACATATTTTTTTGAATACTTGCATTTCCTTGTGATTTTCACCTGATATGAGGTAGTTTCAGTCACTCCAGTGAGCCAGAGTCTTCAGCTCATGGATGTCTTTGTTTACATTGCAAAGGAAATTCAAGTAGAGTGAGGAAAGATAGGATCTGTTCTAACACATCATCATTAACACACAAAGGAAAAAAATAATCTAAATAACAGAACCTGAGCCTTCTAAAAATATGTGAAGTGTTTGATCAACCCTTGGACTCTCAAGTAAAGGAGGCATCAAGGAAATCTTTCTTCCCTTTTTGGGGACTGGCAGTTTTGTGCTGATTTGGTGAATTGAACTGAACATTAATGAGTGTTTAAAAATGCCAAGGTATTGTGATGCTTCTGCAGATAATTCTAAATATTGAAAAATAGATTAATATTTCCTTGGTGGCTTCCCAAATCTTTGCCTTATCAAAATATTTCATAGAATCATGGAATCACAGAATGGTTTGAGTGTTGAGAGGCCTTAAAGCTCATCCAGTTCCACACCCTGCCATGGGCAGGGACACCTTCCACTATCCCAGGTTGCTCCAAGCCCCATCCTGTAGCCATCCCCTGCCAGGCTTGCCGGGGGGTAAGTGTGCCCCTGCACTCCCCAGGGGATGGCTGAGGGAAACGGAGGATGAAGAAATTGCTGGCGGCTCTCTGTGGTTACATATAATACAAGTTTATTCTCTCTAGAGGCAACAGGCCACCTGGAGGGTCCAAGCTTATGTGGATAACCAGGGAAAAAGCCCTTCCCACTTCCGGCCCCTGGTTCTTATAGGGGCTCCAGCCAATGGGAAGGGAGAACAAGGGAAGGGACAAACCATCTGGGGTGAGGGGTGGGGCACATTATAACAGGACATACCATATAACAGAACAATAATATACAGTGAGGAAATATATGCTAATTGCACACCACAACACCATCCAACCTGTCCTGGAACACTTCCAGGGATGGGGCAGCCACAGCTTTTCTGGGCAACCTGTGCCAAGGCCTTGCCACCTTCATAGGGAAAAATTTCTTCCCAATATCCAATCTAAATTTCCCCTCTTTCAGTTTTAACCTATCACTCCTTGTCCTGTTACTCCAGTTCCTGATGCAGAGTCTGTCTCTAGATCCTTGTCAGCTCCTTCAGATACTGGAAGGAAGTTTTTTCAGATGCTGGAAGGAAATTTAATCTCAATCTGTCCAAATGTAAAAGAGAAATATAAACACTGGCCTTTTTTTCTCATTAACTGTCTCTCCTGAGATTTCCCTGGCTTCCTGCAGCTTTATTGTCCCAATGGTTTTTGTATTTCTTAGCATTGTATTTGTCTTTCTGCTGCAATTTTTGCCTCAGATTCTCTAGTCCTCCCTCCTTTTAGCCCTAATTGTGGTTGTCAGTTGTGGAATCAAAATAAAATACACCTGCAGATTTGCTTTATAGTACTTTTTGGCTTGTTATGGCTGTATTTTACCTTTCTTAGGATTAAGAGTCAACACCACCACTTTGCTATTTCTTTCAAAAACCAGAGATTTGAAAAAACCTCTTGTTTTTTCAAAACAAGACAAAAAAAAGCCCCACAGTGTTTAAAAAAAAAAAAAAAACACAGTGGAGGGTGCAGATTTAGGGTCCCTTCCAACCCAAGCCATTCTAAGCTTCTGTAGTGGAAGACATTGCAAGGAAGTCTTAAAATTGCATTTCAAGGGATGAAATCAAGTGCACAAAGAAAAGAGCAAGTAGGAAATAGGGGCGTGGGGATGAGAATCAAACTGAATTGGTTGTAATGGAAATCAGTTATCACAGGTTTGATTTCTGATTATGAATTTTAATTTTGAAGGAAGAAAAAAATATGAACGGGGCACAGACAGATGTCCCAACAAGTGGGGAAAGTTTAGCAAAGAAAACAGGGTATACTGTAACAAACAAATACATTTTGAAGTGGTTCATTAAAATCTGGCACAAAGGCAGTATCAGGGAGATGGATCACAAGGGTCAGCAGACCAGACCCAGCCTATGAATATTCATTCAGAGAGCTTGGTCCTGCTCATCTCCTGGCTCCAGAGAAGGTCAGGTCCTCCCTGATTTTCTCAGCATTCAGGGAAATTGAAAAAGAAGAGGTGGGTAAAGGAGCTGCATCAGGATTTTACATGGAAAACATTTTGTGTTCTGTGGTGTGTGGAAAGGTGATTGAACTACTTGACCAAAAAAAGGCAGATGTTCAAGGGAAAATGGGAATACAACCTGGCAGTGGTACGGGATAGCACTGGAGTGGTCCACCTGCAGGATTAGAATGTAGTTGCTTTTTAGCTGTGTATGTGCTTTAATTAATTAAAAAGAACAAAGTTAGACATGAACAGAAGTTGTTGGCAGTGTTGAGAGTCTTGGGAAGTGATGGTTGCCACCAGTGGAGAAAGGAGACCAGGATCTGGGAATTTCAGAGGTGTGGCATCCTGCTGTGGGCTGGAAGGGGGGGCGCAAAGAACACAAAAGGCACTTTCGGTCTGAAGGACACAAAGCAGTTGTTGAAAGGCAGAAATAGAGAGCAGGAATAATAGTTAGTGCAGAGGATGGTTGTCTGTGGATTCCGACAGGATCTTGTGCTCCTCTGCAGTTTGTTGTTTGTTTAGGATAGTGATTGAAGGAGAATTTTTTGGTCATGGGCATCTCTGTGAGGAAACACTGATATTCAGTGCAGGTAAAACAGTGAAGTGGTGCCACGCTGAAATAACATAAGGATTAAGATGAGTATTTTTGTTTTAGCTAACAATTCTGACTAATTCTGACTTTGACAGCCAAGGAAGTAAAATTAAGATCTGGAGCTAGTGAAAACAGAACAGAATTTGAAATGGAAAGCCTAATGTCAGTCAGATGAGTATGCGGTACAGCTTTAGGCACTCAAAGGGAGGTACTGGAGTCCTGTGGGAGGTACAGAGCAAGGACAACAAAGGCGATCAAAAATGTGGAAAGGCTCACAGGGACTGATAGCAGAGGCTGGAAAAGTCAAAACTTTTGACTTTTGCTGTAGGACAGAAAAGCATAAAATCCTGAATACAGGAGTTAAGGAGTACACGGTGAACCTAGGAGATAAGGTAGCAGAGTCAGAATAAAGCAGGGAATGTCCTTCCATGTGTGTTAGCTCCTTGCCTTGGAAGGTGCCATCCAGGTTGGACTTCCATGTCCTTTCATGAAGAGAAAATCCATCATAGGCCAGTAAACATGAGAATATGGCCTCAGCTCCTGGAGGTCTAATTAACAAACTGCTGGAGATTATTCCTAGGGGAAAGCACTGTGTGCTTTCCTGATCTTACTCTCTTCCCTGATCAAAGACACAGCATGGCCAGGCAGAGCTCTTCTCTGAGAGGAGATGTTCTTATGTTTTAATTGAGCAATCGAAGCAAATAAATGCAGTATGTACACATTCTGAAGCGCCACCAAGCTATAGCTTCAATTTAGCTTTTGTGTTGAAGGGCAAGGAACACATTGTCAGCAGTAGTCTGTGAAATGATTGTAATTTGAAAACTGAGAGGATTTGTTCAGTAGAAAATTTGGATTAAAGCAGGGAATGATTCAATGTAGTAACTCAAAGCTTGATGCCTGTACAGGTGTGATGCTGTGGGAAAGATGTTGCAGTGATTAGGAATTCATCTGGGGAAGTGTCTAGGACTGAACCGTTGTGAAGTAGTGCAAGATAAAAAGTATAGTAATGAAATGATGAAGAACTTACTTTGATTAAATTGGGACATATTTAGCAGTGGTAGAACACCATCTCCCAGGGATGCCTCTGCCTGCCTCTTTGCCTGAAAGACTTCATATCATGCCTGGTTTCAAAGTAGCATAAATTTTCCGTTGATATTTACTTGACAGAGCCACAGATATAAAATAAAAGTGAGAGCAGGTTTAAAATCTTAAGGATGATCTGAGCTTTTGGGCCAAGTTTCTGATGGTCTGTGTAGGAAGGTTTAATCATTGTAAATACAATAATATGCAAGAAAATGCTGCAGAGTAAAATAAAGCCCAGGTAGTATTATAACTGACACCCACAGCTAATGCTATGTGTGCAGGGATAAAAGTAACAATGCCTTGGAACTGGATATGATGAGATAAGGAAATAAATGATGGAACATTATCCTGACAGGGTCAGACATTCTGGAAGACCACATTCAGACTCTCACAGATTGGTCAGGTCAGTGTGTTTCAGGACAGTGCTGTCATATTGCAGTGGTGCAGCAAAGCACAAACACCTTGAGTCGTCTTTTGGGGCACAGTGACTTTGAAAACATTCGGACACAGCTGTCTGGCGTCTTTCTGAAGCACCTTGCAATGGGGTCAAACAGGAAAGAAGCTGCTGAAAAATGAGGAGTAGATTGATGAGAATCAGTTGCCTCCACTTGACATGTGGAGATGACAAGTACTGCGATGAGGAGAAGAGGCTCTGCCAATGTGGTTTGGGCACGAAAACCAATTAGCAGCAAGGGTGAGGTGGTGAGCTGGAGTCAGAGTGTGAAAGAAATGCATCTAATCAGCTTGGGAGGCAAAACTGTTGCTGAAAGATCCTCACGCGTGACAGTGAAAAGCAGTAGGAGATGGGGATTAATGTGCTGCTTGGTAGGTGATTTGTGTTTCACTCTTTAAGGACACGTCTTTCCTGACTATGCAATTTTCTGTGCTTGTCATTTCCATCCTGCCTGTGCCACAATTCTGATCTTTAGCCCTTCCAGCATTTTCTGTGATTAAGAAATACCTTTTGTTGCTCTAGGGGAGGCTGATGAGTGGATGATGAGCAGTAGATCCAGGAAGATTCACTTTTTGTCAGCTATAACATGTAGTCTGAGAGTTACTTCATTGGGGTACTTGGCTGGAGATCAACTGCAGAGAACATGGCAAATCTATGCATCAAAATACTCCATCACTTAAGCAGCTCTCCAGTTAATTAGTTTGAGCAATTTGCAAGCAAAATGAGGTTATAAAAATATAAAAAATAAAAGGGTTATTCTGCTTTGATAAGATCTCACAGGAAAGTACAGAACAGCAAAATATTATTTTCCCTAAATATTAAATAGCATATGAATATTCCTGGTTTTCCTTGAAACATCTGAAGTTTTATTTTTACAGTGTACCTATGTAGGTTTTGAAGTGACCTTAATTTATAAGCACAATAAATAGTAGTAAAATATGTCCTGGAACTAAGTGTTCTCTAAGTAAATGTTAAGAGTTTCTTACAGAAGAAAAATTAAGTTGTGCAATATAAGTTGAAATTTTAGATATCACTGTTATTTTATATATATATTTAAAATACTATATATATATAAAAAATGTATATATATAATAATAAATCTTCAGAGTGCTGGTCTTCTCACTGCTATGGCCAGGGCTTTCCATGTCTTCCACTGCATTGGCAACTTGCTGTGGCGGACCTGCCTGGCCAAATTTAGATGTCACCTGCTAGAAATTGTAGCTGTGTTCTTGGCAGAACTGCTAACCAGGATTTAGAGAGAATAAGGCATTGCCTGACAGAATGAAAGAGAAAAGGGAAAAAGAAAAGATTTGGGGTAGAGAATGGCTCTGTTCATGGGCTCTGTAAGTACCATTGAGGTAAGAGCAGAAGAATTTTCTGAAGAAATGTTTGTATGGACAGGTACAAAACTATTTCTTAATACTTGGTCCTGGGCTTTTCATAAGCTTAGATATATTGTACAGGCAGAATACTTTGCCTTTGCACATTTTGAATATTCAAAATAATTTCTAAAGTCTTATTTAATGATCCTGAGATTTGGCTCTCATGGATGGTGCTGATCATTTTGAACAAGGTACAAGATGGTTCTGTTTTTCAATATTGTCTTTGACTGATTAATGCTTCATTTAAATTAGCAGTCAGGGAAGATCTTTTATTATTTTAGCTATTTCCCTTAATTGCCTTTTAGTTGTAATTTGACTTTAATTTTATAATTTTAATTAAAAAAACCTGTAAGACCTCATATCTAAATAGTTTGGTAACACTAATTTTACTTTATGTAAAGAAAATAATTGAATGTGGCGTTTCGAAGTCGCTGCTTTTTGTCATTGAGTCTATGATGGTGAGAACTTGTTATCTTTGTGTAGCATTTTAGTTAATTAGGAAAAATGAGATGTGATGGTTGTTACCTTTTTCCCAACCAATGTTGGTCCATCACACTGATGGACCAGCTGGGAGGCCAAGAACTAAACACACATAGAGAGCAAACTCTTTTTGAGTTGGGCTGAATTGGCACATGGCAAACTGGGATTGGGAATTTCAAATCTTAGCAAGTTCCCTGTTCAGCAGGTGCTTCCAGTAAGTCTTGGTTTTTAAACTGTGAGACTCAGATCCATGAAATACCTTTTACTTTGTTCACACTGTGAACACTCCTCATCACTCAGAGTTCATTGCTCCCCTGCCCTGCAAGGTGTCACTGGTTACCTGTAAATCCAAACCATCAATTTGGAGATGGAAAGGAATAATTGTGGATGGGTGAGACAGCACAACTTGCATTTGCTCCATGGATTTGTGCTCATCAACAGCTACAGGATGTTCTAGTCTCCCATGGGCCAGCACTGACATGTTCAACCACCTAATAGGGCACTTGGGGTTGTTTTGGAAATGACAGGCAGTTGCAGCTCTTACCCAATTTAATAAATACGAGAACTGAAGATAACTGGAAATGGTGAACCTGGACTAAATTAGGAATAGAAGATCCCAAGAATGAGAGAATCTTTTCAATAAAATCTGCCCCTTGGTTGAGATTTTGGTCTTGGTTGCTTAAATTTGGTTATGTAAACCCCAGCCAGGGTTAAAAGAAGCTCTGAATCCAGATTTATTTATTTGTGCTCATACATTGTCTGTCAAAAAACATGGATTCACTGTAAACATCCTGTAAATGCAAAAGGTTTCTTACACTCTTTAATTTACTGAGCTTTGGCCTAAATGCATTATTTTTATGTTCTCCATGACATTCTGGAATACTGGACTGGAGAGTGTGGGCTTGGAAAGGTTTGCCAATAGTGCCAGTAAAGTCCACTAAAAACATTATTTATAATCTGAATGCAGGTTTTCTTCCTGGTTGTCAGGCTTTGGAAGGGGTTGTCCAGGGATATGTTACAGCCACTATCCCTGAAAATGTTCAAAAGATGTGAACAAAAATGTTCAAAAAATGTTTAAAATGTAAAAAAAAATTCCTCAGGCACCTGAGGACAAGGTTTAGTGGTGCTGGGTTGATGATTGGATTTGATGACCTTAGAGGGCTTTCCCAACCTTAACAATTCTGTGATTCTACAAATTTAATATCAGGAAACAACTTCTTTTTTGTTTTTAAATTAGGAAAACCCCTCAATTTCAATTCTTTCAGATGGCACAGATATAATTTGAAGGTGTCATATGGGATGTTCTGAACATGCTAACTGTCCAAAGACAAAGGAGAAGATCCAAAAGGAGCCTTCCCTGGCTGGAAGCAGGGAATTGATAGTTGCTAGAAATACAAGAGGCGTGCAGAAAGCTGAGGTTGTGTCCAAGAGAAGAAAATTGAAAAGATCAATACCTGGCAGATTAAAGAGTAAAGTGTGCCAGGCGAGGGCTGGAGAACAATTTGAGGAGGGCATGAGAGGTAATAAATTCTTTTGCTAGCACACCAGGTGGAAAAGCTGGCCACAGAGCTTGTGGGATGAGTAATGGAGGCAAAAAAGGAATAGTTAGTGGAAATTATTTAGAAAGAGAGGTTTAGTATAAGTTTTAATAGAAGTTTTTAAGAAATCTGTAGAGCTGAGTTAGAGCTATATGCAGTATGGTTTTTTTCTCTCCTTTTGGTCTAGGCACCTTATGGCCTAGTACTTAGAAATAAGGTAGGACTGAGAGTAGAATAACAAAAACACGATCAAAAGAGCTGCCAGACAGAAATGAGATAGCATGGGACAGCCTGGCACCTAATAAAAACAAACAAGATTGTGGTTTGTAACAAGCTGGTTTCTCGGTCAAAAGGTCTGAGGAAGACCATGGCCTTCCTCCCCAAATGACCGCCAGAGACCCCTGAGAGGGGAGGAGATGGGGCAGAGATGGGGAGGGGACCTATGCTAATGAGCTCACAGAATTTATTTTAATATGTAATGCCTATTTCTGGAAATATGATGTATATTGACAAGATAGTCATAAATATGTATAACCTAGGTGCATTTAACCCCTGTTAATTAACTCCTTCAGTAGGACGGGCTTAGAAAAAAATCCTTTCTTGTTCCCAGCATGGCAATAAACAAATATACCTGCTCTTATAACTGCCAGCGAGTTACAGAGCTTTTTGGAGTCCACATTTCAGAAATAAGGCCAGAACAGGAAAGGAAGATGAATCTTTTGCATCTGTATCACTACAGAGAACTTTGAGCAGGTTGCCAAGCTCCTGTTTGGAAGGTGAGCCCTTTCTTGCAACCACACTGCAGTTCTTCAGAGCTGTCATCAAGTCTATGGACCAAGAAATGTGGCTGCATTCCCAAAAGCATTGGGTGTAGGTGCTGCCCCAAGGCACTGAGAGAAACTGAGCTGGCATGAAAGGAAAGGTGAGGTGGATGGATGGTTAAACAACAGGAATTTGGCAGCTATTGTCCTTCTCAAATACCTTTTGGGAAATGGGCTTCATCTCCTGGTCTACAGCTCAGCTCAGACTGAGTTGTCTGTTCTTCACCTTCCAACTGCCTTTTAGCTGAATCACTCCTATTTTGCTTTTAGCTGAGGCTGTTCCTGAATTCCCTCTCCTTCTTTGCCTTTCCATACTTAGCAATAGGATGCCTGCAAGCTGTTAGTAATTCCAGCAGCATTGGGTGTTTTTACTGCACGTGAAAATGTCAATAATTAACACCAGGCAACCTGCTTGCTAATTGCTCTTCTTATGGCTCTGCTGCTGTTGAGTCTTAAATACCCAGTGCAAAGTGTAAAATAATTATGTGTGAACTGCTGCGTGGATGGAAAAAAACCCAGAACTTTTTATTTACTTACACTGTAGCATTTGCTTTGGGATCCTGGGAAGTGTTTCGAAAACTAGAGTGATAGGCAGCATGTGTTAACATAGCCCACAGCTGATATCTTTAACACATTGGGAAAATTTGGGAGATTTTTTAAATATTAAGTCACACTTTCTACTAACTTTTGCATAGTTCTTGCCATAGAATCCCAGAATGGCTTGGGTTGGAAGGGACCTTAAAGATCATATCATTCCATGGGCAGGGACATTTTTCACTAGACCAGGTCCTGTCCAACTTGGCCTTGGACACTTCCAGGGATGGGGCAGACAAAACTTCTCTGGAAAACCTGCACATAATGTGCATTTATATGCACATATGTGCAAATACAGATGTTTTTACCCCTCCTTAAACTCTCCATGTGGCTTGAACCCATTTGTCAGCTCTAGGACAAAACAGGTGAACACCACAAGTCAGCCTTTCTCACACCTACCACAAAATCACAACACATTTTATCATAATAAATGTGATTGATGCTTAGCATTCGACTCCAGATCTTCCGCTTCAGCAGGAAGGGGAATATTTTGACCTGGAGGCCTGGCAGCTAACTGGGTTTTAGCCTTCCCTGTTAGCACATGATGGAGCACCTGGTGCCACACACACCATGCACCTCCGAGCACGAAGCCAATTATTTTCCCTGGCAAGCTGTCACCTGGCAGGCTGACTCTACTTTTGCAATTTTCCCTGAAGTATATGAAACTAAATGATGCACAAACAAGGCAGGGCATGATTTGTTTAGAATTACTGTTTTAGATGTTCCTGTATGAAAATGAAATGTATGAAAATCTTCTGGGGAATTGTACCGTAGTTGTTACATATTTAAAAAGGCTTGATTTGGGATGGAATAAGTGTTCAAGTCAAATTGCTGTATGTTATCTTGGGTTTCTTGTGTTGCCTAATTTCCCCACACTTGCTTTCTGTATTTGCTTTCTGGCTTACAGCTCTTCCTTGTCAACTCTTTAGTTTTGTAAGTGGCAAAAAAAACATGTATTACAATTTGGATTTAACCCCTTGGCAGCAGACATTGTCTCCCAGAAATAACTAATATGATTCATGGAAATTTTCTATTTCTGACTCAGTTCATTACAAAGCTCAGTCTTCTTTTTTGACCAGTGTGAAGCCATGTGCCATGCAAACCCATTGGCTTTTTTTTTTTAATCTGTAATACATTCAGGAAATGCTCAAACACTGGCTATTTTAAGGTGGCTGGTGGTGTTTGGATAAAAGGCTCTGAGAGGAATTCAGTTTACACTTTCATATAAGATAATGCACAGAAATCTCATGTTTCTCCTGCTGTTTGGAAATTCCCCGGTGATTCCAATGATAATTTTCTCCCACCCACTTAATTACAGCAAGTTTCACTGACACCATTGAAAAACAGGTATGTTTTTCTGTCAGTGAAATGATGGTAACTGTGGTCTTGTCTTTTGAGCCTGTGGATGTCATTTGTAAGATAAAACAGAGATAATGTCAAGGTTCTGTTAATAGAATTCTAACCGTTACCTTAAGTAATGCCTCCTTCAGGTTGACAAATGCAGTTATTTGTTACCACATGGAATTGCAAGAGCCTCCATGAGGAGACTTTAGGTCATAAATTGAAACAAGGAGGATCCCACTGGATCTGAAGAGAAAAAAGCCTCCACTCAGTACACTGTGAGGACAGTGCAGCATTGGATGTCCATCCTTGGAAGATTTTAGGATTGATTGGAGGTACGCCTGAGCTCCTGATGTGGTTGGGGACAGACAAAGAAAGAAAAGTTTTTTTTCCTTAAGGACTGAAAGCGCAACTGGTTCTGTCTCAAGCTTGATAAGAAGGTAAAAGCAGCAATTAATAAATTGCTCTTTTGGTATTTTTCTTTTCATAGAAGCATATTTCCATCCCAGACTACAGTATTTCAATCTCCTGCCTTTTTGGAATTTTACAAAAAGGAGAACACTACTGGCAGTGAATGTTGATATTAAAGACACAGAACTGCCCATGGTACAAAGCCCCACCACCTGCACTGAGCACGTCATGGTAATGCTGATATCAAAGTAGGTGTTGAGCTTTTCTTGTTGAAGGACTACAGGTTTTGATGTTGAAGAGCTTCCTCCTAAAGGTTGGAAATGTTAATACTTATACAGCAGCTTTTGGTAAGGGAAGATGCCCAGATTACCTTAAAATGAGCCAAGTGGTTTAGAGAAATATAGCATACACTATATTCTTCTGGGAATTCATTCATTTAATCAAGTAGTTTATTTGCCTGAAAGGGGAAAGATTACAGAAATGGTATTTTACAATATTTCTTAAATGATGGAAGGATTTCTTCTGCAAACTGAACCTGATTTATTCATTTTCTTGCCACACTATGAAGTTTATTAGATTCCACAGATATCAGAGGGAAAAGTTCTTTGCAAATCAGAGAGAGTGGATGGAGACTTCCTCTAGGGGAAACTTATTGTGGCCTTCCAGCACCTGAAGGGCCTACAGAAAATCTGGAGAGGAACTGTTGACAAGGGCCTGGAGTAACAGGACAAGTGGAATGGCTTCCCACTAGCAGAGGACAGGGTTAGATGAGATATTGAGAAGAGATTGTTCCCTGTGAGGGTGGTGAGGCCCTGGTACAGGTTGCCCAGAAAAGCTGTGGCTGCCCCATCTCTGGAAGTGTCCAAGGCCATGCTGGATGGGGCTTGGAGCAACCTGGGATAGTGGAAGGTGTCCCTGCCCATGGCAGGGGGTGGAAAGAGATGAGCTTTCTGGTCTCTTCCCACCCAAACCATTCTATGATTCTATGATTTAAAAGATCACTTTATCTCTCAAGAGAAATGAGTGACCCAAACACATTTTTGGTTTGTCTTGTTGTGTTTCAAGTTTTTGCATTTGGAATTATTTGTAAAGCAACTTCAGCTACAAAAATACCCGCAACACCAATTAACACAAACAACTTCTATGAAACAATGGAGGCAGGGAATTTACCTACTATGCTGTGGTGCTGCTAACAATCCTAGGGAAACAAATTTCCTAATGGAAATATTGAGTTAGTACCACTGAAAGAGCTGTAATTGTTGTAGTAAAAAGGGATAAACAAGTTCCTTGCATTATAAATATATTTGCAGTTGGCTTAGGTAACAATAAGCTCTGAGTATTTAAATTGTGTTCTTGAGAAACATGTGTATGTGTTTGCAGAGCTGTATCAGGAGGGGAGTGTGGAGAACAACCTGGCACCAAAATCAATACACAAAAATCTATGTATTGCTGGGTGTGGATACAGAAATGAGAAAAGTTGAGACAGCATGGATAATGTAAAGCTTTCAATTTTTTTCTTATACAAACCCTCCTTTTTGGGGGTTATTTAGAAATTATTTTGGGGGAAACAGTAGTGGTCTTTCCCCCTCAGCAGAATAAAAGACATTGCAAACAGTTAAAGACAGTAAGATCCAGGCAGCCCTATTCCAGATTCTGAGTTTAATTGGTGTTCTACTGAGACACAGCCTCATGAAAATTGTTGATGTTTGTCACACAGTGTAACCTATAAGCAGGTATTCATATATTTAAAAAAATTGGTTTACTGTCAAGTAAAAATTATTTTTATGGAAAGATAGTTCCCTCTTTTGAGACTGAAGGATTGCTTGTGGAAGAGTTCCTTATTTTCTCAGATACCTTTATTTAATTAGACAAATATGAAAGTAGGGGATTAGTAACTTATTGGGAATGAAGTCAAGAAAAGTAAACCTAAAGTAACATTTCATAAAAATATTGCAGGTGTTTTTTCCTCCCTCTGGATCTCTTTAGATTTCGAAAGACAGGCCTTCCTATTGATTTCAAAATTATTCTTGAATTGGTTGAATTCTTTCTCTAAATTCTTCAGGCTGCATAATGAGTATAAGAGTAAAATCCAGCTGAAATCCCAATCTGTCCTGCACTTCCAGTGCATGTAACCAGGTTATCTCAGGACCAAGTTGAACTTTAAGCACCTTAATCCATTTACATGTATATCAATTACCCTGTAATGGTTAATTACCAAGTTATCCCATTAGGAAAGCAATCAAGCAATCACATATGTTACCGTTTTTCACAGTCATCAAATATTGTGGGCCATGTTATAGCAAATATTTGAACTAAACACTTCTCAGTAATTACTTAAAAAAACACTCCTATTAAAACACAGCTATCAGGAAATCAATGTTCATTTTCAGAATGGAAGTTCTGTAGCACGTGAGCATTTTCAGCATTTGTTTTACTGGTGTTTGAAAGGTACAAGTTGAGGTCCTTGGTGTTATCTTGGCTTCTTTATGTGGCTTTGATAAACTGATGGCCCAGAATCCTGGGTACAACCCTGTGTCTGCAGCAGAGTAGACATCTCAGCTGCCCTGCAGGGATGGATGGCTCTGAAACTCCTCATTGTGGAGGAAATCAACATTTGAGCTTGTAAGGTAAAATGTAGGAGCAGAAATGTGTGAGCATCCATTGTATCATGTGAAGGTGATGGACAACACTCATGTTGCATGTAGGGTTTTAAACTGGTGCCAAAATCCTGCCCTAACTCAAACCAGGGAGCTGTCCTAAAGCTTCAGGTAAAGTTATAGGAATTAAAATTTAGTTTTCTGAATGTAAAGGTTAATTTATAGTATTGTTTTATTTTTAAATGTAGATTGAAGGCTCTTCCCCAACGCAGGTACTGAAGGGAAGAAATCACTGTACACACCACATTGTTTTTCACCCATTGTGAAAATTTTTTACATATTGTAATATTGAAAAGTGTCTCCTTGGGAACCCTTCGAATTAAAGGCTCTGTTTTGTTTTGTTTTCTGCAGACAGGTAGGAAGCGCTAATAATAGCTAGTAAAGCATCCTCTTCCTTCTCTTTCATTACAGAAGATTGAGGCCAGGCTTAGATCAGTTAACAGGGGACATTAGCAAATGAGATGGTGCAGAAGGTCCCTGTTAAAGGGGTTTGTGGCTGTGAAGTCCTGCAGCAATTTCAGGATTGTGTTGGGTAAAGGAAGCACATTCTAAAATGCAGATGACGTTTCTTTGAACAAGGAGCTCCTCAGTAACCTGCACTGTGTACATGGGGGTTTGGGTGGGTTTTAGAATCAGTGCTAAGGCTTCTAAAGCCTTTTATATTGAACATAAAAGCAAAGAAATCAGCTGCTGGTGTCTGTAATCCCTGAGCTTGTGTGGGATATTAATGCTTGTGGTTTGGATACGAAGAGAAGGGAGGAAAATTAAATTCTACAGTTCCCTTGCAGCCTGCTGCACCAATTCTGCTGATCCCTCTTTACTGGCCTCCCAAAGCACAGTCCTAAACACCTCCAAATTCTTCTATTTCAGTCCAGATTTAAGAAAAAACCTTTGTGCTGAGTGACTAAAGAAACACGTGGTGTGGATCAGGAGCATTCTTTGGAGCTGTCATTTACTGCAAGAGGCCCTGAAGTTGCACCAGGTGATGGCTGTGCAAGGTCTGCTCTGGGCTGGGGCAAGGTATTGCAGGAGCTGTGGAATTCTAGGACTGGTACAGAGGGTGCTGCTCTAAATGTGAAGGTCAAAATCAGTGGGGTCACCTGTTGCTGAGTTGGGTTTTGGCCAGAGAGATGGAGAAGATGGTGGCGCATTTAGGGGCTCCATGTGTGTTTTTTTGACTCCTTGCTCAAGATGCAAAGAATTCATGACTTTTGCAAGTAAAGAGGTGGCATGAATATCTGCTTAGTTTATAAGGGTTTGCAAAGTCTTCAAAGCTGTGATTTTTCAAGAAAGAAGCAGTAATTATAAAAACCTCCTTGTCTATTAATATTTCAGTGTAAAATGTAGCTTGGAGTCTGGGCTCTGGAGTCTGGAACATTTGTGACATTGAGTGGTCAGCTCTGGAATAGAGACACTACGGGAAGTTTTCAGTACCATGTGGATTTTCTCAAAAAAGTGAGCATTCAGTGGCTGCAGGGAAATCAAATTTCTGACTTAATCTTCAGTAACCATGGAGCCACTCTTGGCCCTTTCTCATATCCTGGAGAGGATTATCAGGGTGCCTTGCTTTTACAGGGGCACTACCTGATTTAAACTATCACTGTCTATCCTGTTCTTAGGCATTTTTATTTCTCATGTTGCATTTGATCCCAGAATGTTGGCTGTTTATCATGGTCTCCCGAAAAGCACCTGTCCCCAAATTCCTGTCTGTGCCAGCTTCTATGATTCCACACAACTATACCCAAGAGCTCATGCAAGACAAGACAGTGACTCATTCTTTCCTTTTATAAATAGCACCCAGAAAGCTGAATAGAGGAAGTAAACAATGAACACAAGGATTACAAAAATCTTCCCATTCTTCACAAGTTAATTTTAGAGTAAAATCAACATTTGTTCATGGTTTAGAAAGATCTCTGTCCTCATTATTAGTGTTGTTATTATCACTGTGGCTATTTTTACACACCACCTTAGATTTACAAGGGCCTATTTTTGATCATGTGGAAATATGTACATTGGACATTGATGGTAATCAGAGGATTGGGTCACCCTACACCAGGGTGGTGAATTTCTTTGCAAACACAAAGGTCTCCCCTCACTTTTCTCTTCTGGAGGTGATGGCAGTGAGAGATGAGGAGAGAGTGACTCCACAAACTAATTCCTGTTGCCTCTTAGGACCTTAAAAAATAGGACATCCATAGACACTGGCAAAAGAAGGAAGACTTCATTTCTGCAGGCTTTCAGAGGTGTCCGTGTGAGAGCCTTGGTCAGGTCACATGGGATTCCCACCCCTCCATCTCACTGTGACTTGTTCTTTTCCAAGCTATTTGTGTCCTGCTTTTGATCTCATTTGACTTTCCTGGGCACCAATTCTGCCTGTTTCGATCACTGGTATTTTATGGTGTGAAGGCAGGAGTTTTGAACTCTCCCAAAGACAACTTGTAATTTTGTAGGGAGAAAAAAATCAACTTTAATCCTTCACTCTGACTGATTTGTGAAGTGGAATGGTCCAGAGAATGTCCCTGTGGAGGAAAATTTGGCAGGTTCCAGGTAAGGAACAGTAAAGCTATGAGCAAGTTAACTGGCAACAGGGAACAGAAGTCATGCAGTCAAAACAGCAAAAGTTTTTGGTGGAGCCAGCAAAGCAGCATATTATCACTGGGCAAGGCTGATTGCTCTTGCAAGGGAAAGAAAACACCTCTTTCCTTTTTTTTATGCTGAATAAAAGTTATCTCCCTGTAATGACAATAGCTGTCCCACAGGTTCATAGCTGTGTGTGGGAGAAGCAAGTTCTCTGATTAAAGTGCTCCTATGACCAAGGGAATGCCCAGGGGGAAGGGGACAGGAGGGGACAGCCTTTGCCATGTCATATTCTGCAATGGAAATGTGGCACTGCATGGAAAAAGAAAAAAGAATATTGTCACAATTAAGTTTAGCAGCTTAAAATAACACAGGACATAGTGTGAGTTCTGCTATAGTCAAAATATGATGTAGACCTTTGGTGAAGTGTCTTCAGGTCTTACCATCCCAAAAATTCCCTTTCTGATTGAGATTTTTCATTACTCAGCCTAAAACTGCATTTGGATGGAGAGCTTTTAATACTGTTTTCTGAATTGCCTAAATAGTCTATCTGCCAGGTATAAATAAACAGTAGAGGTAGAGTCAGATGACCTCTAACATGCTGCTTGGCAAGGGAAATACTCATATATAACTTACTACCATAAAAGTTTTTTATTGTTTTTAAATAAATGAAGATATTTCTTCTCTCTTCCCAAAAATGTGTGGCTATTTAGAAATGGAGGCTTCTATAATGAATGGATGTATGTTCATACTGCCTTTATATATGAGCATTATTTCATATTTCTATCACGTTATACTCAGCAGGATCTTTGCTTCCTAGTATAATCCTGATTTAAAATTAATAAAGTTTAGTTGCACTGAATATAAATGTTGGCTATGCAACTTGTATAAATCACAGAATGAAGTGCTGTTCTCCCTCGAAAATAATAATAATTGGGTGTAGATCACAGAATGATCTGAAATGAGAAAATCCACTTGGATGTTAATGCTTCTATTTCAAAATTAAATTTAGCTCTATAAATCAAAAAGGTAGATGTGACATTTTAGTGAAGAGGGCTGGGCGTGACCTGCTGGAGAAGGACCTGGGTGTCCTGGTAGACAACAACCTGTCCCAGACCAGCAGTGTGTCCTGGGAGCACAGCCAATGGAATCCTGGGCTGCATGAGGAAGAGCATTGGCAGCAGGTCGGGGGGGGATCCTGCCCCTCTGCTCAGCCCTGGAGATGCACATCTGCAGTGCTGTGTCCACCTCTGGCCTCCTCAGCACAGGACAGACAGGGAGCTCCTGGAGCAGGGCCAGCAGAGGCTGCAGAGAGGCTGCTGAAGGGACTGGAGCATCTCTGTGCCCAAGAAAGGCTGAGGGAGCTGGGGCTGTTCAGCCTCCAGAGGAGACACAGAGAGGGCACCTCATCCCTGTGTGTCAGTGTGTGCAGGGAAGGGGCAGAGGATGGACCAGGCTCTGCTCCGTGGGGCCCAGCAATGGGACAAGAGGAATGGGCAGGAACTGATGCCCAGGAAGTTCCACCCTGGCCATGAGAAAGAACTTCTTCCCTGTGCAGTGACCCAGCACTGAACAGATTGCCCAGAGAGGGTGTGGAGTCTCCCTCACTGGAGATATTCCAGAGCCCTGTGACATAATCCTGTGCCATGTGGTCTGGGATGACCCTGCTGGAGCAGGGAGGTGGGACCAGCTTCCCCACTGTGATCCCTTCCAACCCGACCTGTTCTGGGATTCTGTGATAATCCAGTACAATGCAAACAAAATCTTAATATTTCTTCGTTAATGAACTGCTGTCTCATTACAGGAAGATTGGTACCAACCTGATATTTGAGATCAGTTACAATTATCAGTGAAAATGCAAAATAGTTGCAGTGATTCACATTTGGAGTTTATTGAGTATGATTTGTCATTACTCGCATCTGCTCTCAGTGTGGAACAGAAAGCAGAGCAGAGAGGGAATGGGCAGGATCATCTGTATTCCTGTGTAGCTCATCTGGTTTTGCTGTTCTGTGTTTGATGTTGACCTGCTCATGTCATGGCCATTATAGGTACAACCAAGTTTAGGAAGTACCTTATTTAGATAAATTCCTCTGTTTTGAGCTGCATATTGAGGGCCTTAAAATGATCACTCTGGTGCCCTGGGCTGACTGCACTCTGTTGTGGTTTTAAGTAGCCAGAGTTTTTTATTAGTTGGGGGGGCTAGGAGAGAGGCTTCTTTAAGAAGCTGCTAGAGTTTTTCTCTGCTCTAAGCTAGCCAAGGTCAGGCAACAACGCCTCTGTGATAACATATTTAAGAAGGAGTAGAGAAAAAAAAAGTCTGCGCAGAACATCATGGCTGCTTAAGAGACAGGAGGGTGAGGAGTTTGATTAACACCAAGGTCAGAGAAAGGAGAAAGAGAAGATGCCTTAAACACTGGAATAGGGCCCCAGCAATCTGTGAGGAATCATAGGGGCAAAGATTCTTCAGCCTGTGAACCCGTGGAAAGACTGGGAGATTTTTCCATGCTGGANTGCCTTCCCGAGCTGTTGGGGGAAGGTGAAGGATCTTAAAAGGGAGGGGGTGGGGGGGAGAAAGGTGTCTGTAACAACTATCAAACTGCTCACCCTTGAACTCTTAAGCTCTGATTTTAGTTGTAGTTGTAGTAGTAGTAAATTCTTAACATTCTAAGTTAGAGCCTGTTTTGCTTGTGCGAAGTAGTTAATAAACAGTTGCTTGTAATCCTTATCACAAAAGTCGGGGTTTTTTTTTCCCTTCTCTGAGAAATTTTAGATCCATGTGTGGGCTCTCGGCTTTTAGCCAGAGTCAAACCATGACACACTCCAAGATTACTGTGAGATTTAGTTGGGGCGTGTACTCAGAGTGGTTGAGCACAGGTACTAGGGACTGTAAGCCTTCCTGCCACGTGTCCCTTAAGAATCCCTGTATTCCCTTAGGAAATACAATGCTTGGTTTCTGTAACAGCACTGCTTTCTGGCTTGGTTCATCTTATGCTCAGGGCGTGGTCTGCTCATGGATCACCCCTTACTCTCCCCATTAATTTTTTTTATTTGGAGAGAAAGCAGGTGGGACAGAAGGCATTCCAAGTCAGCTGGGCTGTGAGCATTGCTTCCCTTATGCCAAGATCCCATCTGATCCAGTTTGGGTCAGTAGAGGGGAATGAAGGAGTAAATCTGGGTCTACTACCCGGTACTCACAGCTCTTCAGTATGAACTCTCTGTGCCTGGACTCTGTGCTGGAAAAAGGGATGTGGGATCCTTGATCTTCCTCAGTCAGACACAGGGCTGCTTCCAGATGCTGGCACACTTGGGATAGGACTTTAGCTCCATAAATACTTCAGGGGATATGAATCACAAGTAAATGGAAGTGCATCAAAAGTGAAATAGATATGAACAACACACTCTGAAGGATAGTGGGAATAGTGGAATAATCTGTGGAATCTAGGATGTAGGAAAGCTAACAGACAGCTGAGACTCAAGTTTGGAAATTCTGTAAGTTTTGGGAGAGCTGATTGTTGCTTATCATACTGGGGAGTACTGATGGAGAGAGAAGGAGAGAAATGGCAATGGGGTAGGAGTGGATTCCTCTGAATTCAGGATGTGATCACTGTGACCTCAGCAGCTGAAAGAATTCCTCCTGAAACCCTCGAAAGAGTCAGTGAGGGGGTAATTAGCATTTAACAGGGAGAGAGAAAAGGCATTTTGAGATCTGGACCATGTTTTGAAATATATTTTCATGATAAAATATAAATACGAATTAGAAAAAGCATATTACAAAACTGTTCTCCACCTATCTTCTAGGATTTGGCAATTATAGCAGGAGAGGTTTTAACAGGATTTTAGAAGTTCTGCAAGTACATTGGTAGAAGTGGCTTCATACATATGGTGACTTGAGAGAGAGCAAAAATAAGGGCACATGAATGATGGAAACCAGCACAGCCAGTGGATCTGGGCACAGAGAGAGCCCAACAGGGATGTTCCTAAACAATTACTGTGTTGGCACAACAATGTAATGGTTGCAGGTGTTGAGGTTTCAGTTAGAAAATGACCAAAGCATGAAGGGAATAGACCTTCCTCTTATTCCTTTGTTAGGCTTTGCAGATATCTGGAGAGCTGAAGACCTGGAGACAGCCTAATTTTGTTTGATTCACTTGAACACTGATGGTGCTTCCTGCTGTGTTTTTCTCTGGAGGTGTTTCCTCCAGCTCTGGAATATTTCAGCATAAAAATTAGATATGTGGTAGAGAGCAGGGAGATGGAAAAGGGATAAGGCAGTTACCTACAAAAGATTTTAAACTGCAATGTTAATGACTTCAGTCTTTTCTATATAATACTTGAAAAACCCTCAGGTCCATCTGAAGTATTTTATCATATTCCCTGTAAGACCTGAATCAACATAAAGATGAATTTGGGGAATACTTAAAGGTGTTCTTAATCCACCTTTATTCTTTTCAGTATGCTTTAAATATGTTTCCATTAACTTTCACAATGCTGCACAGCGTTCCTTCTTCTAAGAGGTGCTTGACCCTTGCTCAAAGTCTATCACGTAATAACACATTAACATAGAAATGATTCCAAAAGGTGAAGGTGAAGGCAAGTGGTTACAATCCTCCTTCCTCAACTGGATGAGAAATGTGAAGAAAAAGATGTTAAGTACACATTGTATATTTTTCCTACTGACCGACATTTATCCAATCAGCAATTTTCAAGAGTAAATAAATGCAAGTTATGCAGAGCATTTTAAGAGGCCAAAACTTCCAGCTTTAGAAAAGAATCAGGAAACCTGGAAATTCAGTGCTCTGTGATTTGCCACTGTGGAGAAGCCAGGACGACTGCATCCTTTCTGCTCCTCCTGGCTCCAGTCAATCTGCTCCAGCTGTGTGCACAGTGAGCAACTTGGCACTAGAAAGGTAATTATTGGCTCCCTGCTCACCTTTTGTAAAAATTCTGCATTGTAAAAATTGGCAGTGCTGCCGTCATGTGGAACTGATGGCAAAGTTTCCTTCAGAATTTAATCCCTAAGAGTCTTAGTAGAGGCTCAGTAGAACTGTGAATTCTTGATTATATTTTAAGACTCTCATCCTAAGTATTCATGTTCACTCAGGGAATAAAAAAGTGAATAATAGAATCAGGGAGTCATTAAGGATTGAAAAGGTCTTCAAGATCACCAGGTACATCCATCAACCAGCAGCATAACCAAGGTCACCATTAAACCATGTCCTCAGTGCCACATCCACATGTTCACATGTTTCTTGAACACTTTCAGGGATGGTGACTCCACCACTGCCCTGGGCAGTCTGTTCCTGTGATTCAAAGGTATCCACCTCTGAATCTAAAAGAGATCCAGAAGAGCACCCTCAGAGCTGTGCCAGTTTTTTGGGAGACTGATAGAAATGCCCTGAAACTCAGCTTTATCCAGAACTGAGGAAAAGGGGGTTGGAGCACAGTGGGTAATTCTCTCCTTCAGCTTCTCTGCAAGACTGTGGACTCCCCGCCTTCGGAGGTGTTCCAGAGCACGCTGGATGGGGCTTGGAGCAACCTGCTCTACTGGAAGGTGTCTCTGCCCATGGCCAGGAAATGGAATAAGATGAGGTCTAAGGTCCTTCCAATCCAAACCATTCCATGATTTTATGATTCTCTGGCAGCTGTGTCTGATGAGCTGTTTGCAGGTGTTCTGTGTGATTTCAGTTGGGCAAGGGGGCACTTCCTTGCTGTCATCTTTTTTCTTGGAAGCTCTCAGTGATAATTTAAGGTTTTTCTGTCTTCGGAGGGAAAAACAGACTTGGAGAAGAGGGAGAACTGGACAGTGCTCACAGGCCATGGGGGCTGTTCTGTGCAGGGGCAGGAGTTGGACTTGATCCTTTTGGGTCCCATTCAACTCAGGATATTCTATGATTCTATGAACTGAACAAGTGGAGAAAGTGTGGTGAAAGTCTAAAAGGGAAAGCTCAGGCTTCTGTCCAAGTAAGAGGATGGGTATTCTGGCCAAGTGATAGCCACAGGCTCTGGGAACAAGCCTCTGGAGGCATGAAGGAATCAGAAAAGCAAATACTCTTCTGAATGTAGGGAAACACTTCATTTTGCGGTGAAGTATAAAAGAATGAACTAGATTTTCTGTCTCTGTTTTTCACAGCAATTCAAACCCTTGTATTCAGAGTACCAGTGCTCAGCGTTCCTTGGAAAGCAGTTGTCTAAGGACACCAGAAAAGTGGAGGGGAGGGATTTGTGGCTATGGGGCTGTTGCTGACAACAAGTAACTCTTTGATCATGGCATTAACCAGGGTAAACACGCATGGCATTGGGAGTGGGGAGTCTGGGAACCCATGCAAAGTTAGGGATTGGTGGTCTTGGTTCACCTCCTGTGGTACTTTTGGTGCAGATAATAATGATTAATGGAAAATTCCTTTTTTTTTTTCCCCTGTAAAAAGATGATTTAGAAAGAAACCAAAACCTCTTCTCTCTGTGGTAGGGTTTAGGACCCAGGGAACTGTAAGGATTTCCTTCTCTAATCTGTGAGAATTAGCCCTGACTGACAAGGAACTAGCATACAGTTGACTTACAGTCCTCAGATAACTTGCAGCTATATAGAGCCACGGGAATAAAGCAGTTCTTGTCCAAAGTGGAATTCATATGAGGATCCAACCAGAAGTGTCAATGACGGAACGGATGTTGCCATTGTGTCCCTGTGGGAAAATCTATGCAGGTTGGAGAGCAAAAAGTACTTTTTGGGAGTAAATCTTCAGTATATAGTATCTACTGATTGAGGTTGTGGGCTGAACTGTGAAAGGGATAATGATGTAAACCCTTGTGAAGTAGTTTTACTAAAAGTAAATTCAGTGGATGTTGTACTGTGTAATAATGTATGTACAGTGTGTCTTGTTTTAGCGCTTTAAAGCAAATAGAGTCTTTTACCATTCAAAAAGTTTAGTTACGAGCAATAAATCATTAAAGAATAGCCATTTGAAGAATAAAATTTCAGGTACTGAAAAGCAAATTACGCACCAAGTGGGGCAGTATAGAAGAGAAACAAAAACACCAAGAAGCACTAGAACAATATTTGGTTTATTGCCGGAGCATTTAGGGAAATCTCGCAGAGAGGATTACAGCCTTTCCTAAATTATTAGGTGAGGAGATGTCAAATCTCTCATAAGAACTAGTATTTGGATATAAAATACCCCTTTGCTACAAAGGGTATTTAATTTTGTGTGATGCCTTTCTCTGCCCTTTTATTGCTGAAGAAAATCATTGAAGTCAGTTTTATGTGTTTCCCCTGCTGCCTCTGTCAGCTCACCCGGGGAGAGGGAAGTGGAATACAATCCCAGACAAGCTGGGTTCCAGCAGGACAGGAATGAAATGGTGTTTATCCACAGCTCAGGCACTGCTGTCCTCGTTGGGAGTGAAGCCAGGCCAAGGCTGTGGGGTTGTGGGTCTGTTGGGCTCACACTTTGCTAAGCAGTTGCTCACACAACAAAGCTATTTCCAAGGCTGATATTCTTTCACCTGCTTGTTGACAGCACCTGAAGGCACTTGAACTGTGGAGATGTTTCTAGGAAGAGGCCCATGGCATTGGGATGTCGCAGTGGGGTGTCACTGCTGTGCTACTGAGAGCTCTTCAGACACACCTCCCACAGCCTCTGCATTCAAAGGGAGAGAGGAGAGGGAGAATTATAATTCCTATTTATTGTTTGACTGTGGCTTCAGTAGTCTGGCACTTTATTGTGCTTGAAGTGCTTGGATCTTGTCTAGGCTTCCAAACTTGGGTGGGCTTTAAATGGTGGAAAGGGGTTGAGAGCTGCTGAACTTTTACACTATCAAGTAAAATGTACACATTTACCAAGAGTTTTGTAATATACGTGTGTGTGTATCCATCCATGTTTTTTAAATTTGTATTTATATATACATATATATATATATATGTAGAGATGTGTATTTGCTTTATCTGCTACATTCCTCTGCCCTTTCCAAAGATTAAGTGAACTTTAACAATACCACTGCATCTTCTAGGGTCCCTTATCCTAACCCAGGATAGTGGTTTTCCTTGGGACATGCTGGCCCCACAAGCCCCATTGTTGGATGGCACCATGCCTGACTTTACAGACCTCACCCCTCAGCAGCTCCAGTGAGGCTCAGACCCCACCTCACTTCCCTGGGCACCCTGCTCTGTTCCAAAGCCTCTTCCCTGTGCCAGGCACTGTAAACATGATACCAGATGCCACACATGGTGACCCTGGACAGGAAGAGCATCCCAGGCTGGCATCCTCTCCATCAGGGCTGTTGGGAGGAGAGCTTGTGCCCACCCACTGGATTGCTGCTTTGGGGTTAGCTTTTTATCCTCCTTCTTCCAAGGGTTAAGCAGAGCTCACATTTTCTGCTTCAAACATGCTAGCAGAAGGAGGATTCTGTCCCAGGACTTTCTCTGCATTTTACATCAACCAGCCTGATCACCAGGACACTGAGGAGTTATCTCTTAATCTGGCTTTGCAGCCCAGTAAAACCTGCTTTGCTGGCAGGGATTCAGAAGCAGAGGTGAGAGGGTCTCTCCCATAATTGTTACTGTCCTGGTGCTCAGAGTGTTTTCCTGCTGAACAGAAGTGGTATCGGCTTGTTTTCCTCTTGTCCTGAAGGGCTTGAGCTTGGTTTCATTTCCCACATGAAGGATGAAGGGCACCTCATCCCTTCTCCAGCTGAGTGTTTGTGGAAAGCTGTAGTAGTAATTCTGTGAAGGGCCTGGGATGTGGGAGTGAGGTCATGGGAGGTGAAGTGTAAGGAAGCCTATATATACATCTTAGTTTCAGGATTTCATATGGCTTAAGGAGGGAAATGTTTCTCAGCTTTGGTGGGATCAAGTTCTGAGTCTGCAGGGAGCCCGACCTGGGAAATGCAGAGGTTGAAATGCAGCAGCCCCCGTGGAGCAGCACAGAGTTCCTGTGTGAGAGAGGAGCATTTCCAGTCTGTGACTTGAAAATTCCACTTATCTTGTTTCAGCTCAGGGCTGCTGGGCTGGCCATGTTCTGCCACATTGCACAGTGGGGTCTTTCTTCCTTTCTGCCCCAAAAGTCTCACAGCAGAGATGGGGGTCTCATCCTCGCCAGGCTGGGAGCACACTGTCCGAATCTCAGCCTGTGCAAAGCCCCCAGGTGCTCTCAGAGTCCTTGTACTGAGAGTTTTGCACAGTTATTTTAAGGTCATGCACCAAAAGTGCTCCTGACACATCAAGCACAATTTCCTTGACAAGACAAGGTGGGATTGGCCCCAAAACATTGCCTTTGCAGTAAGAATTGCAGGTTCCACAATTATTAGCTGTGCTGTGCCTTAGATGAGAAGTTACTGTGCTGCTTCCATCCACTTAAATCTCCTGATTCTTTAAATAGGTGTCCTTGGCCAGCTTTTCTCACTGTTAATCCCAGCACAGATGAACCGGCATGGATATAAATGTTTATGGCAGTCGTCACAGCTGCATATGGAATATATCTAATTGTTGCATATAGGCAGTGCTGTGGGCTTGTCATTTGATGCTCTATAAAGAATCTTGGATAATCTTTCTGAAAGGAGCTGTGTAAATGCAGATATAATTAGCGCTTTTTTCTTTTTTTTTGGAAATAGATATCTTTTAATAAAGCACTGGAGCACAGAATAGCCATTTCCTGTGATTTTCATTCACATAATATTTATAGTGCTACAGAACAAATGAGCCATTGGAAAGGGAGAAAAATGAATACCGTGAATGAACTTGCCTTGAGAGGAATTTGTGATCAAATTATGAATCTAACAAACTTCAGTAAGCCAATTACTGCTCCTCCTGGATTTGTGAGTAGCAGGCTCAATAGGATTTGGTGTAATCCCTCCCTGTGAACAGATGGGCAGATTGCAGGGCTCCTTCCTACTCCCTTCCACAGCCACCTGGGATCGTGTTTCTTTACCCCTGGCATCTCAGTGACAAATGTATCCACAAAAGAAATCAAAAAAGGATGAAGAGAATCAGTTGTTTCTGATGTACCTATGTGCAAATTATCTTTACTTTTTTACCATCAAGTATTTCTGATCTCCTCCCTTAGAAGGAGGATGGTCCTTTATCCCATGCCCGGTGGCACAGCGGGCTTATGAGTATGGCTTCAGTTAGGAGGTGGTCAGCATTTTTTCCCCGCTGTTTGCAGGGAATTACGCAACAGGCAAGTCTTTTCCAAGGTCAAACCAAGTAAATTAAAAGAAATAAACCAGGAATAATTTGTAGTCCTCCCTGAAATCAGTTTGATCACAGTTACTGAGTTGACATCTGCAGCTTTAGCCTTGTAGAGCTGCAAACTTTCTGCTCTTTAGGAAGACAGTAAAAATGTTGCACCACGTCAGAGACGAAATGATTCTGTATTTTTTCCAGTGTAATTCCAACAGCCTCCTCGTGCTCCTTACATTGTCCTTTACACAAACCAGACATCTATATAGCAGAAAGCTGCCAGTAGTTTCTTTTGCCTCAACTAAACAATGTAAAATCTTAAAATCATTAGTGATTTTAACTTTATTGTACAGTTGTGCTCTTGCTTTTAAATGGAAATACATGTTGGTAACTTTAAGACACAATCCAATATTTATTTCCTAAGTAGTAGCTACTGCTTCTCAACTATAGTTGGCAACTACTCAGTAATTAAATAAATTGCTGCCTGGTTAAGTAAGTGTGTAACTTACTTGGAGGCAAAATTAGGAATGATAGAAGATTTATGTTGGCAGGGACCTTGGGTCTGTGGCCCACCCTGCTGCTTGGAGCAGGGTCTGCTTTGAGTTCAGACCAGGCTCTCCAGAGCTTGGTCCAGAAAAAACTTGCGGATGGAAACTGAACAGCCTCACTGGCAACCTGCTGCAACACTTGTCTCTCCTTGAGGGGAAATGTTATTCTTTAATATCTTTATTTATTGTTTCAGCTTAAGAATCATAGAATATCCTGAGCTGCAAGGGATCCACAAGGATCATCAAAGCCCATCTCCTGGCCCTGCAAAGACACCCCAACAATCCCATCCTGTCCCTGAGAGCATTGTCCAAACACTCCTTGAGCTCTGGCAGCCTTGGGGCCATGACTAAACCCTGGGGAGCCTGTTCAGTGCCCAACCACCCTCTGGAGGAAGAATCTTTTCCTGAAGGAAAAGGTCTCTCCTGTTGTATCTCGTCCTGCAACATCCGAGCCCTTTCATTCAACCACTTTTTTAGTTCACCCATTTTTTACTGTTCACCCATTTTTTACAGTTTGCCCCTTTAGACCATGACATCCTCACTTGGATACAAAAATGTCATGGAAGGCAGTGTTGAAAGTCCAGAGAAATTACAGCTGCTGTCCCCTCATCCACAGTCCATCACTTTATTATTTCTGTCACTGACAGGTTGGTCAGGCGTGATTTAGCTTTGGTAAATCCAGACTGACTGAGCCCAGTCACCTTCTTCTCCCTTGTATGCCCAGAGATGTGTTTTGGGAGGACAAGCTCCATAATTTCCAACAATCTCATACAAGGTGTTTAAAATATCTGGGAGATGAGAAGTAACTTTTTACAAGTTTTAAAAGGCTAAGTTGAAGAACCTGTTGTATCCATATAGAAATGTGAGGAGAATCAGAGCCCTGCAACAGCTCTGTAGTAAGTCAGTCTTGGAAATGGTAGGTGGGGATAAGGTCGGTGAAGAACGCACAAGGCTCTAACAAGACCTGATTTTTGCAAAAGCAGAATTTATTTCCCAGACACTGTATCCCTGAGTGCAGAAAAACACACCTCTGAGTCTGGCAATGCTGTATTTTTGTCTTCTCTGTGCTGCACTCCATGTAAATGCATTCCAAGGAGATTTTGCCATGCTCATCAATTGATCGCTGGGAAAATCCTCTGTGAAAGGCTGACCCTGGAGACATTTTGGACCTACTCATTGGTGAGATACAGGATCCTCACAGAAGGGAAAGGAACTAATGAGCACCTTTCTAGTCAATCATCATTATTTCTGTAAGATTTTCACACTTGCAAAATCACTCCCTTCCGTGAAGCACTCCAGTATCGTAGCACATGAGTGAATTAGTTCCTTTTGATAATGTTTTGAGGAAATGTAACAATAATAACATTCTTGGAGCATATAAAATATTTAATATATGTCTGTGCTGAAGCAAGAAGTCCTTTCTTTCACTCTTGGATAGTCCTTTCTGCATGTAGGAATTCTTCATTCCTGGGGAAAAAATTCTGGCTTGAAGACCCTGTAATGTTGAATTTCATGGGAGCTGGTCTTGGTGTTTTGGGAACATGTGAGCAGTGAATACTGTGACAGCAGCTGTGGCTTGTGTGATGGACAGGCATACCCAACAGGATAGGTAAAGCTCACTAATAGATGGAAAAACAAACTAAATACACACACTGGAAAAGAGGAATTACCTTGAATCTTTCTATATAGATCAGATTTTTTATTTTATTTTAATATTTTAAAAGTTTTCAGTGTTCAGATATCACTAATACTCTCATTCTCACAGGGCAAAGGAAATGCTCATTCGGATTACTTACTATTTCAGTTTTGTGAGTTTCTTTTGAAAGAAATTGAGGTTTGAAATCATATTGGTATGTAGGGCTGGTGGGTGAGGAGCAGTAGCATTAGATAGGCTAGTAGCATTATATATTTTTTTTAAGTGCTGCGAGCAATTTTAGTTCCAGCCGAGGTTTTCAAATAGCTGAAGCGCTCTGGTATTACTTCATAGAAGTTACATCACCTTATTTACCTTCTGTTGTGAGCTCCTCTTTAGTCTTACCATGTGTTCTGACAAAAAAATACCCTTATTTTGAAAAAAAATAGGGGCAACAATACCATAGGAAATCTAAACTGAAAGAAGGGGAATTTAGATTGGATATATGGCAGGAATCCTTCCCTATGAGGGTGGTGAGGCCCTAGCACAGATTTCTGAGAGAAGCTGTGGCTGCCCCATCCCTGGAAGTGTTCCAGGCCTGGTTGGACGGGGCTTGGAGCAACCTGGGATAGTGGAAGGTGTCCCTGCTCATGGCAGGTGTTGGAACAAAATGGTCTTTAAGGTCCTTTCCAACCCAACCTGTGATTCTCTGATTTCAGTGAGCTCAATTAGAGCCTGTGTGGTCTCTCATAAGATGCACTGTGAGTCCGTGCAGGCTGTGCTGCCAGTGGGACCTTCAAATTTAAATCGAATGAATGTAAATAGAACCCTCAGCTATCCTCCAAAACATGTTTTATCCAGTGGCACCTGCATCAAGGGTACCACAGACTTAACCAGCAGCATCGCTGCGTTGCGCGGGATTCCCGCTGTCCTGGCGAATGATCCCGTGAGGAAGCAGCAGCAGCTGCTTTTCCCGGCGGCAGGAGCCAGCCCAGAGCTGCAGGGGACGGAGCCTGATGGGCTTGGGAGAGGGGGGAGCGGCTCGAGGGCCTGCCGACCCTCCATCCGTAGGCAGGGACCGCCCGCCCCGCCCCGAGAGCGCTGCCCACGGAGCCGGGGGGAACCGGGATATTGGGAAGCCAGGCTGGGAGCCGGGGGTTGCCTGGCGCCGAGAAGAGGCAGGCGCATCCCTGCCCGTCTTGAGCATCTGGAGCACCCGGGATGCAGAGCCGGCGGTGGGGAATGGCAATGCGCCTCCAGCTCTGACATGCCAAGGTATTTTTTCCTATCGATGCTGTTCCTTGGGTTGTTTTGTGCCGGAGGGATCGCTGTTGCTCTGTTCGGTGGGGGTTTTCGGGAAGCAGAGCCGCGGGCAGGTGTATTCCTACTCCCTTTGGAAGTGGGGGGAACTTGCTGCATCACCCGACGCAGCAAACTTTGAACTGACGAGTCCAGCTGGGGGCTCTTCTTGGCTTTAATTTCCCCTGGAATTAAGGTAAAATTACCCCCAGAACTAAGAGTTTATCCATCTGTTTAGAAAAATCGTGAACCCTCGTTCCGTTAGATTTAGAGTGGGGGGAGTCACTAGAAAAGTCGGGATTTTGTGTTCTTTGGAAAACTGAAGTCTGTGTCTTTCATACCAGTGGGGTTTCCCTGCAGTGAAATAGAAAAGAACTAAAAACTTGCTTTTCTGTTATTTGGACTGGAAATTAATGTTTGTTGCACTGTACAGATCTCACAACTTCACTCCGCTTTCTCAGAGGAATTGTTTTGCAGCAGGCTCACATGCCCAGCAGCATTTTGGTTGCTTTTTGTAGTTTTTAGAGTTGAGAATTAAGTAAATTTAAGGGCTCGTACACTGCTAATTTCTTGAGAAGCCTCTAAACTCATAGTAACTGCTCTGTTAGTACTTTGTTAGCCTTTTTCTCATACCATAGTCAACCTTAATTTTTTAAAAGAGCTACTTTTTTGGTCATACCTTCAATGCCCTTCAAATTCAACTCATCTTACTGCATGCCTTTTTTTTTTTTATTTCCCCAAGTTACTCCTTGTGTGTTAATTTGGCTTCTTGGTATTATTTTAATAATTACTGTACTTGGATTTCAGCATTTCCTTGCCTGGTGTTCATGTCCATGCTGCTATCAATCTAAAGCAATTACTTTAGGTTAAAACCCCCTCTATTTTAGTGATTGCTGCATCCCAGTTAACATGGAGACCTATGAACAAGCTTATTGTACATTCTGTGGTATTTGAAGGTAAAATGGAGATGTGTCTCTCTACTTCTACACGAGAAGGAAGCCTGTATTTGAAGGGCTGTATTGTCCCTGTGTAAGGGTAACTCTGAGTCCACATTTCATTAAAAGTCAGCTGATTGGTGGAGCTGGTAAGAGAATAGTACAGGAGATATGGTAAATAATTCATAATATTAATGTCATAGACTTGCATGGGATGGAGCCTTGCTTTGAAGAGTTTGAGACTTTGCGTATGAACTCTCAGTTACTTTTATTTAAATGTCACCGTTGCTTTTGGGGATTTTTTTTTCCAGGAAAGGCAGAAGAATGGTGAGATGGGTTATTTGATGCATTTTATCTCTCTGTGTTAGTACTCAGGTTTCAGGAACATAATCCCTGTGGCTTTGCAGGTGCAACCCTAAGGAATATGAGGTGCAATTTAAGGAGAGGGTTGCTCAACTCGGGGATGAAGTGCTCTTCTCTCAGCTCTCCTGCCAAGCTGCTGAGGCAAGAAAGTTAGTCCCAAGTGCTGCGTTTCCCACCTTACACTTGGAGAGGGAATGTGCAGACTGCAGGGAAGTTTGTGGCTCGATATCTTCTTTATGGTTTTCCACTTGTGCTAAATCACTGGTTGGAATAATTGTATTGTCACCTTGTGTCATATTTGCTCAGGTGTAATAGCTTTGCCAGAAAGGCAGTCGCCTGGAAAATTGTGCTGCAAAATTTTTAATGTTCCTTGGAAAGGTGGGGAGGGTTTAAAGGCTTTTTTTTTTCCTATTATAAAAGTGTGGTGGTTTTAATTTTATTCAATTTTCCCACCTTTTTTTTTCATTAAAAAAATGGACTTACTGATTTATTGGTGTATTCTCTGGTAATATCTTTTTTTGGGAAGAGTAAATGGGTCTCTATGCTGAATAAACGTTTCCTCACAAATATTTTCAAAGAAAATCAAGCAAATGAAATTTAGGCGGTTTAGATGAAAAATAATAATGCTGGATTCTGGTCCTTACTTGCTGCACAGCTAAATTGTTGTAAGGGTTAAGGGTGAGAATTGATTCTTTGTGTGTCACAGGCTTTGGTTTGAGATACCCAGTTTTAACTTAGTTTCTGTTTTTTAAACTGAATAGTTTTCTTTTAGTTTTTTTGTCTGTAGATGTCTATCAGCCATAAGCACCATCTTTAAAAAAAAAAAAAAAAGGCAAAAAGCCAATTTTCCCAAAGAGTGGGCTCCTGAAGGTCACTGGTGTAGTTCAATACTGGTAGTGAACTTTCAGGGTGGAGAGGTGGTATTTCTAGCCATTTTTAGGACCTTTGGTTCCAAGTTCATAATTTTAAGTGTATATTAGGGGCTTCAGATTGGAAAAGACCACCTGCATCCCAGCTGTGGTTCTTGCTACCTCAGCCTTAATACCAGATCATCGTTGATGTAATTACTGGAAAATTACAGGGATATGGCTGGGCTTTTTGTTCTTAGAATCCCAGGACAGTTTGGGTTGGAAGAGGGACCTTAAAGCTCATCCAGTTCCACGCTCTGCCGTGGGCAGGGACACCTTCCACTATCGTTGCTTCAACACTTCCAGGGATGGGGCAGCCACAGCTTCTCTGGGCAACCTGTGCCAGGGCCTCACCACCCTCACAGGGAGAAATTTCTTACCAGTATCTCCTCAAAGCTGCCCTCCTTCCATTTAAGGATATTCCCCCTTGTCCTGTCACTATTCCCCCTTGTCCTTGTGAAAAGTTGATGGTTTATCATTCTATGGTAATTAACTGAAATTCCTTGGTCCTCCTCCTTTTCAGTGGGAAGTGCACAGCACACCAGGATATGTCTCCTACTCCCCCTAGGTACATGACCCTGAGCTGTCCCTTACTGAATTTTGTCCTGTTTCTGTTACTTAGCTCTTCAGAGCCTCTAGTTCTTTCCATGTGGTGTCTCTGGCCCCTCTTCCAAGACCCATGTTCCCTTTGTGTTGTGGATGATCAACCTGTTCCCAACACCAGCAGTAGAGTTACAGCTGAAATGTTTAATAAGATCAGCTACAAGCCTGATTTTTAAGACCCCCTAGTAATCACTTAAGTTTTCAGGACTTCTGCAGTTGTCTCCCCGTGAACCAGGTGCTCACCTACCTCTAAATGCGTCTGGTAGTTGCAGCTTAACTTACAGTTTCCCATGTGACACTGCTGAATACTCAGCTAAAATCCAGATTAATGAGATCTACAGCATTTGGGGAATGTTATCTGATGAAGTAATCTCTTAGCTTAGTCTCTCACAAGCTACCTCATGTTAAATAATAAGAAATTTGGTCACATTTTCCAGTGCTTTCATGTCTTTAGAAGGAAATGTGAAGGGAAGTGCACTTGGGTCTCTGTGCCTCTGAAGTAAGTGTTACAGGCTTGTAGAGAATTCTCCTCTTAAGCATGAATAATTTATTTGCTACTCTTTAATTGCATGCAGCATCCTAGTTAAAAGAAATGTCTTGGTGGTGTTCAATTTTGTGTGCCATTTATTTCAAAACTCTGGCTTTGGCTTTAACGGCCCCCGCAGTTTTTATTTCCTTTATGATGATTTCTTCTTTTGTACCTTTGTGTTTCTTACTTTTTATTTCTTTTCTTCGCCATTCACCCCATTCCTCTCCTATCATACCCCTACTGAAAAGAAGGTCATAAATTTCCTTTGGTTGGACTAGAAAGGTTGGACTTGATGATTCTGGAGGTCTTTTCCAACCTGGATAACTCTATGATTGTCCTTCTCAAAACACTTTTCTCACTGCACAGGAACCCAAGTTGTTATTTCCCTGATCCCTCTCTACAAAGAGCACTCAGCAATGTTTAGAAAGTTATGAAAACCAGGAAAATACTGTGTCTGGACTTGGAGATCTTACTGAGATTCTATTATACCAATTCCTTCTAGTTTTTATTTTCATTACCTCTTCATTGTGTCTGGTTTTAGGCTTTTTAAAAAGCCATGTGTTTCCATTAAAAGCCTTCTAATGTTGCAGGTAGGTCCCTAGCTGTGCATTCAGACAGAGTCTTCTCGAAAGTCTTTCTCTTCCTTTTCTTTCCTTGGATACTGAAAGCTTTGATAGACGGGATTTGAAGACTTCTCGGCCTCCTTCAGATTCAGATATCTGAGCTCCTCATTTCAGTCGGTTTTTCTAGTTAGTTCCCTTAATTTCTTGGTTTTTTTTCCCCAAAACAAATGCTGATAACCCTTAATTACAAATCAATTTTCGTTTGTTCTTCCATCTCATTTAATAAGCTTATTATCATTCAAATCCAGTTTATTTTCTGTCAGTGAACCCTCTCAAAATCAAACATGAATTAACCTTATTTCTTACAGATACAAAGGTTTCCTGCAGGATCAATCCTGTATGAGAGCATAGAAATTGTTATTCTTTGTTCTTCGTATCTGGAAAATTAAATTCTCCGATAGTGGCCCAATTTCTATATGGTTCTTACTTTTCTTAAGACCACTATGGCAATCTATGTGTTGCTTCAGGTTTATGGCATTACTGCAGCCAAATGCAATTTATCTGGATCAGCTCTTCCCAGAGTGATTTTGACCAAAATCAATATTGAAGTTTAACATATGTCACTCTTCTGGCTCCGGATCTCTGTCTCAAAGGGGAAATTCTTTGGAGAATATCTTCTCTTCTCATGTCTGGAGAAATAATAAGATGAAGTTGGCTAGTTGTCCCAATGATTTGTTATCCAGGTTCCTGGTGTTGGTATGCAAACATTTATTTATTCACCAGCACCTCTTTTCACCCTGAGAGAACCAATGACAGTTTATGGAAGAGCTCAAATTAGGCTGGACATGGGAAGAGAATCAATGCATTAACTGTGGCTCCCGTGCTTTGTTGGATAATCAGAGTAGTTATTCCATCTGGGGACCAGGATGGATGGATATGGGACTTGTTTGCTCTGTTCTCGTGGAGCACAAACATTCCTCACAAGACTTTCCTTCAAGCGCTGCCGACGCCATGTTCTGGCCCATCTGTAGAGAAGATACTGAAGATTTTATTTCCTCCAACAAGTTCATGCACACACAAATTGATGAGATTGGTTTGATGGAGAGAGATCTGCAAGGTATCAGGGCAAAAATCCAGGCGGAAACCCAGGCTTTTAAGAAGTACCACAATATATAGAAATAATTGTAATCTCTATTAAAGCATGGAATGTCTCTCGAAATTTTACAGTGGTTTTTAATAACATACACCTTTTGTAAACTGAAATTCTTCTGTGACTTTTTCTGCTGAAACTGTTCAATCAGTGGAATATCACCAGTGCTTTGGCTTCAAAGCTGTGGAAGCTGAATCTATTTCCTTGTGACATTTGAGGTGCTACAACACCTTCTGCATTTCCAAAAAATTACTGTTGCTTGGTAGTACTTTTTCTTCCCAGCAAACCAGCACACAGGAGGTTATAAATTAGGCAATGTTCTTATCATTTTTAAGCACTTCCACTGTCTTAGCCTAAATGAGGAAAATTACTAAAGCAGGATTGTTCCAATCCAATCGTGCATGAGGAATTTGAAATGTAATTTGTGATGATTCACCGGGGCAAAAATGGTTTCTTATAGCTGGAATGTGCTGAAACCAGGGTACTTCTGGGGTGTGGAAGAATTCAGATTCCTCAAGTGACAGCTTCTGATCCAGCCATGGTCTGTAGGTCCTACACATTCCCTGAATCCCAGACATGGGATTTCTGTGTTCTGGTAGAAGAGCTTGACAGGGAAGAAGATTTAGGGAGGGGAGTTTACTGTTTTTCCTACTCTCCAAATGTCTGTATAAAGTGCTTCCATGGTTTCAAGCTGTGAAAGGGAATGCTGGACCTGCTGCACTGCTGGGAAAGCAGGCTCTGATTCAATGTTAGCAGACGGTAAAAATTGGAGAAGTCCCTGTACTCCCACCTTGAGTACAGTCATCATGACAGCTCTCACAGGCCAGGGAGCAGCTAAATAAAACAGCTGCTATTTGGCACAGCAGATCAGGAGCTGATGATGGGATACAGAGCTCTTCCTGGTCCATAAATTTACATCCTTGGTTCATAACTAACCAACACTTAATTTTAATTTGGCAATGTACTTTCATAAGGCATCTTTCCTTTAACAGTTTTGTAATGAGTTTCCACCACACTTAATGCTTTAGGGACTCTGTTTTAGAAGTTCCTCACTCAACTACTGAGCATTTGCTTTAGGAATACCATGTATTGACAATAACTCAGTATTCACCCCCACTTGTGTGGCTCAAGTTCTGTTTCTACATGTTTTTGGTGCATCCTGAGGGAGGAATGTAGTGCTGCAGCTTTGAAATCGCTGCTAACCAGGTAAGGTCACCACACCGTACTGGCCTGGATTCTTTGTAATAAACTGGTCAGGGTTGTTCTTACTGGGAGACAGTGTGTTGGATACCTTAACATTCCCAGCAGTCACAAAAAAAAGGGGAGTTGCAGCATCCCTGACCTACCTCTGAAGTTATGAATCTCATAGGAAATAAGCTACAAAACATCCTCTCTCTGTTTCTCTGCTCTGAACCAAATCTGTAGTGAAGTGGCCATCTGTTGGTTGTGGTGGAGTTGACTCTTCCTAAGGTGGGCCTGGAGTAAAGCTGCTACTTGACACTCCATGCAATATTGCGTTGATTCATCCTTGCCGGGGCATTTGTGGTTTGTCTTGTCCTGAGCAAAACATGAGAGCTGCTGCTTGCCCAAATAAATATTGTGAGGCCTGGACAGGTGAGATGCTCAGCAAAGTAATACCTGAGGAGCATGAGAGATGGTGTCCTAATGAAGTGATGAATGGGGCTCTGAGCACCCTGGTCTAGTGGAAAGTGTCTCTGCCTATGGCAGGGAGTTGGAATGAGAGGATCTTTAAGGTCCCTCCCAGCCCAAATCATTCTGTGATTCAGTGATCAACAACCATCTCTCTTGCAGATCTAGAGGAGTTTGTGCTGGCTTGTCACCAAATGCTCTGCCATGCCTGGTGAAAACAGGATATGAATGTCCTTGTCTGCTTCTGATGCACCATTAGAGCCTTGTTTAATTTGTACTGTCATGACCCTTCAGCCCCATGCAGCGTCCAGTTTGTTTTCTAAAGAGCTAAGGTGGGCCTTGGTGTTGCTTTTTGCAATCTTTATGCTACATATACTGCTTGAAAAGCAGCCAAAGGTCTAGAATAGACTGTACTTGTCCCAGGTGTAGCTGTAAACAAGTAGAGAAGACGTGCTTCTCGCTTAACCTTGATTTCTGTCCTTTGCTCCTGCATGATTCTGATTTACTTGCATGTTGAACACACCATAGGCAATGCTTTCTTTTAATGTGGGGAGCAGGATAAGAAGTTATGGCCTGGTAACTTCAAATTTAATAGCTTAGAATCTCCCCAGTTTGCCAGCTTCAGCTGGAAAGTGGCGTCCACATTGCAATTTATGAGCCGTGGTAGACCATGGTTATTACTACAATTGTTTCAGCTGATGAGCTGCACACCAGACATAGCTCAAGGCTGCTACTAGTGCTTACAGAGCTTTCCAGGGGAAAGATGATTGATTGATCAAAGGTCTGGCATTATCTTGGCCTTGGATCAACATCAGAGAACTGAGAATGCAGCACAAAGTGTCATGTTGGTGGACTTGTTTCTTATCTTTTGGTAGAATGTCTTTCTGTTTCCCTGCTCACATTGACTTAGCTCAGTGCAAAAGGATTCCATGTAGTCTCCCGTGAAGATGTCTCTGTTCAGATAGCTTAGTGTAGTGGTCTGACCCTGGCTGAATGCCAAGGACCCATTACAGCCAGTTCTCTCACTCCCCCCGCTCCCCCATGCAAATGGACAGAGGAGAGGAAAAAAGAAACAAACAGAGGGGTTCACAACTTTGAGATAAGNGCTGGGTACAGCACAGGGTGCTCTGGCACCCATCAGTCAATCAGCTGCCTCCGGAGCTGTTGGGGAGTGGGGTTTGGGAGGCTGGCACTGCTCTTCCCTTCTCCTCCTCCTCCTCTGCTGACCTTGATGTCTACACTGTTGTTAATCACAGCTTCTCACCCTGCTCTTCTATAGCAACCATCTTCGTCTGCTCCTTACTTTTTTTTTTTCCATCTTAAATATGTTATCAAGGAGGCATTGCTATGACTTCTGATTGGCCTGGCCTTGGCCAGCAGTGGGTCCAGCCTGGAGCCAGCTGACATTGGCTCTGCTAGCAAGGGGGGAAGCTTCCAGCAGCTTCTTGAAGAAGCCTCCCCCATAGGCCCCCCTGCTACCAAAAACCTGGCCACTGAAACCAAATACACCTGGTCTCAAGTGAACCACTCCAGTTCCTGTCCCCATTGCTCTTCTTCCTCTCCTAGAAGGGGGAGAAATCTCTCCTGTTCTTTTTTTCCCCAGAGTCTTCTCTTGGAAAGGTTATGAAGATGGTACCTCTCAACAAGATCCAAACAACCCTGTGTTTGCTGTGAGTGACGGTATCAGCAGTGTCTGCTGGTCCTCCTTATACTGAGGGACATGTGGCTTGTTCTCCCCATCAAGGCCTCCCCCTCCAGTTCTCCCTGACAGGGATGGTCATCCTGTTTAGAGATGGACCACTCCCCATCTCAGTGGGCATTGACCCCAGTGTGTTGTCAGCCTTTGCACCACTCTTCAGCAGCAACAGTCTTTTTTAGACCCTGATCTGGATCTTAATTGCTTTGCTGAGAGGCTTTTCCCCTCTGGGTTGAACACAGCAGCTCCTTGATATTCATGTGGTTCCCTGGAGCTGTGAGCCCTGACTCACCTGTGCTATAGTAGAGCCAAAGGGGAACGTCAGAATCATAGGATCCCAGAATGGTTTGGGTTGGAAGAGACCTTAAAGTCATCTAATTCCAATCCCCTGCCATGGGCAGGGACACCTTCCACTATCCCAGGTTGCTCCAAGCCCCATCGAGCCTGGCTTGGAACACTTCCAGGGACTGGACCATCACAACTTCTCTGGGCAACCTGTGCCAGGGCCTCACCACCCTCACAGTGAAGAATTTCTTTCCAATATCCCATCTAACCCTGGCCTCTCTCAGTGGGAAGCCATTTCTTCTTGTCCTGTCCCTCCAGGCTCTTATCCAAAGTCCCTCTCCATCTTTCCTGGAGCTCCTTTAGGCACTAGAAGGGGCTCTGAGGTCTCCCTGGATCCTTCCCTTCTCCAGGCTGAACACCCCCAACTCAGAGGTGCATCAGCCCTTTGAACATCAGCTTCTGTTCCCTCAGCTCTCTGGCACCTGAACCACTCTGTAGGTGCAAGGTTTGTGGGTTTTTTGTAAATTGCCTTCAGTGTTCTGGGCCTCGTTCTGCCCTAAGCATGATCATGTCTCTCCTAGANCAGCGGCCCAGGGAGACGGGAGTGGGGGTTGCAGTCAGATGTTGTTTCTGCTGCTGCTTAGAGAGAGAAGTCCTTCCCCTGCTTCCCATGGGATCTCTCCCACAGGAGACAGCCTTTCTGCTCCAATGTGGTCTCTCCCACAGGCAGCAGCTCTTCAGATGCTGCTGCCACGTGGGTCACTTCTCCATAGGGTGCAGTCCTTCTGGTATAGGCTGCTCCAGCATGGGTCCCTCTCAGGCCACAAGTCCCATCAGGAGGAATCCTGCTCTGGCATGGGCTCCTCTTCCCATGGGCTGCAGGTCCCTGCCATGACCTTGCTCCAACATGGGCCTCCCACAGGATCACAGCCTCCTTTCAGGATCTGCCTGCTCCAGCATGAGGTCCTCCATGGGCTACAGGTGGATCTCTGCTCCCCTGTGGTCCTCCATGGGCTGCAGGGGCACAGCTGCCCCACCATGGTCCTCACCACAGGCAGCAGGGGCCCCGCTCTGGCACCTGGAGCATTTCCTTCTCCTCCTCCTCCTCTGCTGACCTTGATGTCTACACTGTTGTTAATCACAGCTTCTCACCCTGCTCTTCTATAGCAACCATCTTCGTCTGCTCCTTACTTTTTTTTTTTCCATCTTAAATATGTTATCAAGGAGGCATTGCTATGACTTCTGATTGGCCTGGCCTTGGCCAGCAGTGGGTCCAGCCTGGAGCCAGCTGACATTGGCTCTGCTAGCAAGGGGGGAAGCTTCCAGCAGCTTCTTGAAGAAGCCTCCCCCATAGGCCCCCCTGCTACCAAAAACCTGGCCACTGAAACCAAATACACCTGGTCTCAAGTGAACCACTCCAGTTCCTGTCCCCATTGCTCTTCTTCCTCTCCTAGAAGGGGGAGAAATCTCTCCTGTTCTTTTTTTCCCCAGAGTCTTCTCTTGGAAAGGTTATGAAGATGGTACCTCTCAACAAGATCCAAACAACCCTGTGTTTGCTGTGAGTGACGGTATCAGCAGTGTCTGCTGGTCCTCCTTATACTGAGGGACATGTGGCTTGTTCTCCCCATCAAGGCCTCCCCCTCCAGTTCTCCCTGACAGGGATGGTCATCCTGTTTAGAGATGGACCACTCCCCATCTCAGTGGGCATTGACCCCAGTGTGTTGTCAGCCTTTGCACCACTCTTCAGCAGCAACAGTCTTTTTTAGACCCTGATCTGGATCTTAATTGCTTTGCTGAGGGGCTTTTCCCCTCTGGGTTGAACACAGCAGCTCCTTGATATTCATGTGGTTCCCTGGAGCTGTGAGCCCTGGCTCACCTGTGCTATAGTAGAACCAAAGGGGAACGTCAGAATCATAGGATCCCAGAATGGTTTGGGTTGGAAGAGACCTTAAAGTCATCTAATTCCAATCCCCTGCCATGGGCAGGGACACCTTCCACTATCCCAGGTTGCTCCAAGCCCCATCGAGCCTGGCTTGGAACACTTCCGGGGATTGGACCATCACAACTTCTCTGGGCAACCTGTGCCAGGGCCTCACCACCCTCACAGTGAAGAATTTCTTTCCATTATCCCATCTAACCCTGGCCTCTCTCAGTGGGAAGCCATTTCTTCTTGTCCTGTCCCTCCAGGCTCTTATCCAAAGTCCCTCTCCATCTTTCCTGGAGCTCCTTTAGGCACTAGAAGGGGCTCTGAGGTCTCCCTGGATCCTTCCCTTCTCCAGGCTGAACACCCCCAACTCAGAGGTGCATCAGCCCTTTGAACATCAGCCTCTGTTCCCTCAGCTCTCTGGCACCTGAACCACTCTGTAGGTGCAAGGTTTGTGGGTTTTTTGTAAATTGCCTTCAGTGTTCTGGGCCTCGTTCTGCCCTAAGCATGATCATGTCTCTCCTAGATTATATATATTCCACATATCCCCTGCAAAATGTTCTTTAACTTCAGCAGACATGTGGGAATGTGACCCCAATAAGCAGCAGCAGTGCTGATCTAGTCTTTAGAGACCAATCTCGGTGTCTGATGGAGGGTGAAGAAAGGCCTCTGTACTTCCCATCTCACCACACAACCTGCATGATTGTTGTGAAGTGAACTGATGAGGGAGATTACTTCTCCCACCATCATTAGGATGCAAGCATTTGCTGAATGTGCCAGATGTTTGGCTTTCATTATCTGGAAGTTTCTTTCATTTCCAGCTCTAGTGAAAGGGAAGCCTGGGCACGTCCAGCAGAATTATAAACAGTTTCCTGTGCGAACGGAGAAAGTGGCATAATTAATGAACTGCATCAGGGTAAAAGTAAGTGCAGCTAATGAATGCTTTCCCTGTTATTTTACAGAGGTGGCCAAGTGACTTTTTTTCCAATTCTGGATCACTGAATCCATATGGATTATCTCTCAGAAAGGCCTCCTTTTATTTTAGTATTATACTTTAAATACTATGAGCTATTCAGAATATTATATACAGCTGGCTAAGGGTCTGTATGTCTGTAATTGAAAGAAGTATCCTTAACAACATTTTTTTGTATCTATTCTGGAGAAATACAGTGAACATCTTTTCAAGGCACTATAATCACAGAATCATTAACATTGGAAAAGACCTCCAAGATCATTTGAGTCCAACCTTGGACCCCTCACCACCTTGTCACCCAGCCCAGAGCACTGAGTGCCACATCCAGTTATTTTTTTGGACACCTCCAGGGATGGGGACTTCACCGCCTCCCTGCCAGCCGCTTCCAATGCCTGACAAGCCCTTCCATGAAGAAATTCCTCCTGATGTCCAACCTGAACCTCCCCTGACACAGCTGGAGGCTGTTCCCTCTCATCTTGTCCCTTGTCCCCTGGGAGCAGAGTCAGACCCGCCCTGGCTCCCCCCTCCTGTCAGGGATTTGGGGAAACCCAGAAAGTCCCCCCTGAGCTTTCTTTTTCTCTAGGCTGAGCCCCCCCAGCTCCCTCAGCTGCCTCTGGTGCTCCAGACCCTTCTCCAGCTCTGTTCACTTTCCTGGACACACTCCAGCCCCTCCTATCTCTCTTGCTGTGAGGACCCAGAACCAGGACATGGAGTGTGGCCTCACCATGACCAGCACACAGAGACAATCACTTCCCTCCAGTAACATTTTATTAAAAATATTATTTTGTGTAGAAGGAGGAGTTGCTGTAGTAGGTTGTAACCAGCTAGTTAAGATTTACACATTCCATACTGCTCTGCCAAAACCATGGTAGACTCTGTTGACTCCATGCAACAAGGCAGTCGCTGTTACTTACAGAATATTCCCCAAATACCCTGTCATACTACTGGGCTGCTTGGGATGCTTCTGCATTTTTAATTTAAGGACTAAAATGTTTTTTTGAGCACCGAAAAGCACTTGGATAGACGGAATGTCACTGCACCAGGTGGAACAGGTTTGTTCTTTCCAGTTGTAGAAGAGCAGAGGACTTATTTTGTGTGGTATTCTCTGAAAATATTTTCTCATCCTGGCCTGCTGGACTGTGTGTCATTGTTTTTCCCATGATCGGAGCTGAGAACCTACTAGAAGTAGTTACAGTTAATAGGAAGACCAGAGTCAATTGTGTCATGGTTTAAATGCAAGTTGCATCTTGTAATAGATGAACCTTTAGAGCTGTCCTATGGTTTTCTTCAGGATTGTGCTCTTCCAGTCTAGAGGTGCTGGAACCAAGGAGGTTCATGGTGCTGGAAGCAAGGAGGTTATCCTGAGTGGGGCTGGTTATTCATGGAATCATAGAATGGTTTGGTTTGGAAAGGACCTTAAAGCCAATCTTGTTCCACCCCCTGCCATGGCCAGAGACACCTTCCACTATCCCAGGTTGCTCCAAGCCTTGTCCAGCCTGATCTGGAACACTTCCAGGGATGGGGCAGCCACAGCTTCTCTGGGCAACCTGTGCCAGGATCCTCCCACCCTCACGGGGGAACAATTTCTTCCTGACTAATTCCTAGGAGTTTTGTGAAGAATGAGATCATCTGAGATACCACATGTGTAATCTGAACAGGATACTCTGCATTTTCAGCAGGAGGAGAGAATGGCACTTCAAATGGTCCTTAAAAGCATTTTTCCCACCTTTTTCCAGCATGACATTGTCTGTGTTGTTCTTTAGAGAGTTTCTTTCCTCCCAGGAGCAGGGAAACGCACAGATATTTTTGTGTTGGCTGTACTGCACTGGTCTAGAGGAGTTGCCATCATCATGTTGTCATCTCTGCTTGTGATTTCTCACTCTGCTTTTCTACAATGACAAAGAGAACTCAAAAGTGGCAGATTCATCCCTCTGAAAACAAATTCGAGGATCAGGATTCCCATTTAGGAAAGGCTGAGTGGAATTACTGCAGTGCTGCACCATTTCTTCCTGAATAACTGGAGGGAATTATCAGTACTTTGAAATATAATGTGTCAAGAAATGATGAGGCCTTCAGCAGCATGAGTGTAGAAATCTTATCTGTGCTTGTCTCATAAGTCAGGGCCTCTGGAACAGTTGTGCAGTGGCCAGAGCAGCTGCTCAGTCTCTCAGAGCAGGTTCATTAGGCAATGTGACATTTTAATGCAGTCCAGTGGGTTTTCATCATTTTGGCCAGACTGGGAATGAAGCAGTGGATCGATGAAGATCACTTGGGTGTGTAGTGACATTGCAAGCACTGGACATGGATCCTGCATGTTCAATGGATTTGATGTGCCTGCTCTTCAAGAGGTCCTTACTTTGAGTTAGCTATAAGCTCAAATCCTTTCTGTTGGGAAGCTGCAAGTTGAGAAAAGGTTGGACTTAATGACCTTGGAGGCCTTTTCCAACCTTGATGGCTCTGTGAAAAGGATTTGGTCCTTTATATTTTCTCCAAGAGAGTTTTGCAATCGTTTGGATTGAATAAGAGCAGGAGAACATGAAGGGAAGGGCAACAGATATGAAAGGAATGTGAAGAACTGAAAAGATAAGTCATGGTGTATGAGGAGGATATAGAGGAGGATGAGGGGGAGTGTAATGGGGCTGTTGGATGGATGAAGACCTTGGCTGGATGCCAAGTGCCCGCATGGTCTTTCACCCTTCCTCTTTTCCCAGCCAGGCAGGGGGAAAAGGGAATAAGATGAAAATGACTTACGGGTTTCGAGATAAGGCAGTTTACTGTATCAAGAAGCTTGTGCATGCAAAAAGCAAAGCAGAAAAATCTAATCTCTACTTTCCATTCCCGAGGTCAGCTTGCATCCTGAGAAGGGCCCCTGAGCATTCGGTTGTCTTTTCAACAGGCGGCCATTGGAAACAACGAATGCGTCCCATCCTCCTGCTCTTTTCTTTAGCTTTATATCTGAGCTGGTGTCATATGGTATGGAATGTCCTTTTGGTCAGTCTGGGTCAGCTTGCCTGTTCATGTCCCCTTCCAAAATCTTGCCCTTGCCTGACACTGCACTCACTGCAGTCAAACTAGTGGTGTGTTACCTCATAGCCCTGTTAAGGCTGCTATGGGGCTCAGACAGATGCAGTACAATCTCCACCCCTTATTCCATACCATTTGCATCATACTCAGGTCCCAGATAATATATCCTCTGCTACCATATACACATACACATCTTCTCACTATCTCCTGTGCTTTTACAGATAGATGTTATTTTGTGGCCTTCTTCCACCCCTCCAGGTCTTTGGCCTCATTCTGTTGGGATGGGTACTCAGGACAGAAGCAGGTAGCACATTTGATCATTGGGCACCAACACCAGACTGGCTTAGGTCATTGTTGCACTCTCCTCCCTTCTTGCAAAATTCTTTCCTCCTTGTCCTGCTACCGTACGTCCTGCAACACATAACTTACAATACAGATTATTTTTCCCCCAAGGTTAAATCACCTTGAGGCACACATCGTGTCTCCCCATCCTCCCTCAATACCCACTAAGTACACCCTGGACCCTGAGCAAAGACAATCCCATGGGTGGGGGATTGCCTTTCCTCATAGAAGGAGAAACCCACACAGACTTCCCTAGCCATTTCCCTATGTGTAATACAGGGACCTTATCTCCTCCTACAGTGTATAGGGGTTTTGTTTGGGCAGGACCAGAGTGATTGGCAGAACCCCTACTATTGACCAGCCAAGCAGCTTCAGCCAAACTTGTTTCCTAGTGCTTCCATGTGCCATTACCTAAGGCTCTCACCATGGTCTTCAACAGTCCATTATACCTCTCAATCTTTCCAGAGGCTTGTGGATGATAAGGGATCTGATATATCCACTCAATGCCATGTTTTCTTGCCCAAGAGCTTAAGAGGTTGTTCCAGAAGTGAGCCCCATTATCTGACTCAGTTCTTTCTGGAGTCCTATGTCACCACAGAATGTGCCTCTTAAGGCCTAGGATAGTGTTCTGTGTAATGGCCTGGCTTACAGGATATGTTTCCATCCAGCCAGTTGTTGTCTCCACCATGGTGAAGAGGTAGCTCTTGCCTTGGCATGTTCATGGCAGTGGTCCAGTGTAGTCAGTTTGCCAAGCCTTGCCATATTGGAAACCCAGCCATCGCCCTCTGTTCCAGGGAGATTTTACCCACGTGGCTCACTTGATTGTCACACAAGTTATTCATGAATGTGAAAGAGAAGTAAAACCTGGGAATAAAAACCAAAGCAGGCTGGGCCAGATGGATACATTTTTTATTGCTCCAAAGGAATGCTGGGAGAAGAGCTGCACGGCACGTGGCTCTGGATGGCTGCTGGAAGCCGGATGGGTGTCGCCCTGAACTGAAATGATTTAATTTCATAATCTGTTTTAGAAATGACAGAAAAGCCATTGAGTTCACATGACGTTCACAGCAATACATATCTCTTTAATGCCATAGGTTTGAATGTGTTGATATGAGAAGTGGAAAGGAAATTCAGTGTTTGATGTCCAGTTTATATAATACATGCTCCATGCTGGAGTATTTACTCTTGTCTGAGGGTAACTCAAAGAGGGTTTATTTAATGCTTAAACGGGTTTGAAATACATCTCTGCTATTGACCCAAATCAGCTTGGAGTGCTCTAGTGATTTCTAAGTATTACAGTTAAAATGTCAGATATAAAACTTTTTAGAAAGAGAAAATTATTTGTAAAATATGGTAATTTTACACATATGATGTTTAGTGCCATGTGATCACTGCTTCTTACTTGGTCCTTCTACAGTTCCTTCATCTGGTGCTTGGACCTCTTGTCCTACTCTCTCTCAAGAAGAATTTGGGAACTGGGATATTCTCTGTGTTTGATGGAAGGAGAACTGTATTACCAGTATTGTCACAGCTGCAAACCCCAATAAACTGCTCATATGTTCCAGCAGGAATTTGGGAAAGAGGACAGTTGCATTCTGCATGTTGGTACTAGTAAGTCCTAAAAAATCAGAGAACATTGTATGTCTTGAAAAATGTAGGTTACAGGATGCAGCATAACATCTGTTGCTCTTCAGAAAAGGATTTTGGAACAATTGCTGCCATTTCTTAAAAAAATTGCTCCTCTTTGCTCAATTACTAACTGTGAAGTATCATTAAATAGACATAAATTCCTTGAAATACAACCCCATGATTTTTAGTGATATTGAGGGTTTGAGAATATATAGGAATAAGGATGATCTTAAGGGAAAGAAAAAGCCAATAAAACTACAGTTTGTTCTTACATGCCATACACTTGTTATAAATTTCTGGGTTACACGTAATTAGTCATATTCAATTATTAATATTTTATAAAATAAACGTAGAAAAGCTGATGTTTTGGCAAGTTTTGGAGAGGACAACTAAATTTCGGAACAAACCCTCAGCTTTCTTCTCATTGCAAGAATAGTAGTATTTCAGAAGTCATCGTACAGAAGGGATGCAGAGTTTTTTTCTGAGATGTGCTACATTAGCATAAGTTATGAGTCTATTTTAGTATTATTGATTTAATATTATGTCTTATGTACCCTGAAATGTAGTTGCTTCTGTGATGAGTACTCTCATACTTGCAAGACTATTCCTGCCTGTATTATTCTGAAGGTTTTTTATGGGTTTTCGGGAGAGGGGGAAGGGGTGGGGAGTTTCTGTTGTTGTTTAAAGGGTGGGTAGGTCTGGGATAAGTGATGGCCCCAGGAGTCTTTCAAAGCTATTACCCTGCTGTGAATCATCCCACTTACTGTACTCCAGAGCTAAGACATTGCTCTTGCTCACAAAGTAACTTTTTATTATTGCAATTATTGACATTTTGTCTAACCCAGACAAGCCAAGTGCACAGTGACACTCACCCAGGGTGGGAGGGGCTGGAATGGCTTCGTTCTGAACGTGTGCTGTGCAATTGTTTTCAGCATCACTACCTTAAAAATTCACAGAGAAACGAGTAACTGTAGGTTGCTGGTCCTAAGGTTTTGTAGATCCTCTGTCCATCCAATAGGAATTGCAGCTCTTCCCCTTGGAAACATGTTTTCTCCATCATTAAAGGCATTAGGCAAATATTTATAGCTTCTTTTGAGGGGCTGGAGCACCAGGAGGAGCTGAGGGAGCTGGGGTGGCTCAGCCTGGAGAAAAGGAGGCTGGAGAAAAGGGAAATAACGATAAGCTCATCCCACACCCCTGCCATCAGCAGGAACCCCTTCCACTATCCCAGGTTGCTCTAAGCCCCTTCCAGCCTGGTCTGGAACACTTCCAAAGCTGGGGCATCCGCAGCTGCTCTGGGCAACCTGCTCCAGGGCCTTTGCACCCTCACAGGGAAGAATTTCTTCCCAATATCCCATCTAACCCTGCCCTCTGGCAGTGTGAAGCTATTCTGCCTTGTCCTATCACTCCAGGCCCTTATCCAAAGTCCCTCTCTGTCTTTTCTTTCCAAGTCTCTTCAGGTCCTGGAAGGAATAATGCATATTCTCATGATGGCTTTAGTAGAACATATCCACACAATGCCATCCATGGCTGCACTGATGTTCCTGCTTTTTCCTTCTTTTGTCACTTCCCTTCTCCGAAGCTGCCAAGATGGGAACACTCCTGCAGGCAGCTTGGAGGAGGATCTGGCATTTTTTTTTCTGTGGAAGTATGTGGGGAAGAGGAGAGTATTTGAGGTGCTCAGAGCTGAGTGGAACCTGGAATCACACAAACAGCCCAGTGGATGGACTTCATTGGTTGCTGTTATCACAGTTCTTGACTCTCTCCAGAGTCAGCAGGACACACTCCTGAAACATCTGCTGGAAGCAACAACCTGCAGCAGCAAGTGATATTTTCTGGCTGTCTGTACATGTGGAATGGGAAAACACTGACAGGTAGAAGTGGGACTTGGAAAAGGAAGACTTTTTTATAAAAGGTAAGAGAGATAAATCAGTGCTTTTCAAAAACACCTTCTCAGGCCAATTTAAACTACTTTAATGTATCCTTGTATTAAAAATGCTCCTCCCATTGGCTGCTTAGCTTTGACTAATGGGAGTTTCTCAGTAGAAGAACATTTCAGTTAAGCATCCTTGTTTCTCTCTTGTTACAGAGAAGAGGAATGTGTACTCTTGCTGTAAATGACAAGCTTAATCAATCTGAGTATACCATTTATCTAATTACAATTGGAGAATATTAGGTTTTTAGGTAATCCTTTAAATCAGATCAGAAATCATTTTGTCTTACAGCTTCATGATTTCATTCAAATAGAATTTTGTTCCCCTGCCTTCTGTAATCTCCTGGCCTGCTCTCAGATATTCCTATTGCATTTTCATGCCCTGAAGCTTCTAAGAAACCTTGATAGATATATTTTAAGACAACACGTGTTGTTCAAAGCACTATGCTCTGTATATAAATGAAGTTATGGAGTGAATCTTCTATATGGACATTGCTAAGTGGCTTTTTGGCTTTACAGTGGAAGAAGTAGGTTGTTAAATCCTTGTTTCTATACCTGTCAGATATATACAGCAGTCTGAGAAACTCATTTGGAAATGCTGCTGTTCTTTAATTTTCTGTTTTGTGGTTTCTAATTTTGCATGAAAATTATTTGGTTGAGCTTAACCTGCCTCTCTCCCAAGGTGAGAAGAAGAAGGGCACACCAAGGACCCTACCACTTCACCTTGTGTTCCCCTCTTTTTCCTTTGCTCTGTGCAGCCCAAATTCTCTCCCTGATATGGTTTTAGGCTCAAACAACAGCTTTTGCTTCCTTTCAGGATCTCAGTGCTCTGTTCATGCAATATATAGTATTCCTATTTCCTATTTATATACAGTATTTCCTATTTATAGCAAAGCTATTTTTCATGGCTGGCTCTGAGTGCAAATTGCACTTACTTAAACACTTCAGGTCTCCTGTACCATCTACCCGAGCCCCCTACTGCTCTTAGTGGCCTCTGAGCTCCTCTGGGTTTCTACCTGTGACTTGGCTCCAGTTATGGTAATACAATGCTGAAATTCCACCACAAAGGCTCCTTCCTTTGGTTACTTAAAGTCAAATTTGCCTTTAACTCTATTTATTTATTTTTTCCCCCAAAACTGCTGGGAGAGCAGTGTATCACAGTTGCTGATCACATCCCTTGCCTGCAGTTGTGAATCCTCCTTTTTCCCCTAATTGTGATTAGTATTCAAATAGTCCTGCAAGAAGCCATCATTCCCCTGCTCTGCACACTCAGGTCACTTCTCTGCATATTGCTCAGACAGTGGGGTTTGTTTGCAGTGAAAGAAGAAAAAAAACTACAAGGAAAAAGAATGAAACCCTGTGGACGCTGTTGCTACAGTGTTTTATTTATGTAATGCACATATTTTGGCTCTTTTGCCCAATCTGTTGCTACCAAATGGAACATTATTATTATTATGTTACCGGTCTATCTATAACGCTGCTGCCTCCTTTGAAAACTCATGCAGAATTACTCATCAGGAGAAAAGACAACGTAGAAAGAACCGTGCCTCACCACTTTGGTTTAACTCCCTAAGGAGACTTTTAGCTGTGCCTTTTGTACCCAGACTTGTCTATCCCGCATTGGCCTTTTTAGCCACCAGCGCACTTGTAGCAAGTGTGGGCAGAGCCCTTCCCATATCTTCGTTCGCAAAGCTTAGCCATGATTATGTTACTGGTTTAATTGGGGGGGTGTTGCCCTTTTTTTTGGTCAGGTGCTGATGCCACGTAGGAAACAGTAAATCCTGTGTTGTCAGTAATTTCTGCTGAAGATCTGGTGATACAGAATCGTGTTCTGAGGCTACTGAGCAGTTAAGTACCTGCTAATCTTGGACTGGATGTTCAAAAATCTCTTTCTAGGAGGGAGGGTTGCACGTGCCCTGGAGTGTTTACAGCAAGTGATTTGTAAAGTCTTGGATTTTCTTGTCCACAGGGTCCCTTTGTAGCCTGTCATTAGTACAAGACTCAAAAAACTGGATAAGGAAGATGAGGTGCCTCCCTGTTTCAGTCGTTCCAGCTGCTGAGGGTGACAAAGCCCTGGGTCACCTCCCTGAGCTCCCTCCCTGGTTCCTTTGGTTGGGGCTGTTTTGTAATTTTGAATATTCTCTCTGCAAACAAATTTGGTTCCTGAAGCTTGGTGGGTCTTGAGGCTTCCCCAGGTTTATCAGATGCAGTCTGGTGGTGCTGCCCAGCTCTTCCCAGTTGGATTGTTAAGAGTAGCTGCCTCGAAGAGCTGGTAGAACATTGTGGTGCCATTCATTTCACTCCTGATATTGCTCTTTGAAAATCTCAGAGGTTTTTTGACTCCATGCCCATGCCATGACTGGGTGATGCTAATTTAGATTGCACATTGTAATCCGTTGTTCTAGAGAGTTTCCGAGTCTTCCTCACAAAATGTCACCTTCAATTTTTCCTGCCCGATCCAGTCCTGAGCCCCTGTGGATCACTGCCCAGTAGGTGGGGATGCAGTTGCATTTAGCTTTGGATTCTTTACAGGTATGCTGAGTTAATCCTAAATTGTTAAAACTTTCCCATTTTGGAAGATTTTTTAACCTCCAGTTATTTAACAGATAAATTTTAGTTTTAGTCTCTAGAGTAACACAGACCATATTGCTTAATCAGTTGCTCTATAAATTAATGAAGGCTTAATCTTTTCTCATTCTCAATATATTACATTTAATAATCCCATTAATCCTCAGAGGCTAGAAAGAAAAAAATTACAAGGTTTCAAGATTTATAGTCTTGCAATTCTGCAAATTCTGCTTTGTATTCTTGTATTTTTTGATGGAATTTTTAACTTGTGGGAATATCAACAATTCTAAGCCATGCACTGACAAATTCCAAATAAATCCCAAAGTGCCCTGGGGTTCTGGTAAGGACTTTTAGTCTTCTCTGGTTTCTGAGTTCTTCAGGTGCTCAGCAGCTTCATACTTGGTTCCTCAGAAACACATAAAAAGCAAATACAATCATTACTATGAAAGTCTAGATTTCCAGAACTCCTTTTTTTTTAGGGATTGGGCCTGATTCCCATGCAAACCTCAGCAGCAGGTAGCTAAGAAAATAAGAAGCTGCTGCATGGATATCATGAAGGAAAATCCAGGTAAAATTGCTTTTGCATGCTCTCCACTGGAATAAATACGTTTACTGAGAGAATTCATCTACTGAACTCTGGGAATATTTTCCTGTATTTGGGGGTTTTTATAGAGAAAGTGTGGCTGAAGGTACAGGTTTTTACCACAGAGTGAAACAGGAGTTGTATACAAAGGTTTAACAAGGCTTCACTTAAATCTAGGCACTTTAAGGCCTCAGACTTTATGTGGGAGGGAAGTGGCAGACAGGTGATATGCTCAGGAGTGAACTAATCTCCAAAATGTAAATGTTGCCATTTGTCACCATGATTATCTTGTCTTCTTGATGTAAAACCAACAAGATCGTTTAAAAGACTTTGGGGACAAGCCAGAGGGTGAATTTAAAGGCAAACTTGCCCTCTGTGTTTTTTTAGTGCTGCCAAAGCAACATCCAAGTTCCAGTTGCACAGACATCCCTCTGGTTTTTTTTTTGACAGTCGTTTTGTCTGTTTGTTTTTGTTTTTGTCTGCTGAATTGATTCTGCTGGTTCCTAATCAAACTTTCTAGGTTTTTTTTTTAGAGGAAGAGGCTGAGCAGGGAATAAAAGGAGCGAAAGTGAAGTGCAGGTTTGTATCCCTTGGAGAGAAACCTGCTGAGCCTGGTGAGAAAATCCCTGCACCTGGGACTGGGTGTGGTATAAAAACCTGAAGTGGGGGGAATGATTTGAACCTGTGGCAGCTCCATCTCCTCCTCCCCTCAGAAACCCTACACCAGCTCAGGTGTGCTGTGTAAGGCTTGATAGGGCTCTGCTATTTAGTGCTGGAGAGGGGAAGAGAAAGTCTGACTCCCTTAACATTGTGAGAAAAAGCTGCTTAAAGTCTGAGTCAGACATTGGGAAGCATGAATTTCTGCTGCTGGGAGGAAAGGTAAGAATTTTTTTAATGCTCTCTTTTGTGAGGTTTGGTTTCATGGGCAGGAGATAGATGAGGTAGCTTTTCAAAGAAGATTTTGGCTCTTGGCCCTATGGGTGTATGAGAAAATCATGAACTATAGAGTGTTTGGTGTTTTTTGTTGGTGTGTTTTTTTTTTTTAAGCAACGTTTTAAACTCTACTGCATTTACTTGAGTTGAAATTGGTTGGATTATTATTAAGGGAAGAGTAAAATTTCTGGCTGCTGCCTACTTGGAATCGTTCATGCTTTCCTGAAATGTGATAAGTTACCAGTTTCTGTATTAAAACCTTCTTGGGGCTTTTAATTTTTGTGTCTGTGATGGTGTGAACCGAATCTAATTTAAGTCTTAGAAATGTAGATATATGTTATCTGTCCTTTTTCTTGAGCTCTTGAGACCTACTGTGTTATTTGTTACACCAGCATTTGGCAATCAGCCTTTTGAATACAAATATAAAATTAAGCCTAGCTTAATTTGCATTTAGAATTGATAAATGTTGCTCAAGACACTGGTTAAAAAATAAAAAGGAAACAGCCAACTCTTTTCAGCCTCTCTCCTCCCAACCTGAAATTATGCAGCTCAGACTTCAAAGCAGCATGAATTTAACTTTTAATGAGCAAAATGAGATTGTTTCCAAAGTTGTTTTTTTACTTCAGTTGCAAACATGGGTGTATTTGAGGGTTTTTTAATTGGAGAATTGCAGAAGCAATTAAACAGTACCTGTTCTTAGGGGTTTGATGTTCCTATCTCTTGTAGCTATTGTAAAATCTGGGTATCAGAGAAGGTTTGGGGATGTAACTTCATGGAGTACTTGTACAAACTACAAAGAGGCCCACTCCAATTTATTTCTTATTTTTTCTGACTTGGGCTTTTTCTGCTTACAGTTTAATTAAAAATTGTTTTAAAGCTAAAACACTTCATCCTATGAAAAGTATTTTCTCCAGCCTTAGTAGTTATTTAATGTAGTTTTTGCAGGTTTTTTTCCCCATGTTTGAGGGAGAGAGATTCAGCTTTGATGGTTCTTTTATGATGCTAATGCTTGAAACTTTGTGTTTTTGGGTTTGGTAAAACTTCCTTTTTGCTGTGTTGTGCCAGAAGCTGGTCCTTGGGCTTCACTTCTGTGTGTGTTAGTGTGGAGCCTGCCCTTGATGAAAACACCTGTGTGTGGGGAACTTTTATGTGTGTTTTAAGTTCTGGTGAAGCCCAGAGATTTTTGGGGTCTCCTTTGACAGAGCCCCTGCTCTGCAGTGACTGTTGCCTGTCATGAGCACACCAGGGTGTGTACGCACAGGGCGAAGTGCTGCTTATTTTGCCACTAATCTTAATTCTGTGTGTCTAAACTCCTCTGCCCTCCCTCAGCGTGTTCTCAGATGTACAAGTAGCTGCTTGGACATTTTCAGGAGCTTCAGTTGTTTCAGTAGTAATATGGTTACTTCAGGCCCTTGAAAAGGAGGAGCATCTTGAATTGGATGTGATGGTCCTCCTGAGAAATGCCAGAGTTCTCAGGAGTTAAATAGCAGCACTTAAAACTCCATGCAACCTGCACGTGTATAAATTACCCCAAAGCATGGCTGTGTGCTCCTGAAGTTTGCTCAAAGAACACTGTTTAGTGATTTTTTAGAAACATTTTTATTAAAGAAGAGAGTCACAATAATTTCTGTAGGTGAGTCTTAGATAATATACACATGGACTTGCATCAAAATGTTTCCTGTGAGTAGTTTTCAAACTTGCGACTATCAACAAGACGGGCAACAGATGGTGAAGTAATAGCAGAAAATCTACATCTGTGTGTTCTTTGTCTGCCTAAAATCCTGTGTTGTGTCCTGAAGCAAGCACAGTCTGTTCAGTGTAACATATGTATTATTATAAACTTCCCACAGTGTTGTGGGAGAAACCCAGACCTGTGCCTGTAAGCAGAGTGTGGGATGGCAGTGTTGATTTCCAGCTCCATCCCAGAGCCCTGGAAGTGATGTCGGGCTGGGTTTTTATGTGACTGCTTTGCATTGAAAGGGAAGAAATTCCTTTTGCATTGTACTGGCTGCTGGTTTCTCATCATTTACCAAAGGGTTAGTTTGAGTTCTAAACAGGCACAATCTTGAGCAGTTGATACATCTGGTTTTCTCCTCAGGTATCGTAAACATTTGCCTAAGTCTTTCATGCATGTTAAAAGCTATATTTTAATTTAGAATTAATATTCTTAATGTGAACAGAGCTTTATTTTGCTCTTGTGGTTTTCTTAAGTGTGTGTACCCTCACCTTTACTCCTCCAAACAATAACTGTGTTTATACTGCCCATTTTTCATGCACAGGCTATTGCTTTGTTGTAGCCAGACTTTATTAGTCATATTAATAAGAGAACAGTTTTGAAAAGGACATGAAACTTATTGAACCGATTTGTTTGTTCTTTTTTTTTTTTATATTGCATTTTAAGGTATTGAATTCTAGTTATCGTGTATTTTTGTTTGCCCTTTCCTTAATATCTTTCCATTAGTGTCAGTATTGCCCCAGTCAGCAGCTGGGCAGTTTGATGTGTTTAACCCTTGGCTTCGAAGCTTTGAGGCTTTTACTGTGTTGTCTTCTTACTATAAATATAGAAAGAATGTATGTCTTGAAAGATCCCAACCCCCTGTGATGATCCTTTCCTTCTGTGCATGTTATTGGGAAATGTAGCTGGGTTGAGTGATCTTAGTAATATATTCTTAAATTAATCTTGAAAGGTTATTTTTCGTCCTGTTCTGAAGACAAGGGACAGGTTTGGGGCTGCAGGACTCATGGAAACTTTTCAGAGGGTTCTTGGCACCTGGAGCTGCAGAGCTGCAGCAGGTGTGTGCTTGGCTCTTGGGTTTCTTCATTGACCTGTCTCATGGCCTGATGCTTCCCCAAGTGTCTGTATTGATCCATTGCTTCCAGGCAGAGTTTTTCTGTAAGTAGATTTGAGGTTTCATGCTATTCCTCTTGGGTCAAGTTTCTCTGAAGCCAAGATGTACCTCAAGGCCCAATTCCTGCAGGATGTTTCAAGGGCTTTTCCAGTCCAGGCTGAGTCTATAGGCTGTACAAGTGTGTCTGAAATGTGAAAATTTAGGGACTTGAAGGATCGAGGAAACTCAGGAATACAACCACACACCTCCATCATTGTTTTGTGGAAGATCAGTCCTCAGTAGCCAGAGCAGGAGAGTGGTGTGATGACTGTTCACATGGTACTTCTGGTGGCAGAAATCACAAGGATTTTCCTTCGTCATGGATGTGAAACACTTTGTTGGGATTTTCTCCATAGTTGAGGTGCACTGAGCTGTTTCTTGTGGGCTGTGGCCTCTGTGTCCATATCTGTGCTGGAATTTTCTGAGCTAATTCAGAGATTGAGGATCTGCAGGGACACAGGCTCAGTCACTAATGCTTCAGGCAAAGTGGTTTATGCCTTTTATTTTGTTTGTAATTATCACTCTTGGGTCTCTGCAACTGAAGGTTTCTCCGTTTTGCCCACAAATACCTGCCACTCATTTGGAACTGGAGTGTCCAATGTGCCTGCTTTGGTTTGTGACAAAAAAAGTGGATTGAAATCCTCTTCTCTAATGAGATAAATTGGGATTTAGTTGAGGTTGTAAATGAAATATGGAATCCAGGAGTGTTGAGATTTGACATGAATGCAGGTTCACCATCCCACTCCAGCATTCTCACACAAACCTACTTAGTGTCTTTGAGAAGGAACATAATTTCCTCTGTTACTTTAATCAGTGGGTTGGGTTTTTTGCTTTGGCTGAAAAGAACACATTGGGGAAAGGAAATACCCATGCCTGAGTCGTCTTTGATTTTGTTTTGCACAAACCTAATTGAGTCTAATTTTAACCTCTTTCAACCAGGTTGTAGTAATAATAATCCTAGCTGGCACTGCTACACAGTTGGCAGCAGGATTTGTTATTTGGATCTTCCTTCTTATGGAAATAAAGTGTTGCTTTAGGAAAGGCAGCTTCCATCTGTTGGTTTTTACTGTGGTTTTGATGATGTGCTCTTTCAAATACCACCTTGTATTTGCAATGTGGAGTTGAGTCACTATCCCTGGAGGGATTTAAAAGCTATATGGATGTGACATTTGGGAACATGGGTTAGTGGTGGCCTTGGCAGTGCTGGGAGAACAGCTGGACTTTATGATCTTAGTCTTGTTCAATCTGAGCCATTCCATGATTTGACACTAGAAGAAAAACTGGTGTTCCTGTTTCTCTGGTTTTAAGTAGATTCCATGTTTAGTCAGAGGTGTTTAGGAAGTAGTATTTGAAGGTACAGATAATTTTATTTCCTGAGTCTCTAGTATTGGGGAAACATTTGCAGTGGCAGTTCCCTCCAGTTGTAGAAATGGATGTCATACTTCCCTCTTGGCACAGATCCTGTTTTTTGGGATTTTTGTTGTGCTGTCTCTACAGCACTGATTCTTCTGCATTTGCAATGCAGTTGCTCAGGTTGTTTTCTTCTTATTTTTTGTCATACCCAGCTGCTGTTCTCATACAGTATTTTTTCTAACTATCTTATTTTTACTATAAATATTTGTTCTTTTCCTAGAGTTGCATCTCTGCTTCAGTCCTGGTCCTGATTTCCCTGTGAGGGAGTGTCTGCCTAAGTACAGATTTGTGTTACTGCACTCTTGTCAGGGTCCATGTGCCTCTGAGGGCGCTCAACCATGGGGATATTTCATGCTTCACATTTTGGGCTTAAGTGGTTTTAAGATTCATCCTGTTACTGTCCTTGCTGGTGTGGATCTGTCCTCCCTGAGCTGAGAAGTTTGTCTGGCTTTAAGGCTTCTGGCTCTTGTGAGTAGCTTACCCAGTAAGGTGACTTCTGAGAAAAAGGGGAAAAGAGGAGGGGAGGAAAATATATGCAGATTTATTTTAGGAAGATGCTTGAACAACTTGGAAAGGCAGCTGTCCACCAATGCAGAACTGTGTGCATAGACCTGGGATTAATCCATGTTCATTTACCATGGACTCCTCATCCCTGGAGGTGTTCCAAGCCAGGTTGGATGCAGCTCTGAGCAACCTGGTCTAGTGGAAGGTGCCATGGCCGGGGGATGGAATGAGATGGTCTTCAAGGTCCATTCCAACCCAAACCGTTCTGGAATTGTGCTCTTCTATATGTATGACAAGAGGAACAATTGCTTTTTTGAGCAGATCTGATGTTGCTGCTCCAAGGGAAGAGCAGAGATGGATGGAAAGACTCAACTCTTGCATATTTTCATGGAAGAAAATGTATACCTCACATTCCCGAGAGCTGTTTACGTTGATAAGGCACAAATTAACTAATGACTGTGCTTGAAACAAACCAGTACGTAATACAGTCACTGCAGAGTAGGAAACCAGAAAGGGATTTTTTTCTGTTCATCAGAAGCACATCTTGTCCAGAAGGACAATAGTGTATATATAAAACAGAGTGTTTCTTGTGGAAGGGCATAAGATCTGTTCCTTTCTATCCTCTCTATCTCTGTTCTTGGCTCGCTGTGAGTGTACAGAGCAGATATGAGCGTGTACTTTGCATTTAATTAGAAAACCCAAACCATCAGCTGCTTTATGGGTCTCATTTTCAGTTAATGTGGTGTGATATATGTATCATGTGTAGCTGTACTTCCAAATAAATTGAAGCTGCTCTTCGTGCAGGTGAGAAGAAGTCAACTAACATAAAGATAAAAAGTTTCAGAGCTGTGATTATTGGGTTGAAAGAGCTTTTCAGATCTGGGTGATCATCTACATGTCCAAAATTCACAAACGCTGCCAAGAGAAAGCCTTTACTTTGGGTTTTGCTGGTCAGAAATTCAATATATCCTCTCTAAGTAATTCTAGTGATAATAAGATGGAGAAATGCAGGAGATGGAATTAGAGGGGGAATGGTTAAAACTGGAGGCTGAATGGAAGGGATTTTTTTCACAGACAGGATCTGTGTGGGTCTGATTCTTGGTGTTATGGATGGATATACTTCATGGATTGCAGTAGAAAACTTGGTGCTGGGGGAGGATTTCTGTGTCATTGTCCTAATGGGTGTTTAACCCATTGAAGATATAAGATCATGTATGAAAAATAGTGTCATTGGTGCATCTTTGAAGTGCAAAATACACTGTTTACAATTCATTTATACTTGGAACTTTTTTTGGAAGAGGGAGAGACAAATTTCTGGTATCAAATTATTTATTTCAGTGGATTTTTTTCCTGCAGCCCTCAGAGGTTTGGTTTGGAGGGTGGTGACAGTGTTGGGTTGTTCATTCATAAGCTGCTTCACAGGAAACGCACTCAAACAGCCTAAATTATGTTTTGCCTGAGCATTGTGTGATGGTGGTGGCTTCTCTGAAGTTTTGAACTATCTCCTTGTTAATGCTCACCAGGAGAGTCTTCCCTTTTCACAGGATCCCAGAACGGGTCGGGTTGGAAGAGATCACAGTGGGGAAGCTGGTCCCACCTCCCTGCTCCAGCAGGGTCATCCCAGAGCACATGGCACAGGATTGTGTCCACAGGGCTCTGGAATATCTCCAGTGAGAGAGACTCCACACCCTCTCTGGACAATCCATTTAGTGCTGAGTCACTGCACAGGGAAGTTCTTTCTCATGGCCAGGGTGGAACTTCCTGGGCATCAGTTCCTGCCCGTTCCTCTTGTCCCATTGCTGGGCCCCACAGAGCAGAGCCTGGTCCATCCTCTGCCCCTCCCTGCACACACTGCCACACAGGGATGAGGTGCCCTCTCTGTGTGTCCTCTGGAGGCTGAACAGCCCCAGCACCCTCAGCCTTTCCCAGGCACAGAGTTGCTCCATCCCTTCAGCATCTCCACAGCCTCTGCTGGCCCTGCTCCAGGAACTCCATGTCTGTCCTGTGCTGAGGAGGCCAGAGGTGGACACAGCACTGCAGATGTGCCTCCCCAGGGCTGAGCAGAGGGGCAGGATCCCCTCCCTGACCTGCTGCCAATGCTCTTCCTCATGCAGCCCAGAATCCCATTTGCCTTCCTGGCTCTCAGGACACACTGCTGGTCTGGGATGTTTTGTTCTGCACCAGGACACTCAGGTCTTTGTCCAGCAGGTCACCCCCAGCCTCTGCTGGTGCCTGAGGTTGTCCCTCCCCAGCTGCAGGGTTTTTATTCCTACTCCTTTTTTTCCACAAGCTTCCTGCACCTTGGTGGAAAATAACCCCTATCTGGATGTTACCAGATCACAGGATACATCTGCAACAGTTGGTGTGGTTTCTGTGCCTCCAGGGCAAGGGAATTCAGAATTATCCACTTGACTAGAAGGTTTAACAAGGAAAATGTTGCTTATTCCATGATGTGAGGAGTTATGTGATTGACGGCAAAGCTACAACCAGCAAATTGAGAAAACACAACCTTTTGATTGTGCCTGACTTTCATCTGTCTTGTACCTTTGCTTTGGATGTCTTTGGGTCATGTTTTGTCTGTGGAACACCAGAAAATAGCTCACTTTCACTGGATATTCAAAGTTGTTCCTTATTTCTTGAAAAACACATTTTTCGATTCTTCCTTCAAGTATCCGGCTGTGGGGTTTATACTAAATGTGAGTGTGCTAAGTTTAGTTTTGGCTTTTTTTCCCCTAGTGTTTCACTTTGATGTGCGGAATTAAAAACGCAAGGAATATTTGCCCTCTCCTCAGAGCTTTTTCTTAGTGTTTTGTTGTTCTATGCCTCTTTGGGTGAAACTGGATCATAGTAGTGGACATCTACGGTTCATGTGACTGTAGGAGGAGCAGTTCAATGAAAATACTCCTGGACACGAATGTGTAATGCTGAAATAGTTATACCATATATAGTTATATATGCCTGATGGGTTTTTATGAAGCAAATAAGTTGTGTGTGTCAATAGTTAATTACTAAAGAGTTAGTCAATACAGAGTAATAGTGTATTGGGTGGAAAATACATATAAAAAAAATTAAGTTTTGTTCAGTGGTTTATAGCTGCTGAGAGGACCATCCCCCTTACTTTTCTCTTCAGCTGTGCGAAAGTTTTGTGTTTTCAGGGTTTTTTTTTTTTTCCTCATTCCCTTCCTGCTAACACTCCTGTTAATGATTCATTTTGATGATTTGACTGCTAGCTTTGCCAGAGGAAGCAGTTTCACCTTTCCAAGGCTTCACTGTGGATCCCTATATTAATGTATGTCAGAGGCAGCAATTTATTGTTGATTTTTATTTCCAAGAGACAGGTTCTGCTGAGAACTCTGGCTTTGCATCCTCTACCTCTCCCACAAATTAACCTCAGCCATGTTATTTCTGTGAATTCCTGGACTGTAATTCAGGAAGAGCTGAATTCTGGTGGCTGTTATATTCAGAGTTCTGCCTGACTTCCATTAGAGGTTACCAAGCTTTTATTCCTGGAAGTGCCAAGAGCCTGGTTGTAATCACTGATTGCCTCTGATTTATCTGCCTGGGCCAGTCTCAAGCAGCTCTGGTGGCAATGTCTGTGCTATTTCAGGATTTGCTAAGTGTCCTCCAGGTGAAGTGTATTGTAAAATTCAAATAATTAGGAAGATGAAGAGGCTTTGCAAAGCTCGTGTGCCAGCATCAGTCTGTGGTGAGGAGAGACTGGAAATTGGGCCATTTAAATTGGATGGTTCGTGTATATGAGAAGGGTAAAGAACCACATGGAACAGACAAGTTGGAATATTGGAAGCTCCCTGTGTATTTCTGGGGCTTTCACAGTATTGTTGCTCTAGTCAGAGATAAAATGATATTTTAATAATGAAGCTGTAAAAATAAGTGCTGTGGAACACCAACACACTTCATACAAGGAGAAAGAATAATTATCAGGGTGACCTTTTTGATCCAGGTTGGTTTTTAGTGCTTGAGGGCCTTTATTCTTGCAGTGAAATGTGCAGCAAAACATAATGACTGGGAGTCAAAACTGTTGATGTTGGAATTGTAAACAAGCTGTAAATAATTGACAGAAGGTAATCAACCATTGAAATAAATTAACAAGGGGTTGTTATAAATTTCCCCTTGCTTTGAAACTATTCCTAACTGGAAACCTTTGCAAAACATCTCATCTTGAGCCACAGCTGAGGGATTGCTGTGGGCATTGCTTGAGAAATAAGCTCTGGATTTGAGCCTGTTTTAGTTGATTTGTCTTGGCTTTGCTGTTGGGGGGGGGGGGGTAGGGTATATTTTTATAAAATGGAAAAAAGAGATTTAGATGTTTAAATTTTCAGGGTGCTATGAGGGCCACCAGCTGGCTTGAGGAGCCAAAGGGTGAGTAAGGTTTGTAGAACTGTGCATGATAAATCAAATACAGTAATGAATTGCAAATGGATCTTGATTTAGAAGGGAAAAATAATAGACTGTTGGGATGATAATGCAGGTCACAAGCAGTGTTTTTACTTGTAAATGCTGGTTAGTTAAGCATTTTTTAAGAATGCTGCTGCATTTGTGTTTAGGAACAGCTTGTCAGCATCTGTTTAGTATTTGTTTCATGATTTCTCAGAAAGGATATCAAATGGAGGAATTTTGTTGACTAAATTACTGCAGGCTATTTTTTAATGCTTTTGAACTATATTATTACAAATATCTATGTAAATCACAATCATCAACTACAAGTGGATTGTTCCTTTTACATGTTGGCTTATTTAAAAGATTATAAAGCTCATCTGAATCATCAGTAGAACTGGACTGGCTTTGTATTTTCTGTGCAAGGACAAGGTGGTGGTGGAGGACACAGAGGGGACCTGCGTTTTTCGATTCATGGCTCTAAGCCCTCATTCCTTTTTTTCTCCTGAAGCAACATTCCACCACAAAACCTTGCAAGCAAAATCGGTGACTCTCCTACAGTCCCTTTCGGGTTGGACACTCTTTTGGGGCAGTTGGACATTTTTCTTGCTGTTTTCTGTCAGTCTGAGGGAGAGGCTGTGCATAGCCTGTCCTGCTGCTTGAAGTTGGAGAAGTGAACAGAGAAGATCATGGTTGTTCTCCTGCACAGGCGGCTCAATAATGTCCTGGCAAATACCAGCCTAGCTTAGGAACTCACCTCAAGCTTGTTGGGCTTCTCCCTCCTTCTTCATTCCCAACTGCAGTTTGTCAAGTGTGCGAGTCACCGTGCCCAGACCTAGCTTGGGCTGGCTTAACTGGGTGGAGATGGTGTCCCTGCTGCTGGCAGACACAGGACAGCTCTCTCCAGCTGGAAAGGGACCAGATAGGTCCCAAATGGAACTATTCAATTTGTCTCCTTTGCTCAGGCTTGGTTTTTGTTGAGTTTTCTGTGGCTGTTTTCCTTCGTGTGAAGTCCTGCCAGCATCACAAAGAGAAAAGGATGAATTTGGCTGCTTTGGGACACCCTGTCCTGCATTTTTCCTCAGCTGTGGACAGTTAGGTGTGTGAGTGTTGCAGAGTATGGCCTGGAACAGGGATGTGATCCATTGCTGGGAAAGGAGCCGGTTAGGCAGTTACAGACATGGTTCCTACCAATCTTTGTGATGAAAATAAGGAAAGCCACATTTGCTGACTTTCCAGTCCTTCCTGCCAGTTCTTTCTGAATCATCAGCTTTTGAAAAGAGCAATAAAAATTTTGCACAGTTTTAACTTTCACAAATAATCATCTTCAAGTGTGACAGTTGGTATCTCTATTCCCTTATGGAATCCCAGAACGGTTTGCATTGGAAGAAACCTTCAATATCATCCTGTTCTACCCCCCTGCCATGTGTAGGGACACCTTCCATTATCCCAGGCTACTCAGAGCCTCTTGTCTTTGAGGCTGGATAGAGGATGTGTCTGGATTACTGGCTTTTCCACTGCTCTTGGAATGATTCATGTCCAGGGTTTGAAGCAGGTTATTTAATTTTCATGAGTTGTTTTTATGGGGGAATAATGCATTACTTCGGACAGCTTCTTGGCCTCTAGGTTACTCCTTGGGAAGATGGAAGAGCAACCTGTACCATGAAACTGAACCCAGCTGTTGCTTCTTGGGTGTCAGATATTTGAAGGATCACGTCCAAGTGGCTCTTTGACACACTTGTGCCTCTGTGACTGGAGAACCTCTTGCTTTTTCATTGCCTGCTATTCAGTGGAACCTGTTCTACAGATAGACCTTTTGTTTGACAATCTTGCTGCATCAGACAACATAGTATTCAATATCTGTGTCCCATCTCTCTGCCTCTCTCTGAGGTTTTCACAGAATATCCTGACTTGGAAGGGACCCTCAAGGATCATTCAAGTCCAGCCCCTGGCCCTGCTGTGAATCCTGATGGCTTATGACTAATTTGGAGAATTATTTTTTAAACATATCCTGGGAAATAACTGAATGCAGAAGAGGGATTTTTGTGTTTCAGTTTCTTTCAAATCTGTCATTCAGTGCTTGCTTGCCTCTGGGACAGATTGGAAAGTAAAGAAGTGTGGTGGTGTGTTCCCCTTCACGTTGCATTGGGAGCTTGTGAATGGTAGTTCTGGTGTTATTACTTAAGCCTGGAAGTCATCTTTTGAATTCCGAGCAATTTGAAACTCAATGTGTATTTCCAACTCAGAATGAGTAATACCACTTGGAATTGTTTTGTTGCCACTCCGGATTTTTTTCATAACCATAAATTGCAAAATCCAGTAATCTTTTCTATTTCCCTTCACTCTGTGGGACACAGTGATTCTACTCTTTGAAGGTCTCAGCATTTTAGAAACACATGGCCCAGGAGAGCTGTCTCTCATCCTTTATCTCCGTGCTTTTTGTGAGGCAAGGGAAGAGCTGCTAACTTTTTGAGCAGTGCCTGAACACTTCTCTTGCCCTTTTTCATTGTGTCCACAGAGACTCTGAGCAGCATGGCTGCATCAAGTCAGGGATGGTGCTTTAGAACAAAGTCAGGGAGTTGCATTTTCTTAATTGGTTCTGATGATTCAGCCCAGAACATGAATCATTCCAGACAGAGATGTGGCTGTTTCTAGGGTAGTAAGAGCCAAGTAATTTTAGTTTGCCCCAGAGGCTAAATTGATGTAGAGATCAAGTTCAATTAAACTTTTTTCACACTCCCAACCGTTCATTTTTCTTGTTCTGACAGTTTTATTTACTGGGTGCCTAAAAGGTCTGTCACCAGAGACTGCTTGGCCATTGTGTGAAGAGCCTGAAGGCAGCACCCTGCTGACAAGTGCTCTGTGTAAAAGCGTGTATGGCTGGACCATTTGCTTTTTGATTTACTTAAATTAGAGGTTTCTGGTGTCCCTGTTCCCCTAAAAGCTGATTAGTAGCAAACACCAGATCTGAACTTGGTGTGTTTTGAGGGAGAGGAGATTCCTCACATCACGGGCTGCCCCATGTCACAAGTTCTGTCTGTGTTGCTTGGTGTCCATCAGGGGCGAACCTGGGCAAGGTGCCTCTGAAATAAGACTTCTTTAATGATCTTGGTAATTTAAAATTTTCCAGAAGAATTTCAGGAAGAATTTCTTCCTGGAAAGCATGGTCAGGCATTGGAAGGGGCAGCCCAGAGAGGTGATGGAGTCCCCATCCCTGGAGGTGTCCAAGGAACTGGATGTGACACTCAGTGCTCTGGTGGGGATCAGGCACAGATTGGACTCGATGATCTTGGAGGCCTTTTCCAACTTTAATGATTCTGTGATTAAAAATTCTAGGGTTTTTTTATTCTCTGTTGTTAATTTCAATGAAAAACCTTGTTGTGGACACAGGTGGAATTCCCAGAGTTGGAGTTTTGCTTTTATACTGTTGGTTGCTGAACTGTGTATAATGCTTTCTGGAAGGATTTCCTAATTTGTTTTGCACATCTAAAACTTGTGCCAGGATGGAAATGTTTGTGATCCTGTGCAGGAAACTACTAGGGTGGTGAGGCTCTGGCACAGGTTCCTAAGAGAAGCTGTGGCTGCCCTATCCCTGGAAGTGTCCAAGGCCAGGTTACAACACTTTTCCTTCACTATTGGTTTTTTTTCAATTTCTAATATTTGTTTTATATGATTTTTTTAAAAAAATAAATTTTTTTGTTGGAAGTGAGGTGAAGTTTTGGGGTTTTGCCTCAATTCTCACTGGTGCAAAGCTCTGCCTCACCTGTTGTTCTTGGGTTAATTAAATTTCAGGGTCTGTTTTCTGAAGTCATGTGGAGAGCTTGGCTGAGCCTCACGTTGCACCCTTCCAAATGCGAGTGTGTGCTTCTGGAGATGAAAAGGCTACATTAGGAGACTGATTAAAACATAAAATTAAACTGTGTGACATAATTTTAGTTCCAAGTTTACTTTAATTAAAGGCTAAATTGCTTATAACACCTTCGACTTTGGATGCTTCAGTGCCTTCCCATGTGATCAGATGGAACTGGAAGGCCTAAAGCACTCAACACACTTTTACATGAACAGTGAGAATCAAACAGTAAGATTTGAGTACTGGTCAATTAGAATTACAAGAGACACTGGTTAGGGTAAAGATTTTTGTTTTACCATGAAAGTTATTTAAAGAGGAAAGAAGCACCTGGAATGAAGAATTTGAAGGATTTCTGATGACTTAACCAGTAAAATGATCTGGAGACAACTGCAAAATGATTGTACATGGTTTTAGAGAATGAGAATTCCCAAATCACTCCTTTCCTTGTGTGTCCTGCTCCAGGTTTTTGGCTATTGTTCATTACATTAGAGCTCGGATGTCCAGATTTCAAGTCCTATAGATCAGACCATAAAGAGAGTATTAAACAGTTTTCAGGGTGCTGAGTGATTTTGAAAATAAGCATTGAGGGACTGTGCAGCATATGCTGCTGTAAATGTTGCTGCAGGCCTATATACGTGCATGCATATACACATATATATATAAAAAAATATTTTAAAGGTAGTGCGTATGCAGCCAGAACTACACTGAACATGGTTTACAGCTAGTTACAGACTTGTGCTTTTTTTTTTTTTTTGCCTTTTCCCATCTCATTAAAGACTTTGGGTAAAATACTAATGGATCTGGAGCTTTGTGTCAGGTGTCTTTTCCAGTGATGGGTTTTACAGATCATAGAACCCAGATGAGTAACTGGGAGTCACTAATTTTAAGATAATTAATCTGTTTACTGAAGTCTGTTCTTCTTATGCCCTGATTTTCTTCCTCCTTAGAATATGCAGTTGGCAAGCTGCTCTCCAGATTTATCACATGTGCTTAAAATGGTCTGAGGAATGAAATGAAGACATTTTTCCTTAAGTGCCTGGCTGTCCTTGAAGCCTGGGGCTTTGCAGTAGACAGGTCTGAGCAGAAATGGATGGGGAGTTTTTCTCTGGTCCTGCTCTAGCTCTCCACAAACTTTCATTTTCTTGCACTTCAGATAGGAAATGAGGTGTATCCTACTATGAGCTGGAAGAGAGTAGCAGAACCAGATAAAACAGAGGTGAAAAGCAATTTTTTAGCTACTCAAGTATTCCAAATACTGTATGTTGGGTTTTATTTTTAAAGCAAGCCTGCTCACAGAAATGCTGCATTCTGAAGTTTTGCTATCTTTCTTTATCTCAAGGGGATAAACTGCTTTTGTATTGCAAAATTATTGAAGTAGAAATTTATGAGAAACCTGATTTATTGCAAGGTCCTTCCAACTGTTGTGAAAGGGTGATTCAAACAATTGGAAAGCTCTGGATTGTAGAAACACTTGTTCCGTTACTTCTGTATGTTGTGTGATTGCAGTGAAATGAGCCCCCAAACCATCCAGAGGGAGCTGGAGAAATGGCCTATGGGAATCTCAAGCTTTAACAAGGCAAAGTGTTGATGCTGCACTTGGGTCAGGGCAGGCCTCGGGATCAATCCAGGCTGGGGATGAGCAGATGGAGCAGCCCTGGGAGAAGGACTTGGGAGTGCTGGTTGGGGAAAGGCTGGATACGGCCCAGCCCAGAAACCCCCCGTGCCCTGGGCTGAGCCCCCAGTGTGGGCAGCAGAGGAGGGGGGGGTTCTGCCCCTCTGCCCCCTCAGATGAGACCCCACCTGCAGAGCTGCATCCAGCTCTGGGCAACCAGCACAGGAAGGACATGGAGCTGCTGGAGTGACTCCAGAGGAGGCACCAAGATGATCAGAGGGATGGAGCAGCTCTGCTGGGAGGAAAGGGTGGGAGAATTGGGATTGTTCATCCTGGAGAAGGGAAGCCTTTAGAGTGACCTAATTGTGACCTTCCAGGACCCAATGGGAGCTGACAAGAAAGATGGAGAGAGACTCTTTCCAAGAGTGTGGAGTGCTAGGACAAGGGGAAATGGTTTCCCACTGACAGAGGGCAGGATTAGGTGGGATATTGGGAAGGAATTCTTGGCTGTGAGGGTGGTGTGGCCCTGTCACAAGTTTGAGAGAAGCTGTGGCTGCCCCATCCCTGGAAGTGTTCCAGGCCAGGTTGGAGCAACCTGGGATAGTGGAAGGTGTCCCTGCCAATTGTAGGGGGTGGAATGATGTGAGGCCATTTGATGGTATTTGCGATGTCTGTGCTCTTCGAGCTACCAGATCTCTGCTCCTCTGGCAGCTGGGAGTTCATCTGCCCAGCAGGAAATAGGTGACAATACCAACCCTAATGCTGTGATACATCACCCTTTTAGAGCTGAGACAGTCATCTTCCTTCTACTACTTTGCTAATCCATAAGGATTAAATAATCTATTGTTAAATTGAGCTTGATGATTAATTTATGAACTAACAGGATCAGTCATACTGTTTTCCTGGCTGTTATTTAGTGAATTAAGAAGAAGTTTGTAACAAACAATAATGTTTCTCACTGAGGTTGTAACACACGTTTCTTGTACTAGTGTTATAAATTGCATTCTGGTATTACTTTAGGAAGTGGGGTTCCCTGACAGTAATTAAGCAGTAATTGGTATATGAAGGCAGGAACTGTTTGCAGTAGCTAAGTATTGTTAGAAAATAATTTCATTTATTCAATGGTGTTTCAGCAGCTCTAACCAATTTCCATTTTATTATGTGCCATATGTCTGTGCAGCAGAACTTTGGACTGGGTTCATGAAATACAGTTGTTCTGCTTTATTCAATGTCGATTTTTTTAAAAGTACCTTTTTTGCTCACCAACAAGTATAAATACGCTTCTTTGCCTCCCATGAGCATTCCTCTCTCACCTAACCTTCTGCATGGCTTTTGCATTTGTCATCTCTTGGTAAAGCCAAGGGTTTTTGAAGAAAAGGAATGCTGTGGTCACTACTTTTATATATTATGCCCTAAGGGTAAGTTTTGGTCAGAACTGAGCCCTTAGGAGTAACAGGAATAGCAGAGCTCAGCTGAAGTGAGGTTTTGAAGGCATCTTAATTCCCTGGCACAGGAATGACTTAAAATCAGCAGCTGCTTCTGCAGCTCTGTGTACAAATCAAACACACTGTTTGTTCCTGCTGCCTGTTTTTTCCATGGTTTATTTTGTAACAGCCAGTCTCAGTTATATTTGCATGCTACTTGGACTAAGTGCTTCCTTTAAGTAAGATATCCAGGGATTCTTTGGAGCATGGGTGTTTATGACGGGTCCTCTTTAGAAACACAAATGATTCATGTCCATTGAGGGGTATCCTGGTGGCTTTCACTGTTAGAAGGTGAATTAAGTCTCTTTCTGCTCAAAAAACTTTCCCTGTGGTTGCATCCCAGTGAAGTATAAGCCTGATACAGAGATTTAGCTCTTGAAACTATTGGACATGACATGATACCTCATAGTTGGTTTGTCCTCAGCATTTCTGTTGTCATTAATGACCTCTCTTGGAAGGCAGATAAGATGGTGAGTAGTCTGGAGTACTGCCTGTGCCAGAAGATTGGAGTAAATGGAGGAATGGTTTTCCAGGGAAAGGTCAGAGAGGTGAGTTAAAGGAAGAACCATTCCAAACTGAACTATGAATGTTCTTTGGATGGCAAAGAGCTGGACGAAATTGGTTTGTGGCTTGTTTGCTTGGTTTTCCCCTCTGCTTGGAGGACCAGTGTTCACAGAGTTGTAGGATATGAGTTTGGTTCTGGTTCTCACCTGCAGTGCCTGGGACAGTTCACATGGTGCCTGGGATTTGCCTTTTCCACTTGTCTTGAAGCACTGATGGTAATGTGTTGACAGTTTTCCTTGTTCTTAAAGATTTGGACTTTTTTTGTAAAGAGACTTTTCAGCTTCTCTCCACAGAAACGTGGGAGGGAGGAAAACATATTGTTCATTCTCCCTTGGAATTTGCTTTGCATTTCCCCCCAGAAAATTCAGCAGAGATCTAATTTCAGACATAGTTACTCTTCACAGAGAAATTATTTACGATAGGACTCGGCCTGGAAGAGCAATGGCAGAACACGGATGTGATGGAGGCGTGTGATCATGACTGAAGGGAAAGTGGAGTATGGACAGAATTCCCATCTCTTCCAGTGCAGGCATTGAGGCATCATAACATAAAAGTAGTTGCTACTGGTTTTTCCTGTAGCTATTTTTTTTTTTCACTCTATTTCATGTTCCTAATGATCTTCTCTCTGATTTCTTTGGAGCTAAAGCAGCTGTGGCTGATCAGCTGTGGGTTTGACTGAAAAGCTTTTGTCTTTGTGAGGGTGGAAAAAATATTCCATAGCTACTTTAATTCTTCAAAGGCTTCTTTTTTTGGTATTAATGTTTATATAGCCAGGATGAAAACTACTTCTCTTGGGATGTGGGAAAAAGGAGATTGCTGCTTGTCCTCTTGGAGGATTGATAGTGGTGTGTTTAAGGTCCTCCAAAAATTTAAGTGATAATTATGTGCCTCTTCTTTGAGTTCAGTTGGACTGTCCTTTGCTTAGTATTACTTTGTATTACTTAGTAGTACTAATATTGCTATTAGTATTGCTAATATACTAATAGCAATATACTGATAAAATTACTAATATTACTAATAATTGGTATTACTTAGTATTACTTTGTTTAGTATTCCCTCTCTATGTGTATTTGGGGGAGGGAAGGAGAACCCAGAAGGGAAAAGTCTGAATTGCTTCCCACAGATGCCACCTCCTCGCTGTGTTTTTCAATTCAGCCATTTGCTATATTTTTTTAAATGGTGAACTGCATTTAGTACAAAAATCCAAATTTATGGTCAGATTGGATACTTATGCCAAACTTTCATATGAGGAAGGAATGGACTTGATGTCCTGCCACAAAGCAAAATGACTCTCTGTTTTGGGATGCTCAGAATTGGATTTTAGAATTTTTATGCTGAATTATGCCATGGAATGAGGGTAAGTGAAAGTGTAAGTTGGTTTTTAAACAGCAGCCTTCCAGTTACAGGAGTGATTGAAATGATGAGTGTGAAGGTATTTATGTGAAGTTTTTTTGCATAATGAGGAGGGAGTGAGTTATTGAGGGAGAGATAGTAATGATCCACCTCATAAAGGATATGGTCACGAGAATAATTTCATTAAATACTCCAGCAGATCAGTAAATCCTTCAGCTGCCTTTTCGAGTACAGTTACAGAATTTATGTTCTTCTGGGAGGAATTCACCTCCTGTTTCTTGCCTCCTCCCTCCAACCTGACATTTTGTCAGTCAATTTATTGCAAGGCAGAGCCTGAAAACAATACCTTCTAAGGCGTTAAAGAGCCCATCTATTTAGAGAAGACCTTTTCTGCTCATATCCTAAATATGCTGATAACTAATTGCTGAGTTGGAGTGTGGCCTGTCCCCTTTCATCTCCTGCATGTTCCCTCCAGTTACAGGCCCAGCTTCCTGGGCCTCTCTGTCCCATTATTTCCTTTACCTTAACAGTAATTTTCTGGGATTTGGTTCTTATTTTCCTGTTGATCCAGTGACCTGCGTTGGACTGTCCGGTTGGTGCAGTGACAGGTCTCCATGACTTTAGGTAATTGGATGGATATCAGAGTCCTTCTGTGTCAGTGATTCTCAAAGAGGGAAAAGAATCCTTTAATAAAGACCCATTTTTATGGAATTCAGTTTGAGGGAACAGAAAGGACTGGGAGAAATGAATATTAATTGATTAGAGCAGAAAGAGAGCAGGATTTGGGGTTTTGGTGAAAAATGATGAGGTAACATGACAAGTTCAGCAAATAGTGTTGGGAAACTGGTGCTTTTGAACTTCTTAGGTTGTATGAAGTTAATTCTCTGAATTCTGTAGCCCATAAATATCCTTGTGGAGTGATACTCGTTGTTCGCTACCTGAGCCTAATTCTGAGTTGAAAGTGACTGAAAACCTGGTGTCCTTGCCCGTGGGAGGGATGGGAACAAGATGATCTTTAAGGTCCCTTCCAACCCATAATTCCCTCAAAGAATGCAAGATAGCAACCCCAAAATACAATGATGACTCTTTGAGCACTGATTCTTTCTTTTGAGATGTTTAAAGGATAATTAATTTGAATTTAAAACAAGTCGAGAGCAGGCATTAAGAAACAGAGCAGCCCTCTGTTGGCTCATTTTGTGTTCCTTATGAATTTGAAAATTCCTTATCCTGTTAAAATTCCAGTGTGGAGGGGAAGCTAAAATCTCACAAGCATGAGAGTTCTGAAAAGCGCTTATTCAAGTAGGGGGTTCACATTTTTGGGTAATATTTCTCATACTGAACAGCCTGTTCTCCAGCAGACTTTGAAGAAAAGTTTGTGAGGGAACCTGAGAGGGGAAAAAGACAAGTCTTTAAATGTGCATTTTAAAAATCAGTTCAATCACAAACTTATTTTTTTAGCAATTACAGTGATGCTGAAAGTGTAGAGCGATTGTGGGGCATAGATGAATTTCCATTATGAAACAGTGGAGTTTTGGAATGGGCATTGCTCTACCACCACCTATATGTAATACTAGAATAGTTATGATGTCTTGTGATTAATAATTCATGTTCAAATGTAGTAAAAATTGCAGTGCTAGATTGTCTCTCAGTTGAGTAAAGGCCTTTCCCTGTGAGAGTTGGTTCAAAAGTGAGACTTAAAAGTTGAAGGGCAAGAACGGGATTTGATCCTAAAAGATTGTGCGAGTGTACAGAAAGCCAACAGGCACTTCCGTAACTTCCCAGTCTCCTGAGGTTTGCCTGTTGGGACATGTGCTAAACCAGATTTTGCAGTCTGCCTGAATCAGATGTGTTTTCAGCCACGTGTAGGATTTATGATTGCATACTAAGTGACACCTAAATGTACGTATTTGCATTTTTGCTTCTCTGCGTTTGTTCTGAGAAAGGTACAAACAATGATTAAAGTGTTGGGTAAATGGGTAAATAAAAGACTTGAGGATAAATTCAACAGAAGCTGGAAAACGCTGCAACTGCAAGACTGGAGAAAGCTCTTGGTAGAGATGCCTCAAGATAAATTTCAATAAAAGGATAATATGCTTGAGAGTCATGATTGAGGTTGCCTGTGCTGAAGTGATTTATAGCCACGTTGTTGACAGTCGGTGTAAGTTGTTCCAGGGTAAATACCCTTATCGAGGGGTATTTGAAGAGTTGCTGCCCTCCCCGCTGAGTAGGTCCAGTACAAGTGGTCTCAGAGGAAGTTTAGCCAAAGCTGGGTCTTCGTGACCTTGTTTCAGTGCTTAGTCCAAAGCATTGGTGCTCTCATTCTTATTTTAATTGATGTATTTCCCCTTTCAGAGAGGGGTGGCAAGAAACTGAAATCCTGGGTGTGGTACTTTAACACCATGGATCGATGTTTCTTGAAAAAAATCTGCTCTCTGCAAGTTTTAAACCATCTAATACTTTCAAGGTGTAATTTATGAGAAAGCACTGATAATTTGAACTTCAAAATTGGGATAGGGCTGTCCAGCAGCATTCATGTCATTACTGTGGTGTGATTGCACTTCCTTGTGCCACCTCAGACTGACTGTCCTTGAGATGCATGGCAGTACTCCTGTCTGAGTACCATTTTGGATAATTTCCCAAAAGTCTCTGTACAGATTTTGTCTTGATTTCGATGACTTTCCTCCAAGGCAAAACATCTTGTTGTATCATGGTATTTTGTCTTGAAGATTTTTTCCAATTTTCTCCCTTGGGGAGAATATCTCGCATCAGTTGTGTGAATTAGGAGGTAGCTCTAGGAAAAGTCAATGTCACAGTGTGGCATATCTTACAGGCCACATTTCTCCTGAGCATGAGCAGAAGTAAGGCACTCGCTGGCTGTGACCTTATTCCCCTTGGTTGGACAGGAAGAACCTGGCCCTCAGGCCATTGGACAATTAATATAAACAATATTGTCTGATATATATATCTGTAACTGCGCAAGAAGGAAGACATATTCTGACTTCTTAGAGAGCAGACATGTTGCAGAGCTGACCCTCTGCCTGGCCAGACACCTGACCAGATGGAGCCTTGTGTCCAGAGCCTTCCAGGCAGTTTGCCTGCGGAGCTGTGGATGCAGAGTCTACTAGGTAGGTATTAGAGCCTTTGCTGATGCTTAGATGCTTAAGCTTTCTCTGCATAGAAATTAGCATTCTTATAGATAAATAAAGCCTCTGATAAAATTTCTGGAGTCAACCTTCACATCATTATGCCTCCGGGACCATGGGAGCAATCAACATCACAGTAGTAACATATCACAGAAACACTAAGGCTGGAAAAGCCCTCCCAGACCATCCAGTTGAAGCTGTGCCCAGTCCCCACCTTATCATCTAGCCTCCTCTTCTCCAGGCTGAGGCCCGCCCCCCAGTGCCCTCAGCTGCTCCTGGTGCTCCAGCCCCTTCTCCTGCTCCATTCCCTTCCCTGGACGCTCTCCAGCCCCTCAGCGTCTCACCATGAGGTGCTCGAAACTGGACACAGCACCAGAGCTATTGCCTGGAGCAGGAATCACCCCCTGCAGAAGTTCAGGCCTTCTGGAAGTCCTGGAAAAAACTCAGATCCCTATGTAAAGCCTTCCCTGGGGGCCCAGAACTGGACACAGCCCTTGAGGGGCCTCAGCAGTGAGCTGGGAACAAAACACAGTTCCCTAAGAAAATGAACCTTGACACTGAAGGAACCCTAAAATACAACTTTCTTGTTCCAATACCAGTTTTGTGGAGAAAATGATGTGGTTTCTGTGGAGTTGGAGGCATTTACTACAGCATGGAGAGCTGGTTACATCAGTGAATTAGGATGGGTTGTGCCTTCAAGGCAGTGCTGCTACCTGAGACCTTCTCAAATCTCTCATTATTGTGTAAGAATGGAATTGTGAATGTTTAGGGGTTCAGTAGGTGCAGTTTTTTTCTGCGGGAACATGAGAAGTCCTGATTTCAGCATCTCGAAATACCAGATTGCTGGTATTTCATGGACTGTGAAAACACATGTATCCATGGAATCCTAAATAGTTTGGGTTGGAAGGGGCCTTAAAGGTCTTGTTCCATGCCCCTGCCACAGGCAGGGACACCTTCCACTATCTCAGATTGCTCCAAGCTCTGTCCAACCTGCCTTGAACACTCCCAGGAGTGGGGCAGCCACAGCTTCACTGGGCACTGGGAATTTAACACTGGGAAGCTCCTTAGGATTGAATGACAGATTTCAAAAGAGAAATGAGTGTTGTTGCTCATAGGGTGGTCTTTGGTTGTCAAAATCTGTGACAATGTGGATTATTTCTTTTTACTGTTGGGTTTCATTTAACCTGTTTTAACTCATCTCTGACTGAAAGCCCATTTGTCCTCCAGCTTTGCAGTATCGCACCCAGAGATTGAGAAAGAAAACCATTTTTTTTCCTTGAATAGAACCAGAAGAGATTGGTCAGATAATAGGTCACTAGGTATTTCTTTTGTAGAATAAAAACTGTGAGGGAGAAAGAGGTACTGGAAAGCTGCTGTGGGATGTCTTATCACTTGCAGTGGGTTGAATTGGGATATTGGTGAAAGAGTTGGATTTAAGCCAAAGTTGTCCAAAAACCTGACTGCCTTATTGTCAGATTCCCTCTTCTGTATGTGCTGGGGGCCAAAGTGATGCCATTAGAGTAAAATTCAGGTAAGGTGAAGAAAATTCCATACTCCTGGCAGTTTCTTTAGCTTGGAACAAGTGTAGAGCAGTGTGAGGAAACTCGCACTTGATTTATGTGCTCTATAGGCTTTGCTGAATTTGTAACACACAGCTGGGGGAGGAAATCAAACATAATAATTTAGAAACTGAATTAAGCCATTAATCTGTTGTGTTCAGCATCAATTTCTCTGATTTCCTGCATGTTTGGGAGAAAGGAAACATGCCCCTGAACCATGTACCTGAGGAGAGGTATTGGCACTACTTGGGTATTCCCTCGTGGCTGCTGCAGGCAGATTGTAAAAGCCCTGAAGCACACAATCTCCTTAACCTGCATAATTAAAAGTAGTGTTTGTAAAGGTGAGAACGGGGAGTAGAATTAATTTTCTCTCTGTCCTGATGATTTCCTGAACAAGTTCTTTTATTTCTGCCTGTATTCCTCTAGTATGGAAATATTGTGGTGTCAAGGGAAAAAATTGTTACTACAGCAGCTTTGGTAATCAAGATTTCAGTTGACATCTGTAATGTCTTTTTAATGTCTAGTTTTTGCTGGAAACAATCTTTGGGCTAATTTCTTTTGTTTTTTTTTAAACTTCCAGAGGACAGAGATGGCATATTGGGAAGAAATTCTTCCCTGTGAGGGTGGTAAGGCCCTGGCACAAGCTGTCCAGAGAAGCTGTGGCTGCCCTATCCCTGGAAAGGTTGAAAGTCAGGCTGGACGGGGCTTGGCGCAACCTGGGATAGTGGAAGGTGTCCCTGCCCATGGCATGAGCTTATCTTTTAATTCCCTTACAACCCAAGACATTCTATGATTTCTGTGAGGTGGGGGTTGTTTTTTTGGGGGTTCTTGTTCTGTTTGAGAAACAAGGGTTGGGTCCCATAGTGTCTTAACAGTCAAGTTACCCTTTCTGAGCCTATGTCCTTCTCTGGTGTTCCCTTCTGAAATGATGGCAGCAAACCCAGTGTTTGATGCTCCAAGGGTTTTCTACTGTCCTTTATCATGTCATTATAATTTAAGGTCTCTTTCCATCTCTCCTAATGCTCCCAGGCATTTTGTTTACTTTAGCTCAGTACCCACAGCAGCTCCCCTGTGCCGCCTCCTCTGAGAGAAGGATAGCTGAGAAACTGACAAATTCACATTCCCTGTTTGCATCCATGAATATCTTATTTGTCCTAACATGCTTTATTCAAATGGAGATGCGTTTCCCGAGCTGTTGCACAGGTAATAAATGCGTTTAAATCCTCTCAGAGCTGCTGCTGATCATCTGTTTGTAGCCACGGCTGAACTCTGGAGTCATCAGAATTTCACCTGGCACCTCTTAATTCCACATTGTGTCCCTGATTCCACACAGTTCTGACTCCTACACCTCCCTCATCCAACAGTAGTAAACCATGTGGGTCACCTCATCTGTCTGTAAGCTCTGAGTTTTCTACTGTGTTTACAACTGATTTTGATTAAAACTGTGTTTCCTACAGTTCAGCCTTTCACTTTGATCTTGGAGAGCCAAGCTCATCCACTGTGGGTTCTCTCAGTCAAATCTTTCCCAGAGCCAGGCCTCTCTTTCCACATTTTAAAGCTGCCTTAGGACAAAAGCCCCAAATTAGAGGGAGGAGATTCAGAGCAACCCTCCCAGGACTGCTGCCAATGCCATCAAATATGTGCCTGTGTTGAAAGGTATCTCTCTTCTGACACTGAATGAAGACTACCTTTTAATTTTACCTTTAGAATGAATGTTTCCTGCAATTCTATTCTTGTGTTCTTGCTTCCAGGGCCTTTTTTTCTTTGTGCCTTGTCATCCTGATGGCCTCAGGGTACTGTGCAAGGGGGAACAAAGCCCCAGGAGTGGGGACATGACTTCACTTGGCACTAGTTCCCTGTAATTCTGATGCATCTGTAAATGATCTTTCTTCTGAGAAACTGTCTCAGGACCATGTCCAGAACTCCATTCTCTCTCCTCTACAAATAATCACAACTCTGAAGTCCAGTCCCCTTTCCGTATTGTCCTGCATTCAGCAGTGAGTAAGAATCTGTGCTTGGCATTGCCAATTCTGACAATCAGCTGTTTGGACAATGAAAATAGCAAGTAGGATGATGGAAGTGAGGAGAAAAGAGAGGGAGTATTATCAGGCACCTGTTGATGTGTATGGACTGTCCATATATTGAGTGACACCTGCATCTATAAGTGCATTTATTTATTTACTTTTGCACATTATCCCACCTCTGGCCTCAGTCAGAGACAAAACAAGGTTTGTGATCTTGTGTGGGTGTAAGGGTGCTGTTAATTTAAAGACCAGCAAAAAACAAGATGGGTTTTTTTCCTTTATGAGATGTTACATGAAATTGATGACACATTATTTTATATTTTTATATATTTATTTATGTATTATATATTACATTTATTTATGTAGATTTACTTTGACATCTTTTGAAATTTAAAAATAATAGAGGTCTGTGTTTCAACATTGCTCTGACTGATGAGTTATTGCTGTGTTGTTAACGGAGAAGCTGTGAAAGCTCTAGTCTTGGTGGTACTCTTGGATTTCATTTAGGGATCTTATTTTTACTTGGAGACCTTAAAGATAAATATTTCTACCCCATTTTGGCTGAGCTGCTTCTGGAAGTCATCACCAATATGGTACCTATGAGTTAACCTCTTCCAATTGATTTAGATACTTAAGCATATGTATCTAATGTACGTTCTGCATTTACATTACAGGCATTTGCTGTATTCCAGTGTACTAGTGGGATCCTCCCTTAGCATCACTTCCCACATGGCTGTTTCATCCACCTCAAATTTTGGTTGTGGTGGAGTGTAATTGTCTCTGTTGTACAATGGTGGGGCAGTGCAGTGCTTTGCCCTGGATGATGATGTGTTCCTTAACATAATCCTGGGCTGATCCCCCAGCATGGGCAGCAGGGGAGGACGGATTCTGCCCCCTCAGGTGAGACCCCACCTGCAGAGCTGCCTCCATCTCTGGGGAACCAGCACAGAAAGGACATGGAGCTGCTGGAGTGACTCCAGAGGAGGCACCAAGATGATCAGAGGGATGGAGGAGCTCTGCTGTAAGGAAAGGCTGGGAGAATTGGGATTGTTCAGGCTGGAGAGGAGAAGCTTTGGGATGATCTATTTGTGGCCTTCCAGTGCCTGAAGGGAGCTGATGAGAATGATGGAGAAGAGACTTTTTCCAAGGTTGTGAAGTGCCAGGACAACAGGGAATGGCTTCCTGCTGCCAGAGGGCAGGGTTAGATGGGATATAAGGAAGAAATTGTTCCCTGTGAGGGTGGTGAGGCCCTGGCACAGGTTTCTGAGAGAAGCTGTGGCTGCCCCTCCCTGCAGGTGTCCAAAGTCAGGTTGGATGGGGCTTGGAGCAACTTGGGATAGTGGAAAGATGTCCCTGCCAATGGCAGGGGGTTGGAGCAAAATGAGCTTTAAGGTTTTTTTCAACCCAAACTGTTCTGAGATTCTGTGTTAGGAATCCCTGGTATGTGTCAGCCTACCCACAGTCTGGAAACAGTTCTCTGTGGCAGCCAGGAACCACCTGAAAATTGCTGCTATCACAAGTGTCCCAAAGTAATCTCTGCCATAATTTTCACATCTCCACAAGGAAGAGTCTGCCTTGCTCTGTCTTCTGTTCCTCAGAAGCCATTTCTTGTGACTTTGCCTGAATATTTGACGAAAAAGATATTCGAGCAGATAAAAAGCCATGCATGTGTATTGAAATCTGTCACCAGCAGCTTTGGTTGGCTCCCTGTTGCCAGCTGTCCCTGGATGATTGCCATGTGCACATCAGAATGTCCCAGTCCGTGGGCATACACCCCCCGGCTCTGCAAGGGTGAATCACCAACAGATGCAGCTGAACAAAGGGACTGACAAATCCAAGATGAATTCCTCCATTCACGACTGCATAAGCACCTCACAGAGTCTTCAAGGTTGGAAAAGAAGGATTTGCTTGAGACATGTGAAAGCTGAGTCTTGGAATAGCCAACAAAACCAGGGTGGGTGAGAGCACTGTGTGTTCTGTATTTTAAGTAAAACAGGAATCTGCAAAATCTGGGAAATCTAGGGAGTAAAATGCTGAGTGTTGCAGATTGATGATGCAGCTCTGAGATGTGAGGTTATTGGGAGAAATGGAGGTTCAGGAGATGGATTTCCATGATTGGCAGAGGGCTGAAAGATAGTTGGAGTGATAGGGAGGTTTAAAAGGTGGATAAATCATGGAATGGTTTGGATTGGCAGGGGCCTTCAAGATCACTCAGTTCCAACCTCCTGCCATGTGCATGGACATTTTCCACTATCTGAGATTACTCCAAGTCCTGTCCAACCTGATATGCAACACTTCCAGAGATGGGGCAGCCACAGCTTCTCTGGGCAGTGCAAAGATGGAAGCGTTTCCAGATTTTTGAAGCCTTTTAAAAATGTCAAAGCACAAGCAAATACTTAAGTGTCTCCTTTCCCTCAAGCCCAACAAACTGGGGAGGCAATCTAAGTATAATCAAAACAAGTATTCATGTCTAATTATGCTCTTATTGCCTGTTAAGAAGTGACAAGGGATTTTAAGGTTAAGATCCCCACAAAATACTGGGAGGAAAAATGATGGAGCAGAGGAGTGAAAGAGTACTTGAGGCTTGATAGACAGGGTGTGAGCTATGGAAAAGCTTGGAGAGCAGAGGGGGCTGTGAGGTTTGGAAGAGGCTTTAGCAGTTTAAGAGTGATTTATTTGGATGTGATGGTAACAAGCGTGTTGGATGTGCAGAACTGGCACCTGATAGTGTAAGAGATGGAGGGAAGGCAAGACAGGACTCCTTTGGGTTTTGTAGGGAAACTGAAAGGCAAGCTTAGAGCACATAGGTAGAAAATAGGTGATAAACAGCAGATATGTGGCTTAAATAATGAAGATCTGGCATGTGGCTCAATTAGCAGACTCAAATGCAGCTGTCCACACTGAGGAGGCTTCCCAAGGAGACTGATGTGTGAGAGGGGCCTAAACATGACAGATAATGGAATATCTGAGGCTGTTTATCTGAAAGGTTCCTTGTGAACTTGGTTCATTAATTCATCTGTTGATTCAAGTGTGCGGCAGAAAGTGGTGCCTGATAATGCACTGAGTGGCCTGGGAACCAAGGAGCTGATAAAGATGACACCTGTTTCCTAGAGAAGAAACCTGGATTCCTGTTAAATAGGCTGATTTATGGTGAGCTGTGCTCTGGAGGCTGGTCTTGGAGAGTAAAAGCCAGATGTGGAGTGTCACTGAATTACTGAGGGTTAATATCAGGTAGGCATTGGTGAGAGAAGAGGTGTCTGGGATTTTATTAGGCGTATCCCAGAGGAAGGCAGGCTGGACTCTGCCTTCAGCTGTACAATAATAAGGATGTACATTTGCTTTTTACAGGACTTTTGATTTGTGCTGCAGGGGTGTGACAGCTATTAAGCTTTATCGGCCTTATTATTTGTTATCTGTCCTAAGTTCAAAAGCTGGGACTGGTTTTAAGGATTCTGGTATCTCTAGTAGCACAATCCTCAACTTGTCATGGGAGTATCTGAATATAATGTGTGCTCAGTGTGTGTATATCTGTGTTAGTTCTGACATGCCATTGCACTCAACAACCTGAAAGAGCTAATGCAGGAACCTGTCCTGACTCCAGGTTTAACACTGCTCCTGCTGTGTCATGACCAACAGGCAGCAGGAACACTACTTTCGTAGGAAGGAAGACTTTGTGTGACAAGTTTGGTATAGTGATTTTTACAAAATTTCAGTTAAAGCTCTTTTGTAGAAGAAAAGCTGCACCATATGAATTCTACTGGAGAAAATGTCATTTTCCTTGATAAAATAATCTAGTTTGGGACATTTCCATTGCCATCATGGAAGTTGGTGTTTCAGTCTTGAGACATGAACCGATTTCCTACAAGGAGCACTCAGGTGGACTCTGACAGAATATTTCCTAGTGTCAGAGAGAGATTCATTCCTCTGATTCTCTCCTGTATTAAGTAACCCCAGGAAACAATCCTTGGAGAGAAACTACTCTGACGAGAGAAATGGGGAGGTTTTTGGGATAGTATCCGATACTTGTCTTGGAGTAAAACCAATGAAGCCAATCTTTTTACTTTAATATTAAAGTATATTTTCATTATTAGCACTTTAGTGTGTAACTTTAGCTCTCTGTGCATGTTTTGTAAAGACAAATGTTATTAGAGAACTAATTTAACTACTCCTGGTAATTCGATTGTATTTCTTTTAACCTTTTTATGTTAAGCAGTTAATGTTACTTTTCAAATGAAGTCTCCTGGCACCAATAGCAGGTGTTTAGAATATCTTTCTTATCTATTCCTCTCTCCTCTTTCCAGAGCCACCAGCTGCAAAGCAGGTGTTTCAAATGTCCAGTGACACAGCCCAAACTTCCCAATGTCTTTTGGACAAGCACTCAAAACCTTTTGTGAGAACGATGTTTTAGAGGCTAAGTCCATGCAGAGGGGTTGGGAAACTGAATATTTTCATCAAGCTTTAAAAGTACTTTTGGGATGTGCAGTGGAAGGTGTCCCTGGCCATGGCAGGGGTTGGAATGAGACGGGCTTTAAGGTTCCAACCCAAACCAGTTTGGGATTGTATGATGTCAGTCAGGCCACGTGCACCTTGGCTCCCACTGGCACCTGGAGAGGGAAGATTGAGACCTGTATTATTGATGGATTATAGGAAAACAGCAGTTACTTGGGGTGTAAAGTATCGAAATGAATTTCTGCATCAAAGTAAAAGTGGCTCTTTGATTGTTAATTTTTAAAATATATCCTTTGCATCTTGGTCCGGGGATACCTGTTGTGTTTTTACTGAGGTTTTAAATGACATTTTACTAATGCAGAGACAAGTGAAATGTTCCTGGTGCTTTGCTTTGGCAATGCCTGGCAGTGGCATCTCATAAATTCTTCCAGAATCATTCCTGCAGGAAAGGCACAAGAAAGAATATATTTAAAGAGTGGGGCAAAGAAATAATTAAAGCCAGTAGCCTTTAAAAGAATATAAGCAAGGAGGAATATGTGAATTATTTCAATATAGATACAGAGAATATGCTGAGGAATTTCAAATTGCAGGGGGAAAATTTTTTCAGCTCTTTGCATAAATTGTCATAACTTTTTTTTAAGTTGTGTCTTTGCTCTCTAAAAATGTTATCTCAGAGTAAGGCTAAAAACTCAAGACCTTGATAACCCAAGGACAAGAGACAGAAATGCAGCACCAATGTTACTCTATTTTTAATGTGTTTTTTTCTGTGGAATACATCCAGCAGCTGTGAAAAGGGAATTGAGGTGTGAGCATATTTGATCTTGAAATGTGCTCTTAAAATTCCTCGTATTGCTGAAATGTTTTACCCAAGGAGAGAAGATAACAAAACACAAATCAACTGTGCCCATCTATAGAATGAGAACACTTGAATATGATGAGGTTGAATAAATCCAAGAGTCTGGAGGCTGAAATAAGTGTGAGGTGCTCAAGAAGTGTTAGTCAAATAAAACTTGTGGTAGTGTTGTGGTCTTTGGAACATTGAAAAGTATAGAGAGGGTCCTGTTTGCACTGTAAATTATTCCGTGTAGCACCAGACCAGCCAAATATTTGCTTGTGCTTGAATTCTTCCTCAGGAAAGCATTGAAACAGATATTTGACTTAATGGAGTTATTCTTGCTTGCTCCTGAGCCAGAGCTGCCTTACATGGATTTAATTCAAAGGGAAAGTCTTCCTTCCCTGCTTTTCTCGTGGTTATGGGAAAATGGGCTCAGGAGGGAGTTCAGCCTTCCAAGATGCCCTGAACTAGGTGAGGCGATCCCTGAGCTCCTGAACTTGATTTTGCTGGTTCAGCCCGAAGTGAGGGTGTTCTCCAGTGCTGCAGCTTTCCTGCATGTGTGCTGCAGATGTACACCCCCAGTGAGATGGGTGCAGGACCTTGCTAATCGGAAGCCAACACCCCCGAGATGTTTAGTGGAAATCATGGATACAAATCCCATATGAATCTGTAAGAAATCACAGGAAATGAATGTAGTGTTGACTGGCATTGAGGCAAAACAGAGTTTGTTTTTTTTTCAGTGTCTGTTCTTGTGTTTAAATAATATTTTAAAATATTTTTAATCCTGTTTGGCAGTTCAACATAATTATTTCAACAACAAAAATAAAACACTTGGGATGTCCAGTTTAATGAAGTGGAGCTTTAGCCAAATCAGGGATGCTGTCAGACTAAAGCAAATTCATCTCCTTTTTGGCTTCTGTAAGAGGCTTTTTTCCCTGTTTCTACTGACATTCCTGATTTATTATGGTACCAGTTCTCCAGAATAAGCATTTTCACTTCAGAGAATCCCTATTTTGTCTACAGTCTTTAAGAGAGTTCATCAGATCAGTAATAATATAGATGAGCCTTATAATAAAACTGTCCACTGTAATTTTTCCTGTGTTCAAGCAATTCAGTTGCATAAACTTCCAAAAATATACACTTAAAAAAGATTTATTGCAATTGTAATACCAAGAGCATCACCACTAAGCAAAATGTCACTTCTGATGCTTGAAGGAGCTCTGGGTATTCATGTAAATTAACAGCACACATATAAATGGGTATTTAATCACTTCTTAAATGCTGTATTATTCATCCAACCGTGGCAGTTTCTCAGGAGCCATTGTTTTTGACATAAATATGAAATGGCAAATATTTGTTTACTTGTCTGCTGAATGAATGGGCACTTAATGGTTTCTGTTGAAGTTGGCACTTTCTGATCTTACAGGAGGTTCAAAGCCCTAACAGTGTTTGTCTCCAAGTTGTTCCCAGATTTTTTTGCTCCTGCTGAGGGAACACTTGGAACAGTTGTTGCTGGGTGGCTGTTTGTGCTGTGGCTCTGCTATAATCCACGTTTCATATGAAACCAGGGTTTTGCAGGTCAGTTCTGCTCTGAGTATCCTGCAAACCTGCTCCAAAATTTAGATTTTCTTTATTTCCTGATTCAAATTAAATATTTGACGTTGAGGGAGATGTGGGAGCAAGTCTAGAGGAGACCACGGAGTTGCTCACAGAGCCCCTCTGCTCTGCAGACAGGCTGGGAGAGCTGGGGTTGTTCACCTGGAGAAGAAAAGGATCCGGGGAGACCTTAGAGCCCCTGCCAGTGCCTAAAGGGGCTCCAGGAGAGATGGAGAGAGACTCTGGACAAAGGCCTGGTGGGACAAGACAAAGGAATGGCTTCCTACTGCCAGAGGGCAGGGATAGATGGGATATTGGGAGGAAATGCCTGGCTGTGAGTGTGGTGAGCCCTGGCACAGGTTACCTAGAGAAGCTGTGGCTGCCCTATCCCTGCAAGTGTCCCAAGTCGGGTTGGACAGGGCTTGGAGCAATGTGGGATAGTGGAAGGTGTCCCTGTCCATGTCAGGGGATGGAATGAGATGAGCTTTAAGGTCTTTTCCAACCTAAGTCATTTTATGAATCTGTAATTCCATGGTTTACTGAAACACAGTGTTCTGCTGTAATTTAAGCTCTGATTTTGGGTTAGGAGTTTATCAGAGTGGGCAAAATTTGGTATTTCTAGTTTTTTTCATGCTCCCTTACCTCCTGATCATGTCAATGACTTGAACTTTTTTATTCCCTGGCTTGTCTTTCTCTGACAGGTTAATTTTATAATGAATCAGTTTCACTCAACAAATGGCTTTCAACTGGAACTTAATTTCAAAAAATTACTAAAATTCAGGTGTTGTTTCCATACCAAGGAAAATTTTGCAGGAATATTTAAAAATGCTTTTTCCCTCAGCTATGCATGTTTGTTTATTTTGATCAAGGCTGTGTTTTCCTCACTCAGCTTTAAATGAGTCTTTTAAGTACTGCGATAACCTCTGATTTAAAAGTAAATAAGTATTTGAGGTTATTGTAATATTGTTAAATATATTCAAGGTGCTTGGATGTCATAACTGATATTTTGTATTTAGTGGGATTTTTAACTTGTGTTTGTTCTCTCTTAAATTTTAAAATTCTGCTGTAGCAACATTGAGATGATTTTCCAGGAAAATCCTGAGTCTTGTAGACATATACAGTATGTCTTTATTTTACAGATCTTCATTCTGTCACCAATTCATAATTTAACTTAATATTCTAATTTTATATACTTTGTAGTCTTGTGATTTTGGGGAGGGATTTTGTTTTTTGGGAGTTGGGTTTTTTTCTTGTGAGTTTTTGGGGGGGCTACGGGGGGGATGTTTTGAGGGGGGTTTTAGGGGGTTATGTTTTGGGGGTTTTTTTGGAGGGGAGGTTGTGGGGGGTTCTTTGTGGGATATTTTTTCCTTAGTGATGGTTTTTTGTTTGGTTGGGGTGTTTTTCCTGGTACAGATTGAAGGAATAGCAGGGGCCAATTTTTATTCTATTGCATTCCAGTTGCATATAGAGCTGATTATCCTGGGAGCAGCAGCGTTACTTTCCTTGTGGGTAACTTGACATTTTCATCAAAATCAAAAATAAATCCATCAAGATTCAGTCCTAAAAATCTCTCAGGAGCAGACTCAACTCAAGGGTGTCAGCTGAGCTCTGAATAACTTTCTAAAATAGAAATTCATGATTGGAGAGCTGGAGTTTTTTTCAAGGTTGTGAAATAAAATATCAGAGGCCACTGGAGTGGGCACGTGCTCCTCTTTCCTGGTCTATAACACCTATAAACTGCATATGGGTGGGATTTTTCTTAGAGTGATCTGAAAAAACTGAATCTCCTGAACTTCTGATGTGGAAGCACATGGCATCAAGTGCCACCTAATGGAATAACACTGTGTGCTTTAACTGGAGGAGCCCCTGAACCCAGTTCTTATAGGATCATCTTTTAATGTGGGAGGGAAAAGTTGGTGAAATACTGAGTTCACATCCTCAAAATTCCCAGGAGGCCTGATAAAGATGATTGATTTAAATCAATTTGGGCCATGTGGAGACACTCAGCCTTTATTTCAAAGCAGTCAACAGGAATATGTTATGATGGAAGTAATTTGTTGTTCTTTGAAGGTATTGTTGCAAAATCCAGAGTGATTTATGGGTTGATGAAGTGGAAATTTGGATGACAGTAATCAAGTTGGGCATTTTGGGAAGTAGAAGGGAGGGAAAAAGCCCCTTTGGAGCAACACTGGCAATGTTGCTGAGTGGGCTCCTCAAGGAAGCTGTGCCAGGGGAGGTTTAGGTTTGATATCAGGAAAAGATTCTTCCCCCAAAGAGGGGTCAGGCACTGGAACAGGCTTTCCAGGGCAGTGGGCACAATCCCAAGGCTGCCAGAGCTCAAGGAATGTTTGGACAACACTCTCAAGGGCAGGGTGGGGTTGTTGGGGTGTCATATGCAGAGCCAGGGATTCAACTCTGACCCTTTTGGGTCCTTTCCAGCTGGGGATATTCCATGATTATTATTTGTCTCCCAAGAAAGAACCAGCTGCTCTAAGTGGGTTACAACCCTGTCAATTACTGCTGACATGCTTGATGTTTCCTTTTCATAGCTATGACAAGCCTTTAAACAGGTTATTCTTGTGGATAGTGGGATCTTTGTGAACTTCTGGTCTCCTCACATGTATGGAAATAATAGGTCCTCCAGGAAGGGTCTGAAATTCTCATTTGAGCTATCCCTAATTTCACATCTGGACACCAACTCACATTGGAGCTGCTGGGACTCTTCTCTCCTCTCTGAGACTGCTCTCCACAACTCCTGAAAGGAGCTTGTGGTGTTGTGGGGGCACTTTGGTCTCTTCTCCCAGTAAACAGGTGTCAGAATGAGAGGAATCGGCCTCAAGTTGCACCAAGGGAGGCTTAGGTTGGATGTTGGGGAAAAATTCTTCATGGAAAAGGTCATAAACCATTGGATCAGGCTTCCCAGGATAGTGGAAGAGTCACCATCCCTGGAAGTGTTGAAAGCCTGTGTGGATGCAGCACTTTGATATTAATATTGATGGGCAAAAAGTCAATTGTGATCTGTGTTCTTTGCAAGGGAAAAAGGAGCTCAGAAATCTGAGGCTAGATTCAGTGAGGTTGGGAAAAACCTCTTAAAGTCATTGAGATCCCACCTGTGAGAGATGTCCTGGAAGCAAACTAAAAAACAATAATATTAAAATATATATAAAAGTGTCAATATATATAAAAGTGTCAGAACTTCCAATATTTATTAATTATGAGTGACTCAGTCTGGTTTATTAAATTTCAGTGCTTGTTTTACTTATCCTTTTGAAAAAAAAACAAAAACAACAGGTTTTCCTTCAAAACTCTTGACACAACTGTTTTGCTGTCCTGGTTTGGAACAAATATATTCAGAGGATAAATATTCTCTGATAAAAACAGGCTGCAATTACCCTCTCCCACCAGGTTCGAGGAAGGAAATATTCCCTCGAAGGAAAGTGAAAGGGAAAAATAAAAAAAAGAACTATTTATTTAACCAACACACAAGGGGGAAAAAAAAAAAAACAAAACAAAAAAACAATAACACCGAACACCAAATTATATATATATAACAATAAATGATGAAGTCTCTCACTGGAAGACTGGAAGATCTAGAGTTCCCTCCAGAGTCCCAGGCCGATGGTGGGGGGCCCCCCCCCAGGCCAGACCGGTGGAAAAGGCCTCCCAGTGAGGTCTTGACACTCCAATGTCCCAACAAGTCCAGGAGAGAAGAAGAAGAAATCAAAAGTCCAGGAAAATGCAAAAGTCCGAGTCTCTTCTAGCTAGTTTGCTTTTTTTTCCCTCTCCACTCTTGGGGCTCAGTTTTAGAAGCACAAGATTCATTTTTTTTTCTGGCATAGGGAAGACAAATATGGGATATAAAGTCACCCCCAAGACATTTGTGAGACATAATAAATTCAGCACTTTGGGAAGTTCTTGGCTTGTCCAGTGAAACTATCATCTGTTTTTGTTAGTGGAAGTCCTACTTCCTTGTGGCCTTGGATAACTCTTGAGAGTGATTCCAAAGGCTGTTTTTCTGCCTCAAGTAGATATTTCTATGTGTTGAGTGAATTAGATGCTGTCCATACCTTTGGGTTTGCTGAAAGGAAGGAAAGAGCACATCACTGAGGGTGGGATGTGGGAATACCGAGGCTGTTAGATAGGGGGCAATATCTGTTTGCCTTGGGATCAAATACAGCAGTTTTGGAACCTCCACAGAAAATGGCCATGAAATCTGAGTCAGGTGCTTTGCTTGGGAAAACTGATGGAACTTTTTGGACAACAGCTTGTTATTATATCGCTGGAATTTTCACTCCATAACATGCTCTTTTTGCAAGAAAGGCCATTGTATTTCTCACAACCTTTTGGAATTTGAAGGGATATTTTTAAATAATTCAGCTCTGGGCTGCACAAATATGCAAATTCTTTTTATTTGAGCCATAAAACAGAGCTTTTAGATAACTTTTTAATGCTACTCACTCTAAATATCTCTGGAGTTCAGCCAGACCTGTCAGCCAGTTTATTCTCCTGGTTTTGGGGACTTTGTTGGGTTTTGGTTTTTTTTGTTTGTTTGTTTGTTTGTTTGGGTTTTTTTGTTTTTTTGTTTTTTTTTGTGGGTTTTTCGTTTGGTTTGTTCGGTTATTTTTTGTTTATTGTTGTTTGTTTTTCCTGGACACAAAGCAACAGTTTGTCTCCTTAAAGAAGGACATCCTTGGGGATCACTCATGTCTTTCTGGGGTGATGCCTTTGAATCCTGGGTCCCTCTGGACTTTGGAGCAGAGAAATTCTGCTTGTTAAAACTAGTGTTCCACTGCCAAAGTGCTTTAAAGGCTGAAGCAGAAAGGATAGTACAAACACTTTACTGCATTAAAATTATGGAAATCGGAGCTGATTTAAGCAAGAAACTTGCATTTTCTTTACTTGGAGGTCTGTGTGTGCGCATAGTTATCAAGTTAATGAGTATCTACATATGTATCGATGCTAATTGCTGATTTTTGGCTATTTTTATTGCCGAAACAAAGCTCTTGTAGACCACATACCCCTTTGTGCAGGTTGATTAAAGTGGGTATCAAATCTCTCTTTTTCAGATCTGCCTTGAGTGAAGTCTGACAGAAAATGGTCCAGCAGCTTTGTCTCTGGAGATGGTTCTCTGTAGGGATGGCCCTCACTGTCCTGGCAGGTGCTTTGGCCCAGAATGATGAAGGTAAGGTTTTGACTGAGGGGGTGCAGCTGTGGTAAGGGTAGGATGACACTGATTACATTTTAGTGCTTTTTGCCCCCAGAATTATTACTTTAAAAGCAATTTGACAAGAAAAAGTCATTTGGTAGGGAAGAAATGTTACAAGAAAGAAAGATCTGGGGATGTTTCATTTTTTCGACATGTACTGATGATTATATTTTACCAAGCTGTTGATTTACCAGGAAAGATCAAATTTGAAGTTATGATTATTCAGTGTTGGACTCTAGCATTAAAAATTGTCTTATTCATTGAGCAAGCTTTAACAAAGTTTACTTTGCTTTATTTGTAAATGAGCAGTTATGGTGGAGTTGGAGGGAATTGTTAATGGGCTTTATACAGGTCTGACTAAAAACTTAGGAAAAGATCCACAATAAGGGTTTTCAGACTTCAGGAACCCTGAAATGTGGCACCAGTAGCTCATGTTCCTTCTCAAAACGTCTTGGTTGAATATAATTAAAAGATACCAGAAATGTATTCTGCTGGTGAACTGCAGTCTCAGAACTTTCCAGACCTAGGTAACTATTTAGGACTTATTCTTTTGAATAATTTAAAATTGAGGGGCAAAGTCTGTCAAGCTTGTTCTTAAATGCCCTTAAGAAGAATGAGAGGGATAAGTGAAAACTTACGATGTCTGTAATGAAGCTGCTCAAGGCACTCGAGCCTTCTGTGCAAGTAAACTGTAATCGTACATATTTATGACAGTTGCAGCTGAATTTTCTTTTAGAAAACCTCTATTTTGGCAGTTATGATGTAAAAAATTTTCCTTTCACGAGAAGTCTCCAATCCCACTTGAATTTTGCTTTGTGTTTTGGTATCAAGTCTCTTTTTCTTGCTCTACTAATTGCTTTCCAAATGTCCTTTTATTCCCTTCCATCCCCCAGTGCAACCCTCCATTCTCTTTGATGCCTGTGATGTCCTAGAGAGTGACTTTAATTTTCTCCACTTTTACACCTGTCATTCCTGACACTGGAGGGGAGCATGGAGCTACTCATATTTCAGATATTTGATCTGTGCCTGCCTACAACCTTGCTTTTTAATCATTTATTGCAGCAGAGGGGTGGCCTAGGCTTTGGAATATTGTCCTTGGTGGTGGTTGATTGAGGAAGAAAATGCTGGATTTGGAGGAAAGGCTGCAGGGCAGTGGGATGTCCTCTAGCATCTGGGTGCTGGAGAGCAATGGGAATAAGATGAGGGGAGAGGAGCAGAATGATGAGATAATGGGAGGCTCTATCCCTTCTGGGATGAGATGACACCTGAAAAATCTAAAGCAACACTTTTTACTGTGATGTTATCTGGCAATACAACATTCATCCCAAAAGGCATCTCTGAAAAGCAAATTGGGGTTTTTTTGGTTGTGGGGGTTTTTTTGTTTGTTGGGTGTGTGTTTGTTTTGTTTGTTTGTTTTGTTGAATACCCATTTTTAGTTACACTTGGAATGATGCTGGAGTGTGTGAAGCACAGGGTACAGAGGCCCCAGACAGGATGGTCATGGAGAGTTTGATCTTCAAAACTGGAAAACTGACTCCTTTGCACTCTAGTAACAAACTACCATGTTCGTGTCCTTATTCCAAGGGAATTCAGATCATACATTTTGTTACAGGTGGTTTAGAGGAAGGGGAAGACACTTATCCATAGTTCTATGTGCAGCTATAGTTCATTAATGTAACAACTTTCTACTTAAAAGGGGTGTAAACATGGGTGGATTTTTTTCAGCCTGGCTCATGCCAATGGATTTCACAGAATCCAAACTTGGTTTTATCCTGAATAATGTTCTCATATGTAGTCTGAACAGGGGAGCTTTGCTTTTCAATGAAAATAAATTTGCTGTGTGTAGCCGAGTCTTGTTGTTTTTCTGGGGTAACAGCTCAGAAATGCTGGTTCTTGAGGAAGGTGCATTATCCTGATCCAAACTGAACTGATTTCCTCCCCCACAGTGTGTTTGTGAAAGAGTAAACTCAGCTGAAAGGACTTTGGATCAATTCCACAGTGCTATAATAGAGGAAAAAATTATCTGGAAGTCTAAGCCAAGGTGGGGTACTGGTGACTCAGCAAATGCCACCCAGCTAATGAGGCAATGCTTACAGGAGTAATTACTTTGAAATATGTTTCTTGCAGCTAAATAGAAAACTCTGCTCAGTGCTGGGGCTGGTGGAGTTCTTGCAATGGGCAGGAGCAACATTTGTAACCCGATGTATAACATAGACAAGGCTCTTTCTTGTAGCAATTACCATTTCAAACCAGTGGAGTTACTTTAACAGCAGAACAATTATGAGCACAAACAGGAAAAAATCAATTATGGCAGGAATTAGAAGCTGTTTCTTGGCTTCCAGAACGGAAATGCTGTTTTCCTGGGAGCTGTTCATGGTGACTCAGTTGCTTTCCTCGGCTGCTGCATTTTGCTCTATTAGCTCCTAATTTCACTACTTCTCCTATTTGCTTGACCTCCTGAGTCATCAAATCTTCTCCAACCACAGCAATTAATGATGTAACAAAGGAGCCTTAAAACTTCATCAAGGATCCCCTTGGAAATCAGGGACTCCTTTTTTGCTATACTAATAGGAAGCTTCTCCAGGATCTCATCTGTTTGGGATGAAATGCAAATATTTTCCATCTATTACAGTCCCTTTGTATTAAAAAACACCCCCCTCCATCTTATTAAAAACTCCAACTCTTTTGTTACAGAGTGATCAAATTATTCTCATAGTACTGTTAAGAAACTCATTCAGTGTTTAATTCCAATCATACTTTATAATAAAGAATAATTCATAAGTTTGCCTTAATATTTGTAATAAATAATAATTTATAATTATTTTTTTATACAATTCTGTTGCTCAATCCTGTGGTGTGCCAGAATAAATTTTAGGTGTGTGGGTGGATGGGGGAATATTTTGTGGTTGGTTGTGGTTTGGTTTGGTTTTGTTTTTCTGAAAGAAAGGGATCTGGGTTTACAATTCCTGCTGTTGTCTGTCTTCCAAGCAGAAGAAATGCGCAAATGTTTGGTTTTTTCATAATATTTTCACTTAAGTAGAAGTGTCAGTTGTAGCCTTGCAATATGTGAAATTAGGTCAGCTAAAATCTCTCTTGATTTTTTACAGTGCTACTCTACTGAGTTTAGAGACAAACTCTAGGGCTAAAAAAATCAGGGAGGAGGAAGGTAGAAATACAAGATTAAATGTGTCTCTTTTTTCTTCCTAATGTATGTGGCTTGAAGAAACACTTTAGCAGCAGTTTTTGATCAGGAGAGAAGCTGCTGAGTTTAAAAGCTGTCTGTGTGCACTTTGCTGCCACACCAAACCAATTCAACAAAAATTATTTGACAATTAACACTTAAGTGTCTTCAGCATTTAGACTTACTACATGAAGGATATAAATGGGAGCTTGGGGATTACTAGTAACTTATTCTTTACTCTTAGTAGATGAAAAAAAGGCAAAAATAAATCTGATTACATCTTAAAAATACAAGGGAGTGTGAAGATCCACAAAGAGAAGCTGGAATTAATCTGTTAGTGGGGTTTTCAGAAGTGTTTTATGGGGTTGTGAATTGTGGGGATCTGTTTCACACAGTGGAAGGGTTTTTGAAAATTTTGGGGGGCTTTTTTTCACCTAGAGCTGACTTAGTTTGCTCTTTTTCCTATGTGAATGTATAGGAGTTGAAGTCCTTTGTTTCTCCTGAAGATTTCTAGCTGTAAAATGAGAATAGCAGCAAAAATCCTGAATTAACAGGCTCAGAGATGAGATCATCTAAGTCGTTGTGTTCTCCTGAGATGTTTTGAGGGGTTCTCCAGGGGCAGGAGGGGAAGGGGCTGGGCTGACAGAGGCTACTCACGCTCCCCTGCACAGCTCAGTGTCCCCTGAGCCAGGGACCTGCTCCAACACCCTGGTGTATAGCAGCCAAAAACATCAACACTTGAATCCCACTTGTGTTTAGGACAGAGCCAGGAATCACTGGATCATCTCAGTTGGAAAAACCTTTAGGATCAGTGAGTCAAACTGTAATTCTGACTATAAGGGTTTCTAGAAGCCTCCACATGAAATCTCCTGAAGTTGTTCCATTAAATTACTCCTGATTTAAGGAATAATAGGGGTTTATCCCACAGAAGATGCAAAAAGTATTTCTGTTGCAATATATGAGAAAGTAGGAATGCTCTTCATTTTTTTCATGTTGTTTTTTCAAATATATTGTTGACTTTAGACTTGGCACTGCAGTAGTGTATTGTCATCTTCCAATCTTCCAATATAAAACTCATTTCCTTCCTTTTTCATTCTTCCTACCTGAGTAGTCTGTTTAGATTAAAAGCAAGCCTTGTTTATAGCAACATGAAGGGGTTTTGGCCTTTGTATTGAAAGAGCAAAACTCTTATTCCTAACTCCTTTTGCACATGGAAAAAAAATCCAAACCAGAAGAAAAAGATGAGCAACAAGAGCTCATTGACTTTATTTGCCAGGTTAGGTGTAACACAAAACTCTATTTTCACTCAGTTCTTAAGCTGGAACTCAAGCCTTTCAAGGCATGGGCCTGGCCGAGAGAAGCACATCTCCTGCCCAGTTCAGCACTGAGATGATGTTGAACTAATTGAGATTAAGCCCATCTATGGTTAGTGTTGGCAGCTGAAATGAAACAAAATTGAGGCTCACCAAAAGATTTGCTCTTCCGAATATATATTTCATTTCATAAGTGTTAAGCAGATCTCTATTTTTTTTTTTATCCAAATGTAAGAAATAGCCATTTAAATGGTCTTAGCCACTACCTTGAGTAGGAGGTTGTTTTTTAAATAAGGACTCTTTTCTCTATGAAAAGCACAACTATTCAGTTACACCACCAGGGCTCTTCAGGCAAGAGCCCCTTCACCTGTTTTTCAGGGCCCCTTCTAGTGGTTACTGTCTTTATTCAGTCTAACGGAGTCTTTCTCTACAGAAATTGAATAACTAAAGGGCCTTACAAATCACCTCAAGAGGCTACTTTAGAAATAAAATGGTTTCAGATTTTGATATATCACTGTTGGGCAGGAAATGAACTCTGGAAAATGCATATTTGAGTAGCTGTAGCTCATTGATCATTCCCTGAGCCCTGTACTACACATATCCAGGGAGAGAGGAGGAATGCCACCAGGTCCTTGCCTAAGGGAAAGTGTCTGTTCTTTGGAACAGGAGTAATTTGTTTGTTTTATGGAGACTTGCTGCTTTTGGTGGGAGCTCTGCAGTGATCCTGAAGGGGGAAAGAGCTGTCTTTCATGTGGTTGGAGTTGAGCCATTAGTTCCTCTGTAGGGTTTAGCTCTCCAAAACGTAACTGATGGGGCATCTCAAAGTGCCATCAACAGTATTTTGAGCCCGCAGGAGATCAATTTCCCTTTGGTAAGAGGTGAGTTAGTCATGAAATATGGGCAGTGAAATTAGGTTCATCTTAGTTATGTGCAAAGTTTAGCCCTGAGTGTCCTGGCAGAAGAGACTTGAGTACCCTGTGTTTTCCCTGTGACGGTGCTGGGATGACATGGGAAGCTGCCTGATGGAAGAATAAATTGCAGATTCCCACAGCTTTGGAACCACCAGACTCTGGGATCCAGCTCGGAATGAGCCTCTTCTGGGCACTGGCCCACCAATTCTTTCTGCTGCAGAGATACTGAAGGAATCTCTGCCCTGGAAAGGCTGAGTTGGGGCAGATCAGCCTCCAGAGGACACACAGAGAGGGCACCTCATCCCTGTGTGTCAGTGTGTGCGGGGAGAGGACAGAGGATGGACCAGGCTCTGCTCTGTGGGGCCCAGCAATGGGACAAGAGGAACAGGCAGGAACTGCTGCCCAGGAAGTTCCACCTGGACATGGGAAAGAACTTCTTCCCTGTGCAGTGACCCAGCGCTGAATGGATTGTCCAGAGAGGGTGTGGAGTCTCCCTCACTGGGGATATTCCAGAGCCCTGTGGACACAATCCTGTGCCATGTGCTTTGGGATGGCCCTGCTGGAGCAGGGAGGTGGGATCAGATGCCCCACTGTGGTCCCTTCCAACCTGACCTGTGCTGTGGTCCTGAGATTCTCTGGCACATGAATTGTTGGATTGGATGTTGTGTTGGATTGTCTGGATTATATGGTGTGAAACATTGATGTGCTTTGATTCCCAGAGGACTTGAGTGCCCTGAGCCATCCCATGGTGCGGGAAGGCTGAGTGCTGAGCTGGTGGTTTCCCTCCTGTGAGTGAGTGTGATATTCACACTTGGGAAGGGAAATCCTGGTGCAGGGAAATCAGAGAACCCTCCTGAAAGCCCAGTGTCCTTATGCCCACTCTGAGTGTCTTGGACTTGGGGACTTTGCGTAACTCCACTGATAGTTTTAGGGTTGAATACCTACAGATCATTAACGCTTGTGTCTGTGTGTTCGTATGATGCTTCAGAGCAGTAGAATTTGTGTGTTCAGCAGAGCTACCCCCTGTATTGGTCCCTCTTTGTGGTTTCATGGTGTAATGACTAAAAGTCTTGAGAGATGTATCTGTGCAACCCTCTGACAATTAGTCTCTGTTTTGACATAGAATTAGAGGAAGTCCATCCCATTTTCTGAAACAGTGTATGTGCTTGTGATCCCTTGATGTTTGGACGTCGCAGAACAAATTCATCACTTCCACTGAAACAAATCCCTTCTCACCAAGGGAGACACTAAGTGTGAATAGAGCAGTGCTTTCCCAGAGGTGGTAGATTTCCACCCTAATTTGGGGGTGATGGGGTAGGGTTTGTCACCATCACTTGGTACAGAGGACTAGACTGGAACTGCTCTGTGTTTATTTTCCAATAAAGCTCTTCAGTCATGAATTTTCTGAATCTAATTCCAGTGTGTTTATGTAAAATGTGCATTTTGCATCTGTTCTAAGCAACATAAAGAACACTGAAGGCCACAACCTTTCCTTTCTGCTTTTCTCTTAAGCAGAAACACATTTGCAGATCGGTAGGGCCACTGGACCTGGTGCTAATGCAGGTCATCCAAATTGACTCTATTTCCTTACTGGGGAGCCCTGAAATGTAGAAATGTTTGGAGGAAATCAGTCTTGGAAATTGTTTTTGAAGAGCAATAACTAGACTGCTCTGACTTTCAAAGAGCTAAAAAAATACACTACAAATGACAGCTGTTAAAATCTATGACTCTGTGTCCCTTAGGTCCCATTTGTATTCTATTTGTAGTATTTTGTTTGTATTCTATTTGTAGTAACAGTTTGGAAACACAGAATTCCTGTGTCCTGGTGAAGCAGGAGGCCAGTAATCTTTCTTTTTTTTACAGTCACAAGGATGATGTAACAGCCTGTTTGTGTCCACACAGCAGCTTTGAGCTACCTGGGGTTGAGGTTGGCTGTAGGCAGCCTGCAGATGGGTTTCAGTAAGTTTTCCACTGCATGATTAGTTGGGTTCTTTACCTAAATTGTAACTTACAAAGATAGTATTCACAGCACAAGTGGTTTTTTTTTAATTTGCTGAAGCTCATTTTCCAACCAACTCTTTGTAGAAGTGTTTTCTTGAGCTGGAGTAATAGGCCTGGGGAAAGGGCTCTGAGCTGTTGAGGGTTCTCTCCTGTAGTCTCCATGCACATGGGATGCAGTATGAGCTTGAAACACAGATATTTTCTGAGTTGAAACCTAAATTTCCCAGATCTATGAATTTACCCTTTTAAAGTCAAGAGGTGGGGAGAAACATGTTTGTTCCCTCCTCTTTCTTCAGGTTTCTTTCAGGTTGTCCCTCCTTCCTGCTGCCTAGGAGCAATGGTGCACATTCTTTCAGGCTCAGTCTTCTGTAAATACCTGTTTCTGTCTCTCTTATCCTTGATGTTCCCTGTTCTGCCACTAAACCTTGTTGCTGACTTGGCAAGCTGAATATTCCTGCTGCTCTATTAATTGCTGTCCCTCCCCTGTCGGATTGCTTTCCAAACTCTCATCTTGCTTCTCCTTGTTGCAGTTCAGCAGTAAGAATTATTTTCTGAATGCTTATTTGAGACCATCATATGTTGACAAATAAAGTGTGATAGAAGCTGCCTCCCTATTGCTATTGGGTTTTGGTTTAATCCATTTTTTATGAGAAGTAGCTGTTTAAAACAGGGCATAGAAATGTCAGCTTGATAGAAACTTGATTTTGTATGGTTTGTTTTTCATTTAACAATAACTCACGGTGGTGTCCTTCAGAGCACAGGTTCTGTGTGTTATCAATTACAGGTTTGAGCCTGAACTTCTGCAGGGGGTGATTCCTGCTCCAGGCAATAGCTCTGGTGCTGTGTGCAGTTTTGGGCCCCTCATGGTGAGACACTGAGGGGCTGGAGAGTGTCCAGAGAAGGGAATAGAGCTGAGGAAGGGGCTGGAGCACCAGGAGCAGCTGAGGGAGCTGGGGGAACTCAGCCTGGAGAAAAGGAGGCTCAGGGGGGACCTTCTGGCTCTCTCCAACTCCTTGACAGGAGGGGGGAGCCAGGTGGGGATCAGGCTCTGCTCTCAGGGAACAAGGGATGGAATGAGAGGAAACAGCCTCAAGCTGTGCCAGGGGAGACACAGGTTGGACATGAGGAGAAGGTCAGGCATTGGAAGGGGCTGCCCGGGGAGGCGATGGAGTCCCCGTCCCTGGAGGTGTCCAAGGAAGGACTGGATGTGACACTCAGTGCCCTGGGCTGAGTAACAAGGTGGGGATCAGGCACAGGATGGACTCAATGATCTTGGAGGCCTTTTCCAGCCTCAATAATTCCGTGTTCTCTGCTGCTGTGAGTGCAGGGAGAGCAGTCTCCTGGATTTGGGCAATAATCATAAAGGCTGAGCTCTCCCGGCTCATTTTAATGCTTTCATTTTGCAGTAATCATTTTCAATTAGGGCATCATTACTTCTCAGCTGTTGTCTGTCATTAAACATAGACAGTGTTTTTCTTGACTAAAGCTCATGTAAACTCTGTCAGTTGCTGGGGATTTACATGGCAAGGAATTATCTGTGAACTTAAACACACAAATAACTCTCCAAAATTCCCCCAAACAAACGTTCTACCCCACCTTTTCCTCAAATATTGCTGTAGTTTTTGGATGCCCAGATGTGATCACTGGATTTCCTCTCAGGCAAACACCCTCTCTCTCCTCTTTTCTGGGAAAGCTCTGGTGGAAGATGAAAATTTACTTTTTTTTTTTTAGGAAGCAAAAAGAAACCTTTGGGATAAATGGAACCCTTGGAATAAAGCCAAGGGTTTTATTGAGTTATGTTGGAAAAAATAGTAAGGAAAAAACCATCTGTCTTTTGCAGTATTTATTACACAGCGTATTGATGTGTGGAGAGTCTTGAATTGGCAGAGAGATGAGTAGCTTATTTACATAGGCAGAAATTAAACATTTAAAATATGGCAAATTATTTTGCTCCACCTACTTAAAACTGATTGCAAGGAGAAGGGCTGAGCAGGTGGAAGAAACCACAGGAAACTGTGTTGTTGAACTGAATTAAAGATAATTGGTGTTTCTCTGCAATTGAAAGCTGAATTCTAGTCTGAATTATCCTGGAAAGCAGATTTTCACTGAAGGAGGAGAGTTATGGTGGAGTTTGGGACATTTCAGTTTGCTGTCATGAATTCAGCAGTGAGAGATGATCACCTCTCATTTCTGGAACGTCTCAGTGGAGTTTCAGCCAAGTATGGCAAACTCTCAGCCATCTTTAAATGTCCTCCTGCAGAGCAGGAAATCGTGGGATTATTTAGGCTGGAAAAGACCTCCAAGGTCATTAAGTCCAAGCTGTTCTTGATCCTCACCTTGTCACCCAGCCCTGAGCACTTACTGCCACATCCAATTGTTCCTTGGATATCTCCAGGGATGGAGACTTCACCACCTTCCTGGGCAGCCCCTTCCAATGTCTGCAAAAATCGTTTAAATTTGTTTGGTTCTGTGCCATATCTTAGTTTTAATCTCTGATTTCTAAGCGCCCGATTCTTTTGCCTGCAATATTAATTCAACACTAAAAACATGATGTATTTGTCCCTTATAACAGGTCAAATTTTCCTCTGTGGTAGTACTTCATGAGGAAAAACAAGTTCTTTTCAAAGCAATTATTTTTCCTCTTCATTTGCTGTTTGTACTCACTCAATTACACTGTTTGTGGACTCATCTTCTTTTGGAATGTCAGTGATTTGAGCAGCTACATATAATCCTGTTACTGCCAAGTGCTTCCCTGTCTTTAACTCCTGTCTCTTTATATATCCTTCATGATGTGACCTGCTGGGCAAGTCTGGTATGAGATTGATTTCATAGCTTGTTTCTAAACAGAGCTGTTTGAACAGACTTGTTCGGTCCTGAAGAGGAACACACAAAGTTGGAAGCAGCTTTGAGGGTCTCTTATTTAAAAATTTAATCAGGTCTCTGGATGGTCTGAGCTTATAACAAGTTGTCTGGCATTGCCTGGTGTCGCTTTTCTTTGCCACCATTTGGCCAGTGCAGCCCGATTGTGTTTCTTGACAAGTAGCTGGGCTTTTTTTTTTTTTAAACTCGAAAATGATAACACAACACAAAAATTAATTATTAAAAAACTATAGGGAACTTTTACAAACTTAACAGAAAAAAAAAGGAAGAAATAGAGTGAAATGTTTTTTCTTCCATAATGTAACTGATAACAATGCTGGATCTTTTTACCTGGAAACAATAGATTTTATTGTTATGTTGCTATTGTTAATAGATTTTTTTCTTTGCAAAGATTTCTTGAATCATAAACCTTATGTTCCATAAAATGGTTGGGATACTGCCAGTTGAGTTATTATAAAGCGCAATGTGCTTCTGTAATTTTTGAGCCATTATTAGAGGCTGTTTTTTTCAGTATGTGAACTTTCAGATGCACAAGTAAAAATTCAGCTCTGTTGCTCTTCCTTCAGTGGTTGTTTTTGTTTTATCCTTCCAAGTTTTCCTTTACTGCTTTTTATGGCAAAATTAATTGTAAAAATCTGGGGAATGTACTTTCTAACTTGCTGAGAATTTGAAGAGGGTTTTTGTGATATTTCAGGGTAAATATGAAGCAGAAACAGCATCTCATGGAGAGCAACTTTGAACAAGTTAGAGGACAAGGGGGAATGACCTAAAGCTGGACTAAGGCAGGGTTAGATTAGGCTATTGGGAAGAAATGCTTGGCTATGAGGGTGGTGAGGCCCTGGCACAGGTTGTCCAGAGAAGCTGTGGCTGCCCCATCCCTGAAAGTGTTCCAGGCCAGGTTGGATGTGGCACATTTTGTGAGACAGGATCTATTCCACTGACCCTTTACTAGTTGTTTGGGGGTTGGTGTTTTTTGCTATTTTCTTTTGGTAGGGGAAGAAAAAATTCACTCATACACCATTTATATTTGAACAAATGTATCTTCCCTTGCATGACACAGGCAACTGTAGGAAGTTTTCATAGCCTTAAATTTATTTCAGGAGCAGACATCAATCACTCAGAGATGTTATTTCACAGGCTTTGTTGATAGAGGTTTTGGTTGCAGTTTCTCCCTCACTAAAATGCCACATTCTATAAGAAATGGTTCTATAAGAAATGGTTCTTAGGAGTTACTTGCAAAGTATGTTTGTCCTGATAGGAAATCTATTCCAGTTCAATTAAATGGAGCATCAGCAAATCCTGTGGAGCACAGTGATACTGAATGGGAAGAAGGAGCTTTTGTTTGGTACAGAGGAGGTTTAGGAGCATTAATTTGGAGCTGTCTGTATGTTTCCTATGGGAAGAAAGCAACAAGGAAAACGGCAACAAAAAACCTGCTTCCTTTTGTTTTTTTCTCTCTGTAACAACACAGAATCTTCATGGAGTCACTGAATAATTGGAGTTGAAAGGAATGTTTTAAAGGCTGGTTAGTCCCAACCCTCTGCCATGGACAGGGACACCTTCCACTATCCCAGGTTGCTCCAACCTGGCCTGGAACACTTCCAGGGATGGGGCAGCCACAGCTTCTCTCAGAAACCTGTGCCAGGGCCTCCCCACCCTCACAGCCAAGAATTTCTTCCCAATATCCCATCTAACCCCATCTTTTGGCAGTGGGAAGCCGTTCCCTTGTCCTGTCCCTCTAGTCCCATGTCCAAAGTCCCTCTCCATCTTTCTTGGACACCCTTGAGGCACTGGAAGGGGCTCTAAGGTCTCTCTGAAGCTTCCTCTTCTCCCACCTGAACTCTCCCAGCCTGTCTCCAGAGCAAGGGGGCTCAAGCCCTTGGAGATTTTCATGGCCTCCTCTGGACTCGCCCCAATGGTTCCATGTCCCACCTATGCCAAGGACCCCAGAGCTGGAAGCAGTGTTCCAAGTGGGGTATCTCCTGCAAAAGCCATCCTGCTTCTCTGTGTGCCCTGTGGTTTGGAAATATCAGAGGTTTTGTTTGGAAATGCTCTGGAGTAATTTCTGGATGAGCAGTTAGGAAAAAAAAATTAATTATTTAAAAGTGAATATTTCTGAGTAGTTGGGAAGAAAGTGGGAGTTCTCTGTCACTGTGGTCCCGATGACATAGAGGGTCCTATGGCCATGGAAAATAGCCGCTGTCCCAGCTGTCCATGGGCTGTGACCACTCTGGCCAGTCTCCCTGGCAGTACCTCAGGTACACCAATGCTGTCCTTTTTTCCAATCTCCAGTGCACAACCTGCAGGGAAGCAATATTATTTTCCATTTAATGAGCTGGAGCACATGAGCAATTAAGGAGGCATAATTGAGTGAAGCTAATCAGGAAGACATGGTGCTCGCTCCGGGATGCTGCTCAAGTCAGTTGCTCCTCATATCTGCAATTTTATCTGTGTAGTTAATAAAACCCATGGATACAGTGGCACAGGTTTACTGCTCCAGAGGCTGATCAGTTGAGTTTCCAACGCTTTTCAAGTCTTTATTCTGATTAGCAGGTGATGAATCTCTGCTTGGCCAATAACATTGAGTGTTCAAAGAAATGCGATGGAAACCATTTGAAGTGTCTTTGAACTGCTCAGTCCCCAAACTGCATACAAAACTAGACACTTACATGGTCTTTGCACAGCTCCAAATAGTCAGCGAACCCATTGTTCGATAATTAAAACAGTTGTGGACATACTGCCAGGAGAGGTAAACTGTGAATGGCTTTGGATAAACAACTGGTTTCTTCATTACCATGAAATAATCCCATAATGAACCAGAACCTTCTCCTCCTACTCATTTTATACTTAAAGAACAAAGATTTGTACATGGAAAATAATAATACAAAAGGCCCATAGTTGTGCTCTTTGTGGGTAGAACTTTTGTCTAATTAAGTACTAGCGGTATGAAAAGAAAAATACCTTATCTGCTTGTTCTTCCAGTGTAATCAATGGCTTGGGATTTATTTTCAATTGTGCACCTGGCTAATACAACATTAATCAGGCTCTCCATTACAGCCATCCTGGATGTGGAGTAGAGGCTGAGCAGTGTTGTGTCTGTGTGCTAGATAAAATCAAAAAACAGGTTGAATGGGATTATGAGGGAAAGAGTTTCAGTGTTACTGAATGCTAAGAACACTTTAAAACCTGCAGAAATACTTGTGCAGTTGCTGTTTCATCTGCAGGATTATTTCCAGTGTTATCTCTGAGGGGAAAACCTTACAGGCAGCATTTGAAAGCTCCCCTGTATACTTGTATTTCCAGCTATAGAAATGAAACTGAGTCCATTAGTCCATTTAGGCATCTCTTCTGTTTTTCTCCTGGCCTCTGTGGCCCCAAACTATTACTGAGCTATGTATAATTAAGAAAAACCATAATCTTTTTACTGCCAATCTTTACTGATATAAAAACTTCTCTGATCATGAGATTGGACTGAGCTCACAGTAACTCACTGATCCTTGTCCTTTCTGGTCAAATGCTGCTTTGAGAAGTGCCTGTAGGTATTTGGGAAGTGTCTGTCTTATGTATTTGGAAGGGACAGAAGTATCACAGATGGGCAGAACTTGATATTCCTTTGACACTTCTTGTTTTCCATAGGAGGCAAAACAATGAGGAGAGTTATATCCTTACAGGGACAAATTATCAATCTTAATTTTTGCCATCAAATTAACATAAAATGTAAGTTCAGTTTATTAGCAACAGGAGCAGTATATTTGTTAATTTTTTTTATTATATTTCTTGGCTGTTTCATGGAATCGTTTAAGTTGGAGAAGACCTCCAAGGTCATCAAGTCCAACCTGTGACCAATCCCCAGAGCACCAAGTGCCACATCCAGTCATTTCTTGAACACCTTCAGGCATGGGGCCTCCACCACCTCTCTGGGCAGCCTGTTGGTATCTAGGGAAGCAGAAAGGTACCACAACTGTCTTTTAGGGAAAGTTTTTTTTTGTGTGCCTTCAACTCTTCTGAGACAAGTGACAGAGAGTTTTTGATGGTAATCAGTATGTCCTATAAGGTGTTTATTTTTGCAACTGTTTTCTAAGTAGGTAAAAATGGAGAAGTAAATACTTTTAGGGTTTTTACTTGATACTGCAAGAGATATGAAATGTCTTTTTCGATGTAGCAGGAATTCAGTTACTCTCTTCTTGCAATTTATCTGTTGTTTGATGATAAAGGTTTCAGACAGCAGATGAACCTTGCTTAGGCTTTATTTTCACTATGTTACTAAACAAAAAGTCAACCTCAAAACATCATCCCCTCTAAAGTTTCTGGAAGGAGTCTTTCAGTGTTGAGAGGTTGGAGAGTCCATGTACCAACATCAGTGTCCTGATAGGACAAGGGGGAGTGGCTTCCCATAGGGCAGGGAGAGATGGGATATTGAGAGCAGATTCTTGGCTGTGGAGGTGGTGAGGCCCTGGCACAGGTTTCTGAGAGAAGCTGCGGCTGCTCCATTCCTGGAAGTGTTCCCGGCCAGGTTGGGCAGGACTTGGAGCAACCTGGGATAGTGGAAAGTGTCCCTGTCCATGGCAGGGAGTGGAATGAGATGAGCTTTAAGGCCCCTTGACCCCAAACTATTCTGGGCTTCTGTGATCAGCTACTTCGCTTCGTTGTAACACCACATTTTGGGAATCCTTTCGAGGTGGATTCCTCCCACCATCTACTTAAGGATGCAAACAGCTCTTAGTCTCATCCCAAACTTCCTCCCTCACATAGTTGCTTTACAGAGGAGATGCCTAAAAACCTGACACTTACTTAATAAAATAGGGCTTAAATCCCTTTAAAGGCAAACAAAGGTTGTCACTATTTTGCAGTTTCCAGACTTTATTGAATTAATAGTGCCTGAACTTTGCAAAAGTGTGAATAAGGAGATTCTGTTAGGAGTAACAGATGATTCCACAAATCTCCTCTTCCATCTTACCCTTTCAGGTGGTTTGATTATTAAATAAGTGCTTCAAAAACAAAATAAAACCCACAACAACAAAAAAACAAAAAAAAAAAAAGAGGCTAAAGCTCCACCTTCATGCTTTTCACGAAAAGTGTTTTTCTAAAATACATTTGTATTTTCATTTCCCACTGCTTATTATTATTTATAAATTGTGATATATTTTGTGCAATTTACCTGAAGGTTAAACTGTGGGACAGGATGCCAAAGTACATCTCCTATAATAACTGGTATGATTATCATTGTCGATAGGAGTGAATTTGAATTATAAAATTAAGATGGTATCGTTTTTTTGCTCAACAAAACAGGAATCAAAAGTGTGCAGCTCACCAGAATAACAACAAATAACTGTAGCTCTTGAGTATTGAAGTCCTCCTTGCTTTTCCAATTAACTAGGATTTGGGCTGTTCAGACACAGACTGGATCTATGATGGTCAGGAAGTGGTTCAGGCTTCAATTATTGAACCCATTGGACCATAATTTGTTAATGAGATCCTTCAAAGGATGACACTTTCATGTGAAGTCTTACTACTTTGTGTTTTTCATGGATGAGGAACATGCAAATGGCTGTGACTCAGGTGGCATCCAAGAGTTGCATAACATCTTGGATGCCCTCACCTTTTCTGGAGGGGAAAGGACCTTCTATCTGTGACTCGGGAACCTGTTTCCTGCTCACAGCTCCATACCTTTGCAGCCAGGCTGTGAAGGCAGCATTTTCCACATCCTTGGCTAATTAACTTTTTATCCCTGAAAGTGTCAGCATCCTCTGTGCAAAATAAGGTTACTATGAAGGCACAGGCACTTGGTTTTAAGCAGAAAGTTTGTTCCACGCTACTTCCTGGCTTCTACTACTTCATGTCTGCTTGGAAATGGGTTTAAAAAGCAGATTTTGGTCCTTTTTGAGTGATGTTTTGCTGATGTTGGATACAATGTCTTCTGCTTTGTCATGGTTTGACTCTGGCTAAAAGCCGAGAGCCCACACATAGATCTAAAATTCTCAGAGAAGGGAAAAAAAAAACCTCCGACTTTTGTGATAAGGATTACAAGCAACTGTTTATTAACTACTTCACACAAGCAAAACAGGCTCTAACTTAGAATGTTAAGAATTTACTACTACAACTACTACTAAAATCAGAGCTTAAGAGTTTAAGGGTGAGCAGTTTGATAGTTGTTACAGACACCTTCCTCCCCCCCACTCCTCCCTTTTAAGATCCTTCACCTTCCCCCAACAGCTCGGGAAGGCAGGTGTGTGTGTGTGGGGGGGGGGTTTACAATCAGAGATTTTCTTTGCTGCTGTTCAGAAGAGTGAGAGAGTCCCACCCCAGCTTTCCTCGTGGGGTCTTCTCCACGGAAACAGTCTGTTGCAAACTGCTTCTTAGTGGATTCGTTACTAACAACAGTTTTCCTGGTACTGTCGTCACGTAAATCACTTTACCATAGGTGCAGTCATTTCAGGTGCCGGCTGCTCAGCTGCCTCAGTGCTTCAGTGCTTCTCACGGGCCACCAGTCGTCCCAAGAAATGCTGCTCTGCTGCTCCAGCGTCTCTTCTTCTCACGGCCCACAGGGCTCCACCAGGCCCCTCTGCTCCAAACACAGGATCACAGCCTCTCTTTTCCGGCATGTCTCTGTTCCAGCGTGGAAAAATCTCCCAGTCTTTCCACGGGTTCACAGGCTGAAGAATCTTCGCCCCTATGATTCCTCACAGATTGCTGGGGCCCTATTCCAGTGTTTAAGGCATCTTCTCTTTCTCCTCTCTCTGACCTTGGTGTTAATCAAACTCCTCACCCTCCTGTCTCTTAAGCGGCCATGATGTTCTGCGCAGACTTTTTTTCTCTACTCCTTCTTAAATATGTTATCACAGAGGCGTTGTTGCCTGACCTTGGCTAGCTTAGAGCAGAGAAAAACTCTAGCAGCTTCTTAAAGAAGCCTCTCTCCTAGCCCCCCCAGCTAATAAAAACTCTGGTTACTTAAAACCACAACAGCTTGAAATATCCAAACCCTTCTTTCAAAACCACAGCACAGTGTCTGTCTTGCTCCAAGACAATATTCAGTGGTAATTAATCATGACTTAGTTAAGACACATTATCAAGATCTGTATTTTAAATGGGAAAACACCCAGATGAGCCCTCAGTGGTGCCAATAGTTGTTCCTGCAGGAATGGGATGGAGGATACTCTGGTTTGTGCTGGATAATTCAGGGCAGTGCCATGAGTGACATGGCAGCGCATCCTCTAGAATGGGGCCATGGTCGGGGGAAGGTTTGTACTGAGCTGTTGGAATTGAGATGCAGTTGTGGAAGTTTGGATAATTTTATGAGCATTTGAGTGGGAACTTGAGGGACTGAAAGAGCTGAGCGTCTTCAAGGCAAGGGGTTGTCCTGCTCTCCTTCCTTTTCATGAAAGGCGACAAAGCTGCTTCCTCACCTTCTACTGCTGGTTGATGTCTTGATTAGATTCCAGGAAGATGTTGATCACCACTGCCTTCATTAGAGGTGTCAGGAGAAATGTATTTATAGGCACAATATGTAAATGTTCCTCAAATTGCTAATTAATTACCTGGAACACAAACAATCCTAGAAGTGGCAGGTTAATTAGCACAGCTTCTCTCCAGTGGGGGTGGTCATGGCATTCCTGCTGGAGGTTTGGCACGTCTGGTGCCAAGTGGAAGGTTCTGGAAGTGTTGGAATATTTACAGCCTGGGAGAGGAGACTTGAGAAAAACAGCTTCTGCTGGTTCTACCACCAAAGGACTCTGGCAACTTGAATCTTGGGTTTGCCTCAATAATGTGAGCATTGCTGATGTTGAAGATGAGGGGAGAGGAGCTAGAATCTTAAAAATCCAAAGGGAGTTTGGGGCTTCATGTCTGAATAACTCTTTTCCAGTCTAATTCATGAAGTCCTACATTTTAACTGAAACCATAGTCTCAAAAAACAGTTCAAAATTCACACGGGAATGGAATACTTTCAAGTTGTTTCATCTTTTTTTAAAAAATGAAAATATTCCTGTGCGAAATTCCATGAAGATTTTTTCCTAAATTTAGTCTTAAAACTTCTCTTGTTGCTTCTTCCTCTTGCCTCAGCTAATCTCAGTTCTGTGGAAAACAAACTGATGTTTTTCTGTGTCTGGTGTGGACCAAAAAAATTCTGGACTGAAACAGGAAAATCTCTTCAGGGGAGGATAAAGAAGTCTGATATTAAATATGATTTTCAACCACAGTATTGAACCTAAATCTAAAACTCACAAATTTACCGTTTAGGAACAGGGCAAGGCTAAATATTATTGTCTCACCTGTAAGTTTAGCTGATCCTCTCTCGTGTTTCAGTTGATAAATGCTAATTTCTTGGCTTATAAAGAAATTTCAACACTATGAAAGGTTCCGAGTATTTCTAACTGCTTGTACTAAGGGTTAAATGTCTGCTTTTATACAGCAGTCAAAATTAACTTTACAATTTGCTTACAGTACCAGGATTCAGTTGAATTCCCATTATTAAATATTTTTCATCCTCCTGTATGCAGAGTTCTGTCTTAAATGCATCACAGGCATAATAGGAAAAATACAATTTGAAAAAAAGTATTGGAAAATAACATGAAATTTGAATGCTGCTGCATAGGAATGGTTAAAGGCAAGTTTAATCAACTTCTGAAGTTTAAGCACTTCTGAAGATATTGCAGCTTTTCTTGACTCATCCAGTGCTTTTTAATGGTCTTAAAAATTACTTTTGGTAATAGCAATTTTAGATGCTGCTTGGCATAGTATCATATTTTGATGTGCTTTACAGTGTTTTCAGACACAAGTATGATTTTAAAGACTCTTGTCAACTCCAAAACGGCTTGTAAAATGGGAAGTTATTTCAATTTAAGAGCATATTGCCTGAAAGAAGGATGGGTCTGCATTTTTCTGAAGCTGTAAAAACAAAATAGCAATGCACAGCACTTACAGGGCAATTTTCAAGTACCAAACCCTTTATAGATATTATATCTGTACAAAAAAAGAGAGGGAAGAATGGCAAAATAAAGCTGTGAAATAAATTATCCTTTCTGGGTGCATGTTCTGAAATGGAATGGGAGCTGTTATTATAATCTTTATTTGGTTTATGTCCCCTTTGTGCTCGATTATCCATCAGCCTCACACTTTGTCCAGTTAAAACCAATACCAACCTCAGATTCAGGCACAGCCAGATCATCTTTCACCTGAGGTTTCTGAGCTATAAATTTTAAAGTAGTGCTTAACTGTCATCCAAGCACAGAAACTCTGTAGGTTTAAGAAGCTTCATGAATGTCTTTGAATCAAACTCAAGTTGACTGTGGTTCCTTCCCAAATTCTGCAATTAGAGATTTCCATCAGGAAGAGCTGAAAATAGCCAGTGAAAGCCCTTCTTATGTTACTTTCAATACAGAGCAGTTGTAGTACAATGTAAAGGTCATGCCAAGCTTATCCCAAATTGCACAGCTGGAGTGCTGAATTCAGGCACACAGGAAACAAGGCTGGCATTTTCCCCCTAATTGGGTTGCTTAGATACTCAATTTAAATGTATGGTTCTATGTAGCTCTTTATTAGGGGGCCTCAGTCTGGAAATTGAGATATTTAGAGATTCGTTCATGACTTTTTTTCCATGCAAGTGTTTCCTGATGGATGGAAGTGGAGGTATGTCCAAGGGCTTTCAAAGGACTGTTTCCTTTATGAGCAATTGGGGCATTTCTGAGAGAGTGCATCCGGCAAAAGAAATACACGTTCAGGAAGATATAAATGTGAGATGCTTTAACTCAGCCACTGCCACAACCTGCTGAAATTCCAGTCCTTGCCTCTCCAATTAACACAGCGGAGAACATGTTCTTGCTTTCCCTGCCTATCACCAGCTCCCCAGAACTTTGCTGGGAGTTTCAGTCTATAAAAACCCACAGGCTGGAAGTGTCACTGTGTGTGTTTGACATGCTGGTTTTGTGAGTGACAGAGTTGTCTTGAACCAGCCTTTCTCAGTAACTGGTCCCATCACCAGCCACCACAGCAGGTCACCACTGCCCTCGTGACACTTGCTGTTGTGGCAGCATTTTAGGAAATGAGTGCAGGTGTCACACATGTCACACATCACACATGTCCTGTATGTGGCACACACACTCTCTTTAATTCCAGCCAGTAATCAGGAAGAAATCCAGTGTCGTTTTCCTTAAATGATGACTTAATAATTTCTGGTTTAAAATGGGCACAGTGTTATCAGTGACTCAGGCCTGAGAGCTGAACTCCGTGGTTCTCACTTTGTATCTCCAAGACTTTTATATGAGTGTTTTATGGGTTTAAGGAGTGTGGGGAAAATGCTTTAAATACGTTAAAATTCCAGAGTAGTTTGGGTTGGAAGGGACCTTAAAGAGCATCCTATTCCACCCCTTGCTGTGGGTAGGGACACCTTCCACTATCCCAGGTTGCACCAAGCCCTGTCCAGCCTGGCCTTGGATGCTTCCAGGGATGGGGCAGCCACATTTTCTCTGGGCAACCTGTGCCAGGGCCTCACCACCCACACAGGGAACAATTTCCTTTTAGCCCATTCAGATCCTGGAAGGTGCTGTGAGGTCTCCACACAACCTTCCCTTCTCCAGGATGAACAGCCTCAATTCTCACAGCCTGTTCCCATTTTTTACTTTCTCACTCCTCTTTCACAAGCTCTTTTGTTCTTTCCCTCTCACCGTGGATGGAAAAAGTCACGGTTGAAGAGAACAAGCTTGAAATTAAGGTTGTTGCTGAATGTTGAGTGTTGGTTTTACTCTCACTAGAGCAGAATGAAAATGCTTATAAATGCAAAATGTAATAAATTCAGACTTTTAGCTCTACTTTAGGTACTAGAAAACTCCCCTCTACTCACTCAGGCTTTTCTCAGACTCTGCTCCCACTCTTTGGAAAATAGCTTGGACTCAGGATTTTTGTGGTACCAAACAACTCGTCATTGCCTCCTTCTGCCGGAGAAATTTCCAGTGTTTAATATTGAACTACCCAAGGTTTTTTCTGTAATCACATCCATACCAAATTAAGTGGCTTTAGTGGCTTCTTGAAGAATTTTCCATATTGCCATCTGTGTTATTGACAGCATGTAGTCCCTGGAGTCAATCAGAAACCTGAACTCACTATAAATTATTGTTGGCTGCAATATTTAGGGCTGATAAAGTGGTTTATTGAAGGTACAGAGGGTAGAGGGGGTCAGTAGGGAATGGTTGGGTGCTGCACCATGATGAGATGGTACCATGTGAACAAGCCAGGTTCAAATTAAATTTGCGGCAAGATGTTGTGGATACTGCACACTTTTATGGATTCAGGAAGAGTTTGGACAAATTAAGAGAAAGCAAAAATAATCTAAGAGTTAACACTGTATTTTCTGCCTCAGGGAGCAGCCCAAGGAAAGTAAGGGATTGATGCTGAGGAGAAATGGAGCTTTCCACAATTACTGACAAGGTTTAGGGTCTGACCCTTGTTGTCGTTACAAATTAAATAATGAAATTTTACTCTGGCAACAAATAAAATTATTTCCTGTGGTAGCTAGTGGGTGGAACTTTATTAGATAAAAAATATTGAGGTTGGGCTGAGCATCTGCTGGGAACTGAGTCAGGTTTTTGAGACGGCCAGTTGCGCTCCCTGTGACTGTTGAAATAAAACCAAACAAAACTACTTATTTGACTATATAAAAGCAAAGTTGAATACAAGATAAATTGTAAAATAACTCAGAGTAGTGATAGGGTGTTTCTGTAACAGCTGGAAGAAGGGTTGGTGATGAGCATATTGAAGTGGATTTATTTTCCAGTTTAATTTTAGGAGCACTCAGGAGGAGATAACAGTTATTTCACAGAGTCCTGTCCCCAGGAAGGTTGCATGTTAGTTTTCCCAGGAAGGTTCAGGTTAACTGTTTGTTTTCCAGGTGAGCATGTTCTCCCTGCAGGGCACCTAATTTTTTGTGCCAAGGTAAAACTCTTCTGCCTTTGAAGAGGTAGGACTAAGTTATTGAACTCTTTTCCAAGTTGTGCTCTGTTACTTGGAATACAAATCCCCTTCCAAGTGTTGCCAGGAAACTGTTTTTGTTAAAGTCACTTAAATTTTTAGGGCTTGGTGGGACAAGCTATTTTTATTATTAAACTGTGAGGCAGCTGATGTGACCTTGCAGCCATATGACCATATGGCCCTCTTCAGACACTGCTCTCAGCTAATTCACATGGTTTGTTTAGCTGAATTTAGGGATATAGAAAGCATTGAATGGTCCCTTTGGGTTTCCAGCAACTGTGTTTAGTAGGAGGAGGTTCCAGATGATCCAGTTCAGGGACACCCTCCACTGTAGACTATCTCCTCTGAGGTGTCTTTAGAGCTCTTGGTGTTGCATATTGGTTCCCCCCACTGGAATTTTGTTATTAGCTATTCCAATAACATTTTCATTTTTATGGATAATTCTGTTTGCTTCACCTGCAAAGATGAAGCAGAGAGAAGTCCTCCAAGTAATGGAAGTGCTGGATGCGATAAGAGGGCAAGGGGAAAGGAGGATGGTCAGGCAGAGAGATGATTATTCAAGTTGTTGTGTTTGTTCCTGCTTGGGCTGTTTGACCTTGCCTAGCGTCTTCCCCGGGACAGTGATTGAGGGTTTCCTCTGAGCCACCTCATTAAAAATAATTAGAAATTAAAAGAATGAAAATTAGCCATCAGAAAACAAATAGAGCTGAGCCTTGACACTGTTACATGAAGAGTTTGTTAAAGAGGTTTTCACTTTGCTGCCAAGGAGACAGACCCTGGATTTACCTGCACTTGCCTCAATCATGGAAATGTAAAGCAAAAGCAGTAGTTAGAGCAGCAAAGTTAATGAGGAACATAAATGCTTTTCTGCAAGCTTTTAGGAAAGCCTTCAGAGCTTGTTGTTTAATGAATTGCCCTCTCTGGAAGGTTCCTGGGGCAAGATGAGGGCACTGCTACCTCAGGGTTACGGTTGTCAGTGTTGCTGCTTAAACATAAAACCCACCATGAAAACTGTAGGTAGGGAAGCCCGTTTATGTAGTGCTTTTTCTTTTTTCAAGTGTGTTTGATTTATCATTGTTCGGCTTGGAAGACTACTCCATTATGCCCAGGAATTTCAAGGACAATTTGCCTTTTTTTTTTTTTTTTTTTTTTAGAAAGTTGGAGCAGATGCATGTTCTGGTAGTAAATTCTGGTAATCATCTGTAGTGTGAAGTTGGCGGAAGTCAAATAATGGCTAAAAGAGTTATACCCAGGCTCACAAACAGACATGGGGCACTTTTCTGTTCTCCAGTTTTAAAATCTTGTGTAAATATTTCTTTCATAATTCAACTTTGGAGCTATGATTGCCTGTGCTTGTTTATGTTCAATAAAACAATCTTACTGCTGAAATAATTTTTGTTGAGGAACAATTAGAAAAAAAAAACACTTGAGAAAAAACTTGAGAGAACTTGAGACCCTTTGGAGCGAGTCTGGAGGAGGCTCCAAGGGTTTCAGCTTGTCTGCTCTGGGAGCCAGTCTGGGAGAGCTGGGGATGTTCACCTGAAGAAGAAAGGGATCCAAGGAGACCTTGAAGCCCCTTCCAGTGCCTAAAGGGGATCCAAGACAGCTGGAGAGGAACTTTGGACAGGGGACTGGAGGGGATGGGACAAGGGGGAATGGCTTCCCACTGCCAGAAGACAGGGTTAGATGGGATATTAGGAAGAAATTCTTGGCTGTGAGGGTGGGGAGGCCTTGGCACAGGTTTCTGAGAGAAGCTGTGGCTGCCCCATCCCTGGAAGTGTTCCAGGCCAGGTTGGGCTTGGAGCAAACTTGATCCAGTGGAAGGTGTCCCTTTTTCGTGCCTCCAGCAATTCCCATCACATCTGGCTTTTGTCTGGTTTTACAACACAGTGCATGAGTTTGTCTTATTGAGATGTTATTGCTGCTTATTGATTGTATTTCGTGAGGTAAAAAAAAAGGTACCACCTCTATTTACACCATGTGACTCATCTTTAAGTTTTTTTATTAAAATTATTGTCTCCCTTTGAATTGGAATTTTGTGAAATTTTAAATTTGTCTGCCTGTTGATGAATGTGAAACTAAGGCAGTGACTTTAAATTTAGCTCTTTGATAAGGGGATACAGAAGTGACAGGTATCTGAAACTGCAGTCTGAGATTTGGCCAGTACTGACATGGTGGAAATCATGTGAAATAATGTGAAATAATCTTTAAACTATGGAGTGAAACTTTGTGTTCCTTCATGAATCTGTTGTTGGTACCAGGAGGGTAATCCACAGCAGGTTTCCTACTTCTTATCCTGTTAGGTTTATTTTTTTTTCTCCTCCACTTATAGAAGCAGTTCTGGCTATTACTCTAATTTCTTCTTTTCACTTGATTTTATCTCATAATAAATTTTATTGCTTCACCTGCTCACACTTGCAATAAATCCTCTGCAAGTTGCTGAATTTCACTGTACCCTCTGCCTTTCCTCTGAGACACTCTAGATGCGGATTTGAATGGACACTCACTTTAAATGTACTGTGCAACTGCTTTGATTTTAGTGTCAGAAATTCCGATGTGTTTGATGGAAAACCAACTTTGGAAAAAGGCTGCTAACATGTGCTGTCACTTATAATTTTGATTATTTTCTTATTGAAAATAGAACTAGAAGTTGTTTTGATTTGGGTGAACTTTTCACTGGGACACCTGGCAGGGAGAAAATATCATGGAAATGATGAGGGAAGAAGCTCAATGAGGTTTTTTTTAAAAAAAAAAAGATTATTCTTTTGATAAGGTATAAAAATAAATAGCGGGGCAGTTCCTGAAAAAACAAACTTCTGCTGAGACTCTGTCATTGAACCTCTTTGCCCTAATGAAGAATTTGTTTGAAGGGTCATTCATCCAAATCCTGAACCTCCAGAAAACTATAATATGCGTCTCTTGAATAAAGTTAAGTTATTTTTGTTATGATTCTGGAATTTTTATAGCGTCCAGTGAAAAAAACTAAGAGCAGGAGGGGAAAAAAAGTCCTTATTTCATGTAGATACTGCAAACATTGCTGATCTTCCCACACAATGTGCTTGTAGGAAACCACAATGATATGAAAATGTGGTTTTTCAGATGATTTATTTGTTCTGTTAGTGCCTTCAAAACAAAAGGTTTGAAATAAAATAATGGTTAATTTAATTAAAAAAACCCCCACAGAAAATACTGAATTGTTATGTATTAAACTAGAGCACATAAAAATGAATAGATAGGAAGAGTTCATTCATTAATAACTTTATTTAGGCTGCCTGAGGACACTTTGTGAAATGGTTTAGTGGGCATAGTGAGATTAGGGCAAAGTTGGGCTTGGTGATCTTGGAGGTCTTTTCCAACCCTAATGATTCTATGGCAGCAAACCGAGTGGGGTGAATCTCCACCAGCAGAATCCCTGATATGAGTGGGTACCCCCCCCCAGCTCTCTGATGTGTCAATTTCTGTCGAGGGAGGGGATCCTGCCCTCTGCTCAGCCCTGGGGATGCACATCTGCAGTGCTGTGTCCACCTCTGGCCTCCTCAGCACAGGACAGACATGGAGCTCCTGGAGCAGGGCCAGCAGAGGCTGCGGAGATGCTGAAGGGATGGAGCATCTCTGTGCCAGGAAAGGCTGAGGGAGCTGGGGCTGTTCAGCCTCCAGAGGAGACACAGAGAGGGCACCTCCTCCCTGTGTGTCAGTGTGTGCAGGGAGGGGGCAGAGGATGGACCAGGCTCTGCTCCGTGGGGCCCCGCAATGGGACAAGAGGAACGGGCAGGAGCTGATGCCCAGGAAGCTCCACCTGGACAGGAGGAAGAACTTCTTCCCTGTGCGGTGACCCAGCACTGAAGAGGCTGCCCAGAGAGGATGTGGAGTCTCCCTCATTGCAGATATTCCAGAGCCCTGTGGACACAACCCTGTATCTTGTGCTCTATGAATTCCAGCATTGTTCAGGCTGTCCATCACTATTAGCAGCCTCAAGGAATGCTGTGCTCCCAGGCCTTCCCTGTGATGTTCAGAGGTTTGGTCTTGCAATTGAGCTCGTGAGTGAGAACACAAAGCTGTAGGAAATCGCAGTCCTGCAGAGGTGTCCTTCAGGGATTCCACCCAGATGGAGATGTGGACAAATGCTTCACTGTTCTGATCTCCTTTCACGGGCCTGGGCTGTTCTGGGGGAATTACAGTCTATATCGAGCTGCAGTAGGATTCCTTTGAAGCTGATGGATGTGGGTTTTTTTACCATAAGCTGGGAAATAACATTTACCTGAGCTTGGTCTTGGGTTTAATTTCACAGATGGTTTTCTCTTGAGATTTGTGTGTAAAGTGTTTAGACCTCTAAAGAAAAACCCAAAACAGTGATACTTGAGTGTTTGTTCCTCTGGCCAGAACCTAATTAGTTGCCATTTTATACAAATGAATGATGGGGACATGGGTCAGAAGAGCCTCTAAATGCCTTTAAAAGCAAGTATTGCCATCTCACAGTCCTGTGTGCTGAAATGGGAAGAGGGATGTTTGTCTCTTATCTCACTGTGGTACTTTCACACTGTTGGAAAATGAAAAGTGCTTCTTAATTAACTTTTATTTCTGTGTTTAAAGGGAGTAGTGTTTTTCTTCTGCTAAATGTAGAAAAGCTAATTGTGCCCAAAATACATCCCATGTGGTATACATGCTTTTATGTATTTTAAGGCTACACCTATGCATTTGGTACTCTGCATGTACTGCTTTGTGTCTTTGAACCTCTGAGTAAACCAACAAACTCTTACTTATTTTCTTTCGTTATTCTGCTCTGCTTCCATTGATGACTCTAAACTTTTGACTCCAGACTGGCAATATGAGGGTAAGATGGCAAAATACGACTTCCTGAACATTGCTTGTCTGCTTTCGAGTTGTGTTTTCCTTAGAACCTGATCTAAATTCTGTTCACTATGTAGATCCTTTTGTTGCAATTAAAATCAAATTACATTTGTTTCTGTTGTGAAGTTTTAATTATGATTTATACCTTCATTCTTTTGTTATGTCTTCGCGTTAAATTACCTGACAGACCCTGATGGGATCTCTAGAGCAAAACATGAGGAGGTTCATTAGTGTGGCTGTCAAACTGTGTCATGGTGGCCTGTGACAACAGTCCTTTCCTGTGAGGGTGCAAAGGCCCTGGCAGAGGTTGCCCAGAGAGGTTGTGGACTCCCCATCATCCCTAGAAGTGTTCCAAGCCAGGTTAGACGTGGCTTGGAGCAACCTGGGATAGTGGAAGGTGTCCCTGCCCATGGAAGGGGGTTGGAATGGTATGACCTTTAAGGTCCCTTCCAACCTAAACCATCCCGTGATTCTGTGACTTGGGGTGTGTTCATGACATGGAAAGGAAGGGTGACATAACACAGAACAGAACAAAGCATAAACAGTTTTTGCTGTTTGTTTTAAATGTGGATTATATCTGAGATGTCACATCCTTTGTCATCACATTATCCCTTGCTTTCTAAAGTGTCTCTGAGTAAGGGATAAGCAAACAGCTCAGATTTTGATGTTCTGTGAGAGTAACTTAACTGATAGCTGTAGCTCATATATATACGTCACATTGAAATGAATACTTTAATATGCCAAATGCGCTGACTTAAAAAAACCCTGCAGCAAACCCTTCCAGATCCTGCTTTTGGGATGAGAAATGACTTTTCTTTTCATCTTTATAGATTGCAAGTTGGCCAGAACAGGTCCTCCAGCCACAATAGTTCCCATTGATGAGGAGAGTCGAAACGGTGAGTGCCCCCAAAATTATTTATAATACAGCTGTCATTGTTGCTTTCCTGTTCCCATTGACATAAGAAGTTAGATGGTATGTTACAGAGGACAAAGTTCTGCTCAGTCTTTGGTTTGGATGTGGTTAGGTAAAGCTGAAACCCTACTCTGCAGCTTGATAGGAGTGTTAACTTTCAGTCTTCTGGGTTTATGATTTGGCTTTTGGAAGGTTGCTCTCTGGTTTGCTCTGAGGTGAATCACATGAGTTTGGACACCTCTGAAATGGCAGAACTTTCATATATTCATGGGAATTTCAAAAGACACGGAATGACCTTTTGTTTTAATTGTTATTTTAATTCTCTTGTCACATTGTACACTTCGCAGATTGTTCATCTGTGGTCTCAGTGTTGCATTTATGCAGAATACTGTGATGGGATGAAGTGCTTTACCCTGTTAGAATCAACTGTTACTTCTCATATTGTTACTACTTTTCCCTGCTTTTTATTTCATGATTTTATTCTTTTTTTAGCCTTGTAAGGTAGGCATGGTTTTGTGCTTTGTGTGGTTATGGTTTATTATATGAAATGGTGACCAAAGTCATGCTGGTGAAACCTTTCTGCTGTTATTCTTGGAGGAACTGCTTGCTGGTGGAGTTTCTCAAGGTCAAATGGATAAAACTAAGCAGTTTTCCTGATTAAAAAAACCCAAAACACCAAGTGTTAATACACCTGTGTGCTGAAAAACTCTTGTACTGGAGTGGCTGTTGAAGCAGGCTGACTTCTTCCTCCTGTGGTGTTTTTTTCTTGCAATCCTGAGTGTCCAGAGAAGGGCTGATAAGATGGTTTTGCTCTTTTAATGTCATGTGTTGGTTCTTGGCAAGTTGCTGTTGTATCCCAATGTGTGTGTCCACTTCCGGTTGTGCGATCCCTTTGGCAGTTTTGGCAGAGAATGACCCCTGTCACTTTCTGCTTTGGTGACCAGAGCTCATCTCTCATCCTCCCTTCTCGTGAGAAGATGGGTCTGTATAAACAGTTAGGGGTTATAAGTAAGTCAAAACAGCTTTTCCACCAAGAAGTCTTTGTAAAAAAACATGAAGTTGTAGATTTCCCATCCCTGGAAGTGTCCAAGACCAGGTTGGATGGGGCTTAGAGCAACCTGGGAAAGTGGAAAGTGTCCCTCTCCATGGCTGGGGGTGGAATGAGATGGGCTTTAAGGTCCCTTCCAGCTCAAAGGGGTGACTATATCTATGTGTGTGGGAATTAACTGGGATAGTTTATCAACAATAATTTCAAATAATTTGCTATTCAGTCCTAAAATTAGCACTGTAGAGTTGAATTTGTGTCCCATGATATACAACATTCCCAGTGACCAAACAAACTTTATATGGGGATTGGTAAGAGATGCAGAGAAACAAACCACCTAATTTTGTTCTAATCTGTAAAAATATGTTTCTAGATGACTTGAAGTATGAAATCTAATCAGCTTATTTTACCTCTTGCACTGCACTGTAGCTGTCAAAGCTCTGTTGGTGATGTTGCAGCGTCTCTTACAAGGTTTTGGAATGAAGATCTCCAAACAGCAGCCGAGTTAACACCTCTGTGTGGCATTTCATTCCATCCAGTGCACAAAATCATGGAGTTCTGGCAGGAGAATAAACACAAATTCCTCTTTAGAAATAAATATTCAGTTCCACTGTATTGGATGTTGTTTGGGGCATACTGAGTTCACACATTTCCAACTCACAGAGAGTCAGAGACCAGCAAACCTCATAGAATAAAAGTATTTTCCAAAATAACTGTTGCTTGTTTTCACGATGGGCTACCCTTTAAGTACCTTTAAGTACCTGTAGCTTTTCCCGTCCAGATGAGCATCCTGAAATTCTCAGAGGCTTTGGATCTGTAGGAAGGGTTTTTAATGGAAAGTAGACTCTTGGCAAAATTGAAATTGCTAAATATGACTGATTAAATTGGAATGTAGAGTTTGGGGGAGAGGAAATTAATTAATTAATCTGAGTGAATTGCCATAATACGTGGAAGGATCTGAACTGGTGTCTTGGAGTGGCATTCCATAGCAAAAATTCCATAGATAGGAATATTTTGCTTGTGTTCTTACCTATCCTAGGGAAACCAGTCAATTGTATTGTGCTTTGATTTTATTTTGGTGGGGGTTTTTTTGTTTCTTTCCTATGCTCTTATGATGGTTTAAGTGCTCTAATGAAAAGTGGGATGTCTCCCCAAATGACTTGCTCTCCACACATAAATTGCTGCGTTTATTGGGAATGTTTGGTATTCATGCTAACACAGGGAGTTTTGAGAATGCGCTTTCATGGCTGTAGGTGGGTTGGGTATTATTTTTGTATCTTTTCATCTCCCTGCTCTCTTGGCAGCAATCTTTTTTCAGCCTGACTTCCCAGGGAGGCAGAGGATGTGTGATTGCTCTACAAATCCCCATCAATAACTCCCTATGGAGAGGGATTAATGGGAAATGGGGCACAAATATGCAGGAAACAAAGCTTTGGGTTGTTTTGTCTTTTTCCCACTGATACTATTGGACCAATTTCTTTTGAGTGTAATTGTATGTAATGCTGGAAGAATGGAGCTGATTGCCAAGACACATTGACAATGTCACCACAAATTTCCGTGCTGTGCCAAACATTTTAACTTGTTTTTCAGGGACAATTGACAGGGATTGAAGAAAATGTCTCTAGAGGCACAAAAGCTGGAGCCTCTCTGCTGAGCCAGGCTTAGTGTACTAATACATTTCTTAAGGACTGTGTGTGGTGCCTCTGAACAGTCATTACTTAATAAAATGTTCAGTGGCTGCCAGTGTGGGGTGGAAATGAGCCTTAGGAAGAGGGAGGAATCCTCTCTCCCTCTTCTGCATGGATCCTGTGCTGTTCCAGCCCAGCTGCCTTAAGACATTTTGCCTAAGAAGCATATATTATTTAGTAAAAGAAATTTTCTGATCTGGAAAGTTGCTGTGGCTGAATATGGATATGTCAAGAGTTATGACTTGAAGTTCTTTTCCTGTTTTTTCCCCCTTGTTTCAGGAAAAGGCTGAATTACTGACTGCAAGGTGCTTTAGTGTCTTAATTTCTTCAAATACAAATTTGCTACAGATATTGTCTGTGATATTCCTCCTGTTTGGAAGTTATCTGATTTCTTTATTAATTTCTTTGTTTTCTGAAGGTGCCATCAAGGCCATGTAATTGGTTTAAAACACCATATAATTGTATTAACGACATAGTAGGATTAGGTGAGATATTGGGAAGAAATTCCTGCCTGTAAGGCTGGGGAGGCCTGGAACAGGTTTCTGCAAGAAGCTGTGGCTACCCCATCCCTGGAAGTGTTCAAGGCCAGGTTGGATGGGGCTTGGAGCAACCTAGCATAGTGGAGGGTGGAACAAGATGAGGTTTAAGGTCCCTTTCAACACAAACCATCCTGGAGTTCTATGGTAATGTATTATTTTGCATCCTGGTTGTTGCTGAGTTCTAATTAGTGGTATTGGAGTCTGCAGCAATTAATCCTGGTGTTTGGCCCTATAAAGTCTTAGCAGGAAGAGCAGGCTGGGATGCCTCAAACTTGCTGATGTGTCCTGTGTGTTGTGAAAACTGTTTTGACATGTGTGTGGCCAAACCATGGCTGTAAAAACCAAGAGGATTTAGAAGACTTGAGTAGAATTTTGCCAAGTCATATACATCAAATTAAAAGCTCACATCTATTTTATAGACTGACAACCAAAAGAGTGCATTGAATCTCCTGCTTTCCCTTTTTTCTTAGGAAAAACAGCAGTGGGAAGGAAAAGGAGGTAAGGACCATCTTGTGGTAGTGTAGACATGTCTGCGAGACCTCAGTGCTGGAAGGAACAGTGTCAGCCTGGTGAAAGCTGTTTCCATGGATTTTCATGTGGAGTATGTAGCTCTGTTGGTCTGCTACATCTTTCTGTCATGTTGTACAGAGGTGTTAGAACTTCTAAAGTTATATATTTGTGTATATAGTGTGGCCACAGGCCCAGGGAAGGGCCTGTCCTCTGAGTGCCATGTCCAGTTCTGGGACACATTGAGGGGCTGGAGCATGTCCAGGGAAGGGAACTGAGCTGGGAAAGGTGCTGGAGCACCAGGAGCAGCTGAGGGAGCTGGGGGTGCTCTGCCTGAAGAGAAGGTGGCTCAGGGGAAACCTGTCTCTCTCCAACTCCCTGACAGGAGGGGGTAGCTGAGGGGGGAAGGGTGATCAGGCTCTGCTCCCAGGGAACAAGGAATGGAATGAGAGGAAACAGCCTCAAGCTGTGCCAGGGGAGATTCAGGTTGGACATGAGAAATGGCTTTCTGAAAAGGATGGTCAGGCATTGGAAGGGGCTGGCCAGATGGAGTCTCCATCCCTGGAGGTGTCCAGGGAAGGACTGGATGTGACACTCAGTGCTCTGGGCTGAGTGACAAAGTGGGGAGATTGAGTCCAAGCTGTGCCCAGTCTTGAAAGTCTTTTCCAACCTTAATGATTCCATTATATTCTTTATTTTTTCTCTTATTGTCTTGAATTTTAAACCAAAAGATTTTCACCTATTACTTCCTAGCATTAAAAAAATCAGCTTTATGCAAGAAAAATAATGTTGGTTTTATCATTTCACATGCTTCTGAGAACAGAATTTCACAACTTTGGGACGTATATGTAGATGTGGAAAGGGAAAGACTGTGAGTTTGTATTGACTTGTCTTTATTTCCCCATAAGGGCAGTTTGAGGAGTCTTTACATTTTTCTTTAACTTGGTGCACTATTTTTCTCATAGCTGTTAACAATTGCATTTCTATAATAGAAACAGTGAAATTATTAGTTTATATGTTATCATTCGTGTGAAATGTTTCCAGGGAGAAACTGCTTCAGTTGATTTCTAATCTAGTTTATGCTATTGCCTATGTGCCTTTGTGTCCACACATAGACTTTTCTCACACGTTTAGACAATCTTACAGCTCCCTGAAATGTTTGAGTGTTTTTGATCAGCTTTTGACCATTCTTTCCAAATACCTTCACCAATCTGGTTTCTCTGGCAATGGAGATGTGGTGTGTCGTGTGTATATATAGGTTAAGGTATTGCAGACAAGAAATATTAGTATTTCTTGGATACTGAGGATTGCAGCCCAGTGATATCAGGAGATGGCTGATGTGACTGTGGCCCCAAGTGTTAGCGGTGTTTTGCTCCATCTCTGTGTGCTGATGCCACGCTGGGGTCATTGATACCAGGTCTAAGCAAGTTAGATTAGCCAGCAATACAGATCTGATCTGGATCAGGCCCAGACACGTAATAACATCTGCTAAAATTAGGGCACACTGTGGAGTTTATTCTGGCTTTGCTTTTATATAGCAAGAAAGGTGATACATTACATCTAATAGCTGCCAGGTTAAGTAACTTCTGTCACATATTGTTATGCTTGTAAAATGTTTTGGACAAATTCTAACATGAGGAGTGGATTTGCGTTGATTTGTGTGGCCACGTGGCTGCTGCTGGGGGCTGAACACTGAACTTACCACATTAGAGTCTCTACAGATGAGCCCTGTCTGCCCATAGCTAGGCTGATTTGGGAGCCTGGGAGTTTCCTATGGATGCTGCTGCAGGAGAAGGACTTGCAGATGCTGGTGGGGGAGAGGTGGACATGGCCCAGCCCAGAAACCCCCTGTGCCCTGGGCTGATCCCCCAGCGTGGGCAGCAGAGGAGGGGGGGATTCTACCCCTCTGCCCCCTCAGGTGGGACCCCACCTGCAGAGCTGCCTCCAGCTCTGGGCAACCAGCACAGGAAGGATATGGAGCTGCTGGAGTGACTCCAGAGGAGGCACCAAGATGATCAGAGGGATGGAGGAGCTCTGCTGTAAGGAACGGCTGGGAGAATTGGGATTGTTTAGCCTGGAGAAGAGAAGCTCTGGGATGACCTATTTGTGGCCTTCTAGTGTCCTGAAGGGAGCTGAGGAGAAGGATGGAGAGTGACTATTTCCAAGGGTGTGGACTGCTAGGACAAGGGGAAATGGCTTCATGTTGCCAGAGGGCAGGGATAGATGGGATATTGGGAAGAAATTCTTCTTTGTGAGGGTGGTGAGGCCCTGTCACAGATTTCTGAGAGAAGCTGTGGCTGCTCCATCCCTGCAAGTGTCCAGAGTCAGGCTGGAAAGGGCTCGCAGTAACCTGGGATGGTGGAAGGTGTCCCTGCCCATGGCAGGGGTGGAAGATGATGGTCTTGAAGGTCCCTCCCAACCTAGTCCATTTTGTGGCTTTGTGATAAGTGCTGGCTCTAGATCTGGATTGTTCAGGGCATTCCCATGCCATTTAGGAGTATGTTGGTTTGACTTGGAGAAAGGGGTTACTCTGGGTCATAGAAATCCACTGGGAACACTCCAGGAAGTTTTTGTGATAGCATCAGGAAGGGATTTACTGGTGGCTTCTGCACTCAGCCCAGACAAGTGCCAGGATATCAAGAGACACCAGTTGTAGCTGACTTAGTTTATTCTTCTGGTGGAACTTTTCTAAATTTTCTGGTCCAAGTACTGTCCTTAAGTTTCTCTATAATGGAGGAAAATTGTGTGTAGGTTAATAATGTACTTGGAGCCTGTACATGTTTCTTTGTCATGTGTTGCTTACTTGATACGTATAAATTTCTTCTTTATGTTCACAGATCCAGCCAATTAAGACTAAGGATGATTTGGTCTTAATTACCTGTCCCAAGAAGCATTATTAAATGCAACAGCAGGAACGTTATCAGAGCATAACATGTTTGTATTTCAGAGAAGGGTAAATAGCCTGGAAGAGAAGCGCTGCTGCTCTTGTCAGGGGAGAAGGCTGAGTTGAGAGGAGGTGTAAGATCTAGAAGTTGAAAAATTCTTTTACTCAACTATAGGTGTCTTCAATTAGTTGAAATATGGAATGTTTGGTTTTATAGTATTTGTAGTTGTCTTCCCATTGTTTGTGTCAGCAGTTGGTTCATGTTTAGGCTCAACTTGCTGCCTTCAGGTGCTTCAATCAAAATGCACACTAGGAAGTATTGCTTTTTCCCTGGTAGCTTGATGTAGTTTATAAATTCATGAGATGGGAAAAGAGGCCTAAATTGATGGAAATTATTTTGGTTTGATTCAAATGTGTTTTTTCATTTCTGTTCTTTAAGTTTTGGTATTAAGGATTTCATTGGGAAGTCATAAATCCATGTGGTATCTAATGTGATTTTTATGCCACAGATTGAAGTTCACACTCACGTGTTTTCATGTAGGACAAATGTATAAAGGCTGAATAAGCTGTAAAATGGATCAGCTTATTATTCTACTTGTATTCATCAGCTCATCACCAGTACTTGAACAGAGCTTTTGTTCATCATCTCTACAATTCTTCTCTTTCAGTATTTTTTTTTTCATTTATGTCTTTCAAGGAAAAAAATCAAAGGGCCAAAAAGCAGGAAATAATTTGGAATGGAAGTAGAGAAGAAAAGCTGCCCTTTTAGGAACTGATTAATTCTTAAGAGTAGAAAATAAAGTCAGTCATAGAGTTGGAAATATTTAATTGGTTTTGTGCTGTCGGCTGTCTAGAAATACATCCTGACCTGGTACTGGTGCTCTTGAAGGAGGTAAAATAGTCCTTAAATTATTGTCAGAGAAGGGAGGATTTTGCCCTTTTTTTCATCACTAAGTGTCTCATCTGCCTCTGTAGGTTCCTAGGGCTTGTGTGTGGCCATCAAAGCTCCTGGTTTTCACTGTGTTCTCAGGAAAGACATGTTTAGGTGTCACAGTTGAAGATGTGTCTGCTGGGATAATTCTTGGAGAACCCACGGGCCCAAATTCAACTAGTGTTTGGATTCTGTTTTTCCTGGCTGTGATGTTTAAAATGACAAGAATTGGGAATTTAATTCCTTTTTGGGATAGGTGCAATTGTTGTGAGTCACAATTCTGCTCCATAGTGCTGAGGCCTTTTCAAAATGTGTTTGGGATTTCCTTTTTGAGTGTAAATTTGCCTCAGAGTGACTTGGATTTTTCTGAACTACTCATCTAGGACAGTTCGGGTATTCAGAATAAATCATGCAAATTAGAGAACACAATCCTTTCGTATTCCTAGGGTGTCAGTTTACCTTTGCCAATGTAGAACTGCATATTTCCACTAATTATTTCTCCAACATAATTTTGAAACATCATATGTTGTTTTAGTAGTAATGTTCTTTGACTGTTTTCTCCTTCATAGTCCCAGTAAGGCAAGAATTGGAGGATTTAATACATCCTAAGCCTGTTTAAAACTGGTTTTTCCTCTGGGGAGTGTGAGGTCATGGTTGTGATGGTGCTGCTGTAGAAATTGCCAAAAATGTGATCTCATGCTTTGTGTATCACTTTATTTTTGGAGTATGAAACAGAGCCCAAAGCAGGAATATGGGGCTGATGGATATGTGGGATCCTGGCTCAGCCACCTCCTAGGACAGGTCAGGCTGCCTCTGTCCTATGGCAGTGTGAATGTGGTGACTACCACGGAGATCTCCCAGTGCCAAGAGCTCTGGTCTCCTCTCCAGCTGCTGGCAAAGGTCTGACACTAATGTCAGAGCAAATGGATCTTCTGCTCCTTGAGGAATGGTCTTCTCTGTGAATTCTTTGTCAAACAATGGGGTTCCTGCCCCGTGGCTCAGAATCCACTTGTCCTTCCTCATTCAGCTCATGTGGGTGCTCTTGTTCCAGGAAGCCCTGGCTCTGCTCATTCTTGGGAGCTTCAGCTGCTCCATCCAGGATCAGCTGTTCCTGAATGCTCAGGCTCCACTGAGATGAATCAACTTGACTCTCAAAATTCACCTGTTGTTCAACTCAGTGCTGTGTATGAAACGCCAGAATGGTTTGGGCTGGAAGTGACCTTAAAACTCACCCAGTCCCACCCCCTTGCCATGGGCAGGAACACCTTCCACTATCCCATGTTGCTCCAAGCCCTGTCCAACCTTGCCTGGAACCCTTCCAGGGATGGGGCAGCCACAGCTTCTCTGGGCAACCCGTGCCAAGGCCTCACCACCCTCACAGGGAAGGATTTGTGCCTAATATCTCATCTGAATTGGAGCCACTTCAGTTATTTTCCAATTCCAGTGAACACCAGGGGACATGTTTAACAGTGTGAATGGATACAAATCTGGTCTTTTCTCTACTGTGTCAAAAAAATTCCCAGCCTTATCTTGTTGGAGAATGAAGCGTTTGATTAAAATGGACAGAACTAAACTAAAAATGAAAACTCACTGTACCAAAGGGCTGTGGAACTGCTGAAAAAGAAAAGGATTGCAGTATCCACTCAGCATGATGTGGAGGATGGTGCCCAGGCAAAGGTGCCCTCCCTGCTACCCTCTTTAGCACAACAGGAATAAAAAGACTCTATAGGAAATCCATTAAATGAGAAATTGAATGATTGTGTCACCCTATGGACAGTTCTTCTGTCCAGGTGGAACTTCCTGGGCATCAGTTCCTGCCCGTTCCTCTTGTCCCATTGCTGGGCCCCACAGAACAAAGCCTGATCCATCCTCTGCCCCTCCCTGCACACACTGACACACAGGGATGAGGTGCCCTCTCTGTGTCTCCTCTGGAGGCTGAACAGCCTCAGCTCCCTCAGCCTTTCCTGGCACAGAGATGCTCCATCACTTCAGCATCTCTGCAGCCTCCACTGGCCTCGCTCCAGGAGCTCCATGTCTGTCCTGTGCCGAGGAGGCCAGAGGTGGACACAGCACTGCAGATGTGCCTCCTCAGGGCTGAGCAGAGGGGCAGGATCCCCTCCCTCAAACAATATTTTGAAATTCTTTACCCCAGGACAAAATTCCCATTAGTGTTCTGAGAGGATTTCTCAAATCCAGACCTGCTTTTGAAAAATTGCCTCCTTCTGAGGAAACCTCAGCTAAATTTCCGTTTAAAACCATGATAAAACCCCAACACCTTTTCACACCTGGCTGAGTAGGTATGGCTTTGCATTTCTCATTCTTCAGTGTTTGTCTGAAAGTGGTACTGGGAGCATGGATGTGGACCAGGTGAATAATGAGCTGTCCTCAACACTTTCAGAATCCTTCATACCTTAAAACAAAAAGAAAAGAAGGTGGGGAAAAAGAGCCTTGTAAATGATCAAGCCCCAGCTTCCTTTAATTACATTTATTTTACTTTGATCTTGATGACACAAAACTGTCCTGCAACTCAAGGGAAAATTTTCTCCCTCATGTTCCCTGTGTTTTTAAGCAGATTGGTCAAAAAAAAATCAGTCATTTTAGCTTTATTCCATCTTTGAAGCGCTAATAACACTTAACTTATTGCTTGTTTTGAATAGCAGAGTGCTCTGAACAGTAAAATAATTCAATAAATGATGGATTTCAAAGCTCTGCTTGGCTCTAAAATAAATTACGTTTGTTGGTTTATTTTGTTACACAGTCTCATGTGGAAAATCCTTGTATCCTTTTAGATTTTCAGAGTCATGTTAATCAAGCCACATGTTTTGTTTCACAGCTCTGATACTTTTTCCTCCTTTATGCACTCGCCATTTCTCATCATTACTCTAGTGTTCTACATTTTATCCTATTAAAACAACTGTTTAGTGAAATACAGCCTGATTAAAATAAATCATTAAGTCTTGACCTTCTAGCTGTCAGCCTCTAATTTATCCCTTTAGCACAATCCTTAAGGTCATTTTCTCCCTCTGAGAAGCCCATCATTTTTCTGGAGTTGTTTTGGGAAGCAGTGGTCAACTTGGTCTGGAAGGCTGAGAATCTCAGGAGGTTTAACAAGGCTAGGTGCTGGAATCAATACAGGCTGGTGATGAGCAGATGGAGAAGGACTTGGGGGGTGCTGGTGGGGAGAGGCTGGACATGGCCCAGCCCAGAAACCCCCCGTGCCCTGGGCTGATCCCCAGCGTGGGCAGCAGCGTAGGGGGGGATTCTGCCCCTCTGCCCCCTCAGGTGAGACCCCACCTGCAGAGCTGCCTCCAGCTCTGGGGTGACTGGACAAGGGGAAATGGCTTCACACTGACAGAGAGTAGGTTTAGATATATGGAGGAAATTCTTCCCTGTGAGGATGATGAGGCCCTAGCACAGGTTGCCCAGAGAAGCTGTGGCTGTCCCATCCCTGGGAGTGTTCCAGGCCAGGTTAGACAGGGCTTGGAGCAACCTAGGACAGTGGCAGGAGGTGGAATGAGGTGATCTTTGAGGCCCCCTTCCACCCCAAACCATTCTGTAGTTCTATGAAGTTTTATGATCAAGTATTTACCTAAATGTATATTAATTCTTTTCAGAAGAGTTATTATATGTAGCTTCTCCCAGGCATAAAGTTTTATTTCTCAGGATTGTTTATGAGACCAATGAAAAACCTGGCAAATGTTGCTTCTGAAATGCACTACTGAGCATTTGTGTTTGGCCTATTATTTTGTCACTGTCACAACAGCATGCAGTTTAAAAGAGCAGTTCTGTGATAAATTATCTTCCATGCAAGGAATTAATAGTTTTTGAAAAGGCCGTCCCTGAGGAAAGCAGCAGTGGGGAGAAGCACCTTGCTTTTCAAGCATGTCTGTCTGTTTTCAGAGTTTTTATTTGGTGGGGTTTTTTCTTTTCTTTTTTTGATTACTGCTGCTCTTCCCCCTTGCATGCAGCTCCCCACCCTCTGTTTGATGCATCCAAGTCTTCCTGTAGTACCTCCCAACATAGCAAGTGCTCGCATGAGATGATGCAGCACTGACAAACACACTGGCCTGGGGTGTAGCTCATGAGATGGTCCTTCCTCTTTTTGGGGTTTCTGGTGGATGATTCTCAAGCCTGATGAGGAGCAGCTGGGGGGGCTCAGCCTGGGAAAAAGCAAGCTCAGGGGAGACCTTCTGGCACTCTCCAACTCCCTGACACAAGGATGAGGCAGAAGGGAGCTAGGCTCTGTTCCCAGGGAACAAGGGACAGGATGAGAGGAAAGGGCCTCAAGCCATGCCAGAAGAGGTTCAGGTTGGATAATGGGGGAATTTCCTTCACAGAATGGGCTGTGGTGGCCTTGGCAGTACTGGGGATAACTCTGGGACTCCGTGGTCTCAGAGGTCTTTTCTGACCTTAATGATTTTTCACTCTTTGCTCACTCTTGTTAATGCCTTCATGTCTCACTCCTTTTACAAGCAAAAATCTTACTCAATCCTTCTAGGAATTCTTTTTGGAATTATGCTTTTTTTTTTTTCTATAATTAACTGTTGAATGTCCTAATTTCTTTGGAAGTTTTGGAGCCATGGATTACTCCTCACATCTGTGTGTTAGAGATCAGTTTTTATCTATTTCAGTTTCCAGAGTTAACTCTCTTTGCCCCACAGACCTCTGAGGAATTCACTTTTGAGTTTGTCTTGATCTCCTGGGAGCTCCCCATTCCTGGAAGTGTTCAAAGCCAGCTTGGACTGATATGTGAGTTTCCTCCATGTCTGGTTTTGGCTAAAGAGGTTTTTCCAGTGAAGCAGGACTGGCTTTACTGAATGAGCTATGAAGTACAGGTGTCAGACCTCCTGCAGCTCTGTGCTGAGAACAAGAGCCTTGTCTTTACTTCCAGATCCTTTAGGAACTAATTTGAGGCAAAACGAATTTTTCGTCTTTCAGGGTTAGAGTTGAATGAGGTTCAGACAGTAAGAAGTTATCCACTGAAGGAAGGAAACAGTCACCAAATGGTTGATGTCTGTGATGTTCTGTATGCTCATGTTTCCCTTATTTTTGGTGGGAAAGAAGAGGCTTGGAGTTTATTTATTTTCTAAACCAGATAAGTTAAAGTATATTTGTCAGCAGCTCTGTTGTTGTTTATTAAGGGAATTTTTTGGAGTTGATTTTTTCCCTTGACATTTTTCAAACACACATTTAAGCCCACTTTCCCAATTAAAAGCCTGTTTCTATGTAGGCCCTTACACCCCTGATGGGCTGTTAGTGTTCATCTCTCCTTCTTGAAGCCATTGGCCTTGTCCTTGCCTTGTTTGTCCATGATGGGAAACATTTGCAGTTCATTCCTTCCACTTGTAAAAGCAAAGCTCTGGTGGAAGGCCCTTGAAAGAAGAAAATCTTGTCTTTTCCCCAGTGTTTGATTGTGTTACATTGGGATTTTTGCCTGTGGATGCAAGGGATCTGCCTTTCCCTCTGCAGCACTCTGTCAGATGAGTGTTGGAGTAGGATTCCTCTTGTGCCTGCTGAAGGCTCCTGGCAGGGATTTCCTGCATGTTTGCCATGAGGATGCCTGTTTGCCATCAGGGATGTCTTCCCTGATTTATTAAAACCCTTTCAAGCACTGCGTCAGTATTGACTCATGATGTATTAACACACTGAATTTGTCGAGTGGCCATATGGAGCTGATTCCATGCTTTTATTGAGTATGAAAGCTCCCCTTGAAGCATCACAGGGTAACCTTTGTTGTTGGAATTGGAGTCATTCAGTCAACAGGGTCTCCAAGATGCTCCTCCAGGCACTTAATCTCAGCAGTGAGGAGCTCTTTCTTCTGAAAAGAAGGTGTGTTGTCCCCAGGAGTGTTCACTCCCCCTCCTCTCCCATAGAGTGCCCTAGCTTTTAAGGTTGTGTGGTTGAGAGGAGCTGAAAGGGAAGGAATTGCTCCTCTTCTTTTGTAATGGAGCTTGGGGATGATGCTGTGGCTATTTGAAAGAAAAAAAGATTAAAAAATAAAGAAAAAAGCCCAATAACAGTGGACTGCAAAATGTATTTCCAGGAGGGGAATACATAGAATCCGTAGGATCATTAAAGTTGGAAAATACCTTCATGTTCAATCAACCATTCTCACAAAGCTCTTGGCTTATTCACATGTTCTTTTTTCTCTGTTGGAATATCATACAACACTAGTTCTAACTTCTCTTTGCTACTTCAGTTATTTTATTAACAGTATCCTAGCTAAACCGTATGTTTTCCTCTGTTAGAGCTCTGTAAAAGGCACTTAAAAAGCCTCTTTTTTGCCCAGCTCTGCAACCAAAGAAGACACTTCGTTCAGGTCCCTGTGGCTGGTTGTATATTAAGTGTTAAAGATCTGGCAGTGCTGTTTCTTGTCTGTTGTTGAGCTCTCTCATGCATTATTTATCAAGCAGTAGGTGAAGACTCCAACCTTTTTATGATAATTGATAGTGCTTAGAATACAAGATTACAAACAGTTCCTGAACACCAATAAATGCCAGCACGGGAGGTGTATTGTCAGGACATGTTTTCCATAGTTAATTCAAAATATATAGGCTTTGTTGGGCCTCACTTGATCAACAGAGAGGGGGTAGAGAAGAAAGAGACAATGAAATTGGATATTAATAGCTTTGCATGGGGTTTTGCCTGTTTGTGTTTTGTAGTCCATGTGGAAATTCCATGAACTGTAGCTCTTCCAGTGGGGAGGTAACAGGATTAACAACACCTCTTGTGAGTTTACAGCCCTGGAATTCCAGAGACATTCATGGAGTAGTTTCCTGTATATGTTTATATGTTTAAGTAGTTTTGACATTGGGTACAATTAGAGTTATGTCCTGTAAATCAGCTGATTCAGGCACTTCCTTTGTTCATGCTGGGTTTTGGCTTCACACAGCCCAATTCCTTGTGTTTCGGGGGCAGTTGGTGCCTGCTTGGAGTTGAGATGCCAAAAAAGGTCACTGGCATGTTGTACTCAGTTTAGGAAGATTAAGCACAACTAGTAAATAAATTTTAGCTATTTATAAACAGACAAGGAGCTGGGTGGTTATGGGATATTTGCTTTTTAGTATCAATTGTATTGAAAAAAGAGAAGAGATGGAGGAAAAAAACCCATGAGCTTTTAATTCAGTTTGATAGAGCTGAAGCAGCTACATATTGATGCCTCATTATTTTTAAATTGAATGAGGGTTTCCTTTCATTAATCCTTTATTCTGTGGACAGATGGGAAACGGTGGCTGCTTTTTTCCAAGGGCAATTTCACCCAATTGACAGGACATTGAAACTTTGGGTTGGGGTGGAATTTTACTGTTGAAATATGGTATGGCATAGATTTAAAAAATAACAGAAGATTCCTTCGTTAAAATGTTCTGCCTTGTTTTTGTTTCATTTCTTTATAGTCTGTGGCATGATCTATGTTAGTTTACAGCTCTGTGTAAACAAGCCTGGTGGGTGTCAGGTATCTATGCTGGATGAGTAATCATTAAAATACACAGAAAACACATATTTACTCTCCCTTCAGTGCTGATTTTCACTGTCCTCCTCATTCAGCAGCTGGGCATGGCCCTGAAACTTTTGGTCCTGTTTCTGTGAGCCCTAATAAGTATTTAAATGTGGTAACCATGGGGTGTTTTATGAGTTCTAGATGTCAGCCCAGTTTTTCGGTTGTGAGGTGAAACCCAGAAATAGAGAAGAAAGGAAGAGCTGAGAGCTGGGCTCTAAGCCTCTTACCCTTTCCTGCTTCATCTCATCAAGAACATCAGGATATTAATGGAGAAGGTTCTTCCAGCTCAAGTCAAAATAGAAACCTTCCTGTTTGAGGCATGCAGGGGAGAGACTGAGAAGTGGAAAATGGAAAACCACTAAAGAATTATAAACTTGCTGTAACATTCTTGCCTCCCAGGATGTGTGAACATTCTTACACAGCACTTAAGTTTGTTTTTCCAGTCATCGTCTAACATCATTTTGTTCATAACCAATCCCATCAGGTTGAAAAGTTAAATATTCCACTTGTAAGAGAAAACACACCTTCCTTCTTCCCCTGGTGAGAATCCAGGCTTTCTGGGCTGGTGTTATCCACAGTGAAAGCAGTTTTTGCCCTGGTGCCTCAAGACAGCACAAGTCAGAATATTCTGTGACTCTGCTCAGCTCATTCCTCAATCTCTGCTTGATGAAATAGAAAAAGGGAGTCTTAGAGCATTTTTTTATTGCTGCCAAAGGTTCTCTGATATAGTCATTGGGGCGGACTCCTCTTGAAGGACTTGGATTAATTTGATTTTGCCAAACCCGTGCTCTGCTAACACCAAGCACATCCTCGTTATCCCCTTGGTTACGCACTGTGCCATGCTCCTGGACAATGTCTCATCTCCAGCAGTGATGGCAGGCCTATCCTGGAGGAAAATGAGATGGCATGAGCCTCTATATTTGCCTTGAGTTTGCTCAAAGTCTACAGCTGTTTTCATCTCAAAAGAGGTACACAAGGGGCTCTGCAGCATCTTGATAGTGGCCAGACATTCTAAAACATTCCCTGGACCTGTGTGTTTACATGTGGATAAAGCAGGGATTTCCTCTTGGCTGCATTATGAGACCTCTCAGCTAACTAGCTCTTAATCCATTTAATCCATTTTTATCCATTATCCAGTTTATTTTCATAGTTTCATAATCAGCTTATGTGGTATGAGGCCATGGAAATTTAAACTTGTATTCCCTTTGCTCTTCTGGCTTGTAATTTCATTACAAATAACCAATTTGATGGATTTTTTAAAATTTATTTTCCATTATCTCATGTCAATAAGTATATTCCCATAGCATGTATTTGGTTTCGTATGTTTATTTGCATTGTTTTTCCTGGGATCAGCATTCAACTGCTGTGTGTATTTACTGCGTTTGAAGAATGATCCAGTGTTTGCTTTCCCTGTTTCAGAACTATTGCCAAGGGATCTGAGCAATGACCCAGCTCTTCCCAAACACCCCTCCACATCCTGGGACCACAGGTGCAGAAATATCGACTGGTTTGGCATTATCCTCTGTTACCATATAAATAACAGGTGTTTCATCAGCCCCCTGTGATGTAAATCACTTTTTTCTGCTGAAAAATGGGTGTCTATTTTGCTTCTGACTCTTCATTCCTGCACACAGGGATGTTAAAGCAACACCAGGGTTCTTATTTTTTGCTTTCTGTGAAATGTGACAATGGAGGATCTTAAAGCCACTTTCAAGGGCTTAACTCGGTTTAACTTGGAGGTTTCTTGGGTCTTTTGTTTCTCTTGTCCCTGTTGTGAAGCTTTTCCTGTCTCACACCACTTTCTGCGTCTCATAACCCACCTGCCTCCAGCTCTGGGAGCCCCTCAGAGGAAGGACATGGAGCCACTGGAGTGAGTCCAGAGGAGGCACTGAGATGATCAGAGGGGTGGAGCAGCTCTGCTGTGAGGAAAAGCTAGGAAAATTGGGATTGTTCAGCCTGGAGAAGAGAAGGTTTGGCGTGACCTAATTGTGGCCTTCCAGTGCCTGAAGGGAGCTGACAAGAAAGATGAAGGTTTCTGAGAAAAGCTGTGGCTGCCTTATCCCTGGAAGTGTCCAAGGTCAAGTTGGTTGGAGCTTGGAGAACCTTGGATAGTGGAAGGTGTCCAGGCCTGTGACAGGGTATGGAATAAGATCAACTTTAGTGTTCCTTCCAAACTAAACTATGCTGTGGTTGTGTTATCACCAGTATTGTTCAGTGGCTTCTGTTTGCTCAAGTGTTTGCTTTGCTTTGCCTGGTCAAATTGTTTGTTCATTTTTTGAACTGATATCTCCCTCTACATGCCTGTGGAACCTTAAGTGGAAATCATGTCTTACTCTTTCAATGGAAGTAACTTAAACACACTGTTATAACCCTTTTTTTGTGAAGAGCATCATGACTAGGATGAACAAACCTTACCCCCAGTTTGAGAAATGGTTTAAAGACTCCTCTCAAGTGAGGTGAAAACAAAAGCCTGACACCAAAAGGGATGCAAAGCTGACAAAAACCAAGGTGCTAAGCAAGTGTGACACTCCTGTTCTGTCTCTGGCCATCCCTTGTCTGTGCAAGATGCACCTGAATTAGGAATGACTAATGGTGTGGGGAAAAAATCAATAGCAACATATATTGAAAATCCTGAGATTCTTGAAGTACAGAGAGAAGGTGACGTGCTGAAGGCATGGGGGAGGTAAATAGATTTAGTGTGCCATGGACACCACTGTCCATGTGAATGCGGGCTCTGCTGGCTGCAGAAGCAGCTTAGGGGAAGCCTGATCCTGTATCCAGATTGTGACTGCCTAGATAAATCAAAGGGAGATGCATCTCCCTGGACTTCAAACTGCAGATGGAACCCAGTGAATCAATTGGGTGGGTGAATCAGCTGGTAATATCATCATTCTCCTGTGGCAAGCCTGGCTTCATGTCAGTTACCCACAGAAACCACTAATTGCAATTAGTAATGTGGAGTTGATGGGAAGGAGAACCAAACAGTCCCAGTGTCTGCTGCCAGGGTATCCCATCCAGGAGTGAGCAGATCCAGAGGAAGCAATGCAGGACAGCCCATGGCTGTGATGGATGGAACAGCAAACAGTGTCACAGACTTGGGGCTACTGGGGGGGGTATCATGGTAAAATGTTTGAGTGTGGGGTTTTTTGATTATTTTTAATAGTTATTGCTGAAGTTCATGTTTGTTTGGTCTGATTTTGGTTTTTTTTCCTGGCCTTTGTTAAATGCTGTACTGGCACTTTCATAGGATCTGGTTGCAATTCCAAGGTCTGATGCCTGAGTGAAAGTGGCTTGCTTGGAGCCCAGTGTACTTCCATTAAATTAGCTCCCCACCCAGTACATGTGTGTCTGTATTTGTATTTGCTGACTGACTCTGCCAGAAGACTTTTCTCCCTTTTCCTTCGTTAATTTGGAAGTGACATCCCTCCCTGGTACTGGATGAGCCAGAGTGACAGAGATTTGGGGTTCAATCAAAGGCAGTGGTAGATTTTCATCTCACCGGGGAGAGGAGTCTTCCAAACACCTCATCTTGTACTGCTTGTATGTCTTGTGGTCCTGTTGTCAGTCAGCCTCTTTACAAGTCTTCCAGAGAGTATATTTCCAGCTAATAGCAAAGGGAAGCCTGGGGATTGCTGGAGCTCATTTCTGCTGGTGCCTGATCCAGGTAGCAGCATGGGAGCAGCGCTCTTTTCCAAGAATTTGCAGCATGGATGTTAACTCATCCATTTATCAAGTCTTGTGCTGTTCTCACACCTCAGTAGGCCATTACCACTCCTTTGAGCAGACGCTGTGCTCTTTTTACACTGCGTAGTAACTCAGTTGGTGCTCAGGGAGAGATGAGGTTTGAGGGCGTATCTCCTGTGGATGTTTAAGAAAGGATTTCCCAGTCATCAGGAAAGAGATGAGCATGATTGGTGTAGGGGTGTCTATGGGGGCAACATGTACCGAAGGGTTCTGGGTCAAGGCAAGAAACTGCTCTGCCCCCTGAGATGTTCACTCAGTTAATCCCCAGCTGGAGACAAGTTAAAACTCCTGATTTGGGGTTACAGATCCTCAATTGTGGCCCTTCAGTCAGCAACAATTGAATAGCCAAAACAGAAAAACAGAAGAAAACATAAATTGTGCTACATAGATTTTAATCTTTAAAATAATAATAATGGGGGAAACAAACTGAAAGAGAACTTAGGCCTTAAATTTGAAGCAAAGGCATGAATACAGAATAGGAGATTTTCCAACTGAAATCAAGAATGGTGTTGGAAACACAAAGTTGACACGTCATTAGTATGGCATTGCAGGAAACTGTTGGTGTTCCAGGCTTTAAATCCCTGCTCTGCCAAATGGATCTTTTTGCCCTTTCTGAAAAGCTCTTCCTCTTTCCTTTTTATGTACTTTAGAGACCCTTGGTATTGTCTCGTGTTCGCAAGGAGTTAATTTCCAGCTGTTTGTAACATAATTCACTTTCTCCCTATTAATCTATATCAATCAAATTTACTAACTTCCTTTATGAGAAATATTTATGCCTACTCAGAACAGAATCAGTTAACATTGATTGCAACTTAATTGGATCCAGCATGAAATCTTTTTTTCTTCCTGGTGGGAGCATGGGAGTGTTAAAAGGAGAGGAGAAAGAAGAATGTTGTCTGCAGCAGGATTTAAATATCATTTCAAGTTGTGGTTGTGAGAAGAACAAGTGTTCAAAAACCTGTGGATGTGGCACCTGAGGAAATGATTCAGTGGTGAAACATGATGGTGGTGCTGGTTGATGATTGAACTTGATCTTAATTTCCAACCTTAATGATTCTCTAAGACTTGGGCCTTAGCATAATAAAAAAGTGGAATTAGAAAAGAAAGGGAAAGCTGTGTGTAATACTCCTTTATGCACCTTGAGCTCCCTGATCCAAGTACAACCCAAATAAAAGGTGATGAGGAGCCTTAAATACAAGGAATATCTTGAGCTTCTGCATCTCTCTGCCATGGCTCTAGTGGAAAAAGCCTGAAAGAGAGGTGATAAAATGAAGCAGACTGTGGTGTGTTTCAGATACTTTAGTTTCTGAAGTGTAGGACAAATTTCCTTTCTCAGCCATGGAAAGTCACCACATAAATTATTGGTCATTACATGGTGAGTTAATATTACCTGAAGGTGACATATGTGGTATGTTTTCATTAATGCCTATTTTCCTAAATATAACAGGGTAAGTCTAGAAGGTAAATAACCTCCTTAGCAGTACTTCCAAGGTTTTCATGGAGTTTCATGGTTCCTTTTGAATAGCTACTGTATAAGATGAATTTCATTTCAGCCAAAGGGCCATTTCCAGTTACAAGTCTGTAGGGATCTTGGGCAATTAATGCTTTTGACAAATAAGCAGTTTGAGGGAATTCATATTCAGTGGAGGATAACAGCTTTTTCATACAGTAATGTACAGGGTAGAATTTTATTTACTTCAGGTAGAAAACAGGGAAAAAGTGCCTTGGGAAGTAAGATTTTATTCCAATTAGACCAGCCAAGCAACCCGACCAAGACCAAATGTGCAGATTTTTGTACTAATGCTTGAAAACTACAACAGCACAGTGAAATCTGTGTGCTTTGGACATCTGGAATTCCTGGGGTAACAGATGCAGCAGAAACCTGCTGGAAGGCAGGGAACCAATGGGATCTGTACAGCAGGAGCAAGTGAAAGTAACGAGAATTGTTTCCAATGAAGCCCTAAAGGAAGCACAGGTTTATAAAAGGAAAAGAATCATAGAAACACAAAACTATTTGGAGGGACCTTGAAGCTCATCTTGTTCTGCCCCCTGTCCATGGTCAGGTTGGACGGGACTTGAAGCAACCTGGGATAGTGGAAGATGTCCCCCTGCCAATGGAACGAGATGAGCTTTAAAGTCCTTTCCAACTCAAACCATCCAGACCCTTTTTAAGATCTCTGAAATATGCACTTGCTGGCTCTGGGTTTTTCCATGATGGTGATTTTGGAGACCCTGAAAGGTACCACAAGGGCAGTTCTCTGCACCTCAATAACTGAGTCAGGGATTCTCCTAATATTTACACACAATTGCTGTTGAGGAAAGGCTGTTGGGACAGAGATGTTGGCCCTGGCTGTGACCTGCCTGTGCAGAGGAACCTTAGGAGTTTTTGGGATTCCAAATGGATGATCTTTCCCTAGGGCAGCTCTGGGCTCTCTCTGTAAAGAAGGCAAGCTCTGAGCTAAGTAGGAGCTGATGGCTCAGTTAGATCTGTTGAATGCTCCACCAAAAATAATCTTAAGCCTTCTTGGAACGAGTTGGAGAAAGAAGAAATCAGGAAGAAATAAAGGGAAAACTCTACTCAGCAGAGAAAATAAATAAACCAACCCATGTTTGTCTGATGCTGCTGGGATGGATTTTTAAAGTGTTTTCCAAGAGGAAACATATCTTTAAATGCTCAGATGCAAATGAAATAGACCCATAGGTAGGAGCAGTTGTGCATGGAAGTATATGTGGGAAGTTTCTGTTGGGATTGAAGAGATATGCCAGAGGCAGTTTCCAGCAATGACAAGATGAAGTCAAACAATCATACTGCTGTAGCCAGGATTTGGGATTATTCCTGATAAATTTATAAATCCAGCATAACTGTGCCCCAGAACCACCTGCCAGTCACTTCTTTGTGGTAATTCCACGCTTCTGGCAAGCTTCCCTTTTCCTTTCTGCCTGCCATGAAAATGGACTGTTTATTAAAATAAACCAACCACCCTTCTGTCTTGATGGAGAATATGCTGAACTGCCACAGCTGGGTTCTTAATTTGAAGCTCTGAATAGACAATGAGCAGTTAAATATCTAAAATATCCAAATGTGTACAGTATCTTTTAACTTGATAAAGAGTGTAGAGTTGGAATCATTAGCTGAGCCTCTGTGGTGGAAAAAAATGGAACTTTTGTGAAGTTTTGATATTATTTACAATCTGAGCTGTACAGTGGATAAAATAACTGCGTTTATTGGGCATTGGTGGATTCACTGATATGAGAGAAAAGGTACTTTAGACACCTTAGAGCTTCTTTTTTTCAGGCATTTACCTCTGGCCACATTGTTCTGGTACAAAACAAGCCCTGAGGTGATTTCTGTCAGTACATATTTTGTGTTTTACAGGATTACTACCTGTGCATTGGAACAAAAATAAGATTGTGGAAATTCAAGGCCAGGTTGGACAGAGCTTGGAGCAACCTGGTGTAGTGGAAGGTGTCACTGCCTATGGCAGGGGTTTGGAATGAGATGAGCTTTAAGGCTACAAGTTGTTTGCTTATGCTCTGAAGTGGAATTGCTGTCTTTAAGGCTTTACTAAAGACACACCAGAACTGTGTTGGGGGGAGTTAAATGATCCGGTTTAATGTTGTGCTTTGGTTTCATTTGCACTTCCATGAAAACAGTTTTCAGCTTTAAATTTACATTAAAAACGCTGTATGGATTGTAAATGCTTTAATTAGTGATGGAGAGGATGAGATGGAGCCCAGCAGAGCATTAGCAGGAGCTGTAACCAAGTATCACTAAGATATCCAGGATTGATGGCCACACTGGGAGGCCGTGAAAGACCAGGTGGGGATCGGGCTCTGCTCCCAGGGAACAAGGGACAGGACAAGAGGAAATGGCCTCAAGCCAATTCCTTCCAGTGAGGAAGAATTTTGTCCTGGAAAGGGTGGTTAGGCATTGGAAGGTTGTGAAGTCCCCATCCCTGGAGGTGTCCAAGGAAGGACTGGACGTGGCACTCAGTGCTCTGGGCTGAGTGACAAGGTGGGGATTGGGCACAGCTTTGACTGGGTGACCTTGGAGGTTTTTCCACCTCAATGATTCCATGATTCTGTGCAAACAGCCCCTTCCTCTCTTAGATCCAGACCATACTGAAGTGCCTGGAGTAGAAGCTAAACTGGAACAGAATCAAACCATATTTCAACACACAGTTTGTTTGAAAAGCTAAACAAGAAGGGTTGGAAGGAACTTAATACTTGATGTTGAGTGTGGCTCTTGCCTGGTCCCTGAGGTCAGCTTTTCACTTCCCATAATGGAGTGGCTTTTCCTACAGTCAGATGCATCTGAACAAAACACCAGTTAGTTTTTAAGCCTTTCTATTTTATTGCTAGAATGTGCTGGAAATAACAGCACTCCTTGTAATAAAAAGACAAAATGAAAAGGTAAAGGGTTTTAATGTCCGTAAAGAATTGCTTCTAAAGTTGTTTATTGGCCTGTGTAATAGGCTGTTACTGTGCTTCTCAAATGACACTGGTTTTCCCTTGGGATGCCCTGACCTCTTGAGGGGTAGTCTTATGCAAACTGAGAGAGAAGTTGAACACTGTCTTTGGCAGCAACATGTCAAAATGGAAACCAGCACTGAGTATTCAGTGGTGACTGTCAGGGGTAGACAGTGTCATTTAGATGACAAGGCAGTGATGCTGCAGGAAAGAAAAATTGGGGAGCAGGGGCAGTCTTGTAAGAATAACACTTGTGGCTGAGTAGTTTTGTCTTTTAATAGAAACACAGAATGGTGATTCATCTCCCTTCAGGAAGAATTCCTTCCCAATATCCCATCTATCCTTGCTCTCTGGCAGTGGGAAACCATTCTCCCTTGTCCTGTCACTCCAGACCCTTAGAAACAGTCTCTCTCCATTTTTACCGTAGGTTCCATTCAGGCACTTAAAGGTCACCTCAAAGCTTCTCTTTTCCTGGTTTAACAGTCCCAATTCTCACAGCATTCATTGAGGTATTAAATAGCACTGGTCCCAGTAAAACCCTGGAGGGAACCGCTGATGTCCCTGGGGACTCTGAGCCACTGGCCACTATTTTCCCCTCAGAAAACAGGATATACTTAATTTTATAAATTAGCTCCTTTTGTAGATGTTTATTTTATGTGCTTGGGAGGTAAGAAGGCATTAGTTCAGTTTATTAAGAGCCAGTTTAATTACTGTACAACAGTAGAGTTTATTGAGAGAAAAGATTATAGATTTATGGTAGTTTGGCAGTAAATGCCAGAAGTGTGGTGCTCTATCATAGTATCCTTTCTAACAAGAAACTAGTCTGTGTTGGTGCCAGCTCCTTCCCAGGCTTTCCTTTAGGCAGGTTCCCTGGGTTTCTTGTGTTTCCCAGGACTGGGCCAGGGTACTGTTGCCACCCCTCCAAAAAAAAGAAGGTATAAACAAAAGCTGAACTTATCACCCTACTCAGAAATTTTAGGTGTTTTGAATTCCCTTTGACATTGTAACAACGCTTTAAAAGAGAATTATTAAAAAGCTTTTACAAAGCAAACTGCTCCCATGGTATTAAATCTTACAAGAAAATCTTTGGTATCTAAAATTATACCTCTGCTTATCTACAGATATAAAATATCTGAGGTTATTATGGATCCAACCCCACACATCTAGTTAGAAATGAGGTGCTCCTTGGAGGCATCTCTCCTGAAATATGTACACAAACTACTGTGGACAAGCTCCTCTCAAATAGGAAATGAAAACTTCACTCTCCTTAGGCATGTTGCCAAGAGAAAAGCTGGATGAAACAGGAATGTCACACACAGCCAGCACTGCTCAGCTCCATCTGCAAAAGGGATGGCAGTTCCCATGTCTGCTTGGAGAAACTGATAAATGGGAAAGGATCCAGTAAATAAAAAAGATAAGTCAGTGTATAAGTAATGCTACACAAAAGTGCACTGCATGATCTGAATCAGTCTGACTGGAAAACCAAACAGGAACTCCCCTGATCCCTCTGTGTGGGCACTGCCAGCACTTGGAAGTGTCAGATAAGAAAGGCAAAGATAAGAATCATTGAATCCCAGAATGGTTTGAGTTGGAAGGGACCTTAAACCCCATCTCGTTCCACCCCCTGCCATGGGCAGGGACATCTTCCACTATCCCACGTTGTTCCAAGCCCTGTCCAACCTGGCCTGGAACACTTCCAGGGATGGGGCAGCCACAGCTTCCTGGGCAACCTGTGCCAGCGCCTCACCACCCTCACAGTAAAGAATACAGTCTGACCTAAACTTGATTTAAACCTTGAATTTTTGTCCCATGTTGCTTCAAGCCTTACTTTGGAAAACTGAAGAACATGGGGAAGATTCTAGCGCATGCTGCTGGATATTGACCTCAGTCATCGGTGACTGAGTGATGAGACCTGCGAGTGATGAGGGTGATGAAAGCAAAGTTTTGTTTATAGAATGCCAGAATAGTTTGTATTGAAAGAGACCTTAAGGCCATCTCATTCCAAACCCCTGCCATGGACAGGGAATTAGCTGCTTATAGTGGGAGTGTTATCTCTGAGCCTCTGTCTGAGCAGCACAAGGGTCTTTCCTGAGGCCATGAAGCCACCTGGTAAGAGCTGCCTATGTTTCTACAATTAATTCCTTGGCCTCCAAAGCCACTATTTGTATCCAAGCCGGGGTTGTGGCTCTTCCCAAGCTGTTCCTGGATAATGTTTGGGCAAAGACTAATTTGCCAGGGCTAAAAGTGTCCTGGAGGTTGGAAAGCACGTCATTTCTTGTTGCCTTTCCTCCCTTTTGCTGTTGTCGGAGTAACTTGCCTCTCTGTAATCTGCTTGGCAAATCAACATGATGTTTTATTAGCATTTGAGATACTTACTTTCATCCTTATTAGACATTAGCCATTTACAAAGCAACTTGACATCTATTTTGTTGGGGTTTTTCCAAGCAAACAGAGAATTTGTACAACAAAATAAAGGAGATGCAAATGATCTGTTGCTAAACTTGACAGGGTTTTTGATTTAATGTTGTTAAGTTCCATGTTGCTGTTCTCAATTAGCTTTGAAATCTGCTTACGCTCTCTGCTGTGTAGTATTCCTGTCAAGGAAAGGAAGGATGGCAGCATGCGTTCAGGGAAGACACAAACCAGGAAATAAAAGCTTGCTGGGTTTGAGGGAGCATCTGAAAATGTCATTAGGTTCCTGAGAAATTTTTGGGCTCCTGTGGTAAGTTCTGATTTCAGATGGTGTTATTTTTGGTGTTAGAAGAAGTTGTCCAAAAATGTGCATGGTTCTGTTTTCATGCTTCAGAACAAATATTTTTTGAGGGAGGGGATCCTGCCCCTCTGCTCAGCCCTGGGGAGGCACATCTGCAGTGCTGTGTCCACCTCTGGTCTCCTCAGCACAGGACAGACATGGAGCTCCTGGAGCGAGGCCAGCAGAGGCTGCGGAGATGCTGAAGGGATGGAGCATCTCTGTGCCCGGGAACGGCTGAGGGAGCTGGGGGTGTTCAGCCTCCAGAGGAGACACAGAGAGGGCACCTCATCCCTGTGTGTCAGTGTGTGCAGGGAGGGGGCAGAGGATGGACCAGGCTCTGCTCTGTGGGGCCCAGCAATGGCACAAAGGGAATGGGCAGGAACTGATGCCCAGGAAGTTCCACCTGGACAGAAGGAAGAACTTCTTCCCTGTGCAGTGACCCAGCACTGAACAGATTGTCCATAGAGGGTGTGGAGTCTCTCTCACTGGAGATATTCCAGAGCCCTGTGGACACAATCCTGTGCCATGTGCTCTGGGATGGCCCTGCTGGAGCAGTTGTCCCAAGTGGCTTTTATCAAACCTGACCCATTCTGAGACCGTGAAAAAAATGAATGTGTGAAAGAGATTTTGCTGGAAATGCAATTTGTTCAGGCTTGAAATATTGACAAATTTTAAGGGCTTCCAAACCAACCTTTACCAGAAAACAGACAATGAACTGTGCAAGTTCGTAACTAGACTGGATGGAGAACAAGAAATATTTAAGAGATGTAGCAGCTGCCAACTACTGTGAGTGTTCTAAAAGCTTAATGGGCTCTGTGAACACTCCCACACTTGGGTTGGATCTGTAGCCTTAAGGAAAAATTTCCTCCACTTTTAAGAAGTGTTAATTCTCTATTCCTTGGCTCTGTTTTTGTAGGTTTCTGTGAAGTCATATTAAATGTACTTCCAGTCCCTAGAGGGCCTCCCAGAGAGGAACTTTGGATAAGGGCCTGGAGTGACAGGACAAGGAGGAATGGCTTCCCACTGCCAGAGGGCAGGGTTTGAATGGATATTGGGAAGAAGTTCTTGGCTGCGGGGGTGGGGAGGGCCTGGCACAGGTTGCCCAGAGAAGCCGTGGCTGGAATTGTTCAGGGTTTGATGAGGCAGACAAATAACCCCTCTAGTTTGTATATTTGGTTTGGAAAAGTAATGAGAAATATTGATATCCTGGAAATTAGATGCATCTAAGTGGTGATTTTTTGCCTCTTAAACTTGTGGTTGAGTATGTGAAAAGATACATGAATAAATTAAAAAGACTCTGAGACTACGTTAAGATACTCTTCATTGTAATTTTTAATGGTAGAAATATGGAATAAAATCTCCAGTTCCAACTTGTTTAGTTTTCTTTATGTTTTAAGTTACTCCAAAGCAGTTGTTAAAATCCCCCTTCATCTTGGCTATAGCCTCCAGGTTAGTGTAGAGTTAAACCAACAATGATGTGCCAAATGGTTTTATCAGAAAAGTCTAAGTCATGTTGTACTTGTTTTTTTGTTTTGAAAATAAATACATGTCCTGAAATTTCAACCTGTGATCTTGAGTTAACCCCACGACCTGGAGCAGTTGTTTGTTAAATGGTCCCACTTAAGTTGACTTGGTCTGTGGAACCATGTCAGAATTCCATCTGTTTTTTGTTCCTTGAGAACGTTGTCATTGTCCTTTTAAAATCCTGGGGTTTGACCTTGGAGATTCCCACCTCTGATACAAGTGGGGAAATGGGTGATGTGTCATGTTGGGCACATTTGCTGGTACTGTAGTTGCCAAATTCCTAAGTTCTGTTCTGAACACGTGGGAATCGTTTTATTCATCAGCTTGAATGTGGGCAAGTTTTCCTGGGATTGACAAAAGGCATATCCCTGATAGCATGAAATACTTCGTTTCAAATTCGTGTTCTGGAAAAGCTAATCTGGAACTCTTAAGAGGTACAAGAGGTTTATTTTCAGCTGGTTTTTGTTGCTAAAAATTGCTGAGTTAATAAAACTGCTGAAACTCCTTTCTATTATCTCAACTATTTTCCCATTCCGAGGGGTTCAGCAGGATTAGAGCAGGAAGCTGGGCTGGTGCTCAAACTGGGTGATACCAACTGTGCATATATATGATTATTAATGTTTTATCATTTCAGTGATTGTATGTTTTATTTTTACACTTCTTCCTTTTAGGCTTTGCTGCAACTGCTTGATAAAGCAAATGTCAGAATCATTGGAACAGGCTTTTAAGACAATCAACCAAACACCACCATGGTGTTCACCAAGTCTCCAAAGGCCACAACCACGTGGTTTTTAAGCGCTTCTGGAGATGGTGATTCCATCACAGCCGGTTATTAACAACTCTTTCTGTGAAGGGATTTTCTTTAATATCCAATCTAAGCTTTCCCTAGTGCAATCTGAGGCCATTTCCTCTCACCCTGTCACTTTTTCCCTGGGACAAGAGACTGACATCCACCTTCATGTCATTGCCATTCCCTCATGCAATAGCACAAACTTAGTTAATCACATGTCTAGTATTTTATTCTAACTCAGCTTTTCGTTTTCAAGAGAGCTTTCAGATTACAAGGGAAGTGAAATGCAGCCTTTTCCCGATGTGTTCATTTTCAGTTCACTCAACTTTATCCTGAGACCTGTTAAAGCAGCCTTTTGGTGAGGGAGATTTCCCTTTGGTAAAGGAGCAGGTCTGGTTGAAGGTAAAAAAATATCAATCATGATTTGGAAGTTAGGTGGTGAAAAGGTTAAAAACCTGATCTTTGTGTAACACTTTTAAGCTGGATATAACCTTGCTGCTTCCCTGACAGCCAAATCAGGGAAGTGTGAAATATTTGAGTGTCTCTGAGGAATGGTGGGCCTTTAACAGGTTTGGGTTTTTCCCCGATAACCTCAAAACTGCTGCTTAAAATTGTTTATGTTTTAGTTGATTTAGAGACTTGGGATTTGAGTTATGAAGAATGACAGAATCATTGAATGGTTTGGGTTGGAAGGGACCTTAAAGCTCATTTTGTTCCAACAGCCTGCCATGAGCTATCTTTTCGCTATCCCAGGTTGCCCCAAGCCTCATCCAGCCTGGCCTTGAACACTTCCAGGGATGGGAATATGTGAAGAAAAGGCCAGTGCTTGATTGCAAAGGCAACAAAACTGCTTAGAAGAAGCTTTTCAATGTTCTCATAAAGAAAAATATGTTTCCAGGCAGGTTGCAATGCCAAGAATTCCTGATTTTCCTAGGTTTCTTTGGTGTGACTGCAGACACAACCAGGAGCTGATATGAATGATAATAAATCAGCTGCAGCTTGTGTGCTTTAGTGGAATAAGAATAAAGTAGGATAGAAGGATGTTTGTATTAGTCTGTCCATTCTAATCCATCATTCTCCTTGCTTTCACAATTGTTTGATTTGGGATTCTGCTCCCAAACCTTTGGTGTGACTCCTTCTCAGCCACTCTCTTGTCATTTGTTTGGGATTCTGGTTCCTTGACAGCCACGTGATTCACAGAGGTTTATTTTAGGTTACAAATGGTCCTGTATGTTTCTAGGAATAATAAAGTAGTTTTCTTACTCTTTTCCTTTCTGTAATACAGCAATTCTCAGGAAAAGGAAGGATTTGCTCTCTCTCCAGACATGGAGGTGCTTTTCCTGTCCTCATAACAGGTGAACATGAGACAGGAATGCACAGAAAGCTTATGTGACTTTTTTAAAGTTGGAAATCATGCACCCTCCCCCAAAATCAGACTATTACAGATCAGTGAAGAGAGAATGTCAAAAGCAGAAGCTCCATTTTCTGTCCAGCTGTTGAGCTGTCCTCACATCTGGCATTTGGGGCAGTTCCTCCTTCACATGGACTGCTGAGGCATCACAAGAAATTCCTTCATTCCCTGAAACATTGCATCTCCCACTTTTGGAAATAGATAAGAAATTGTGGGTTTTCCTCTGTCTGCTCTAAAATCCAGTGTGCACTTGGTCTGTAGTGACACACCCCACACATCAAGGATTTGTTTTTATCTCTGAGCAGAAATAGGATGGATATTATAGGGAGAGAACTGGAACACTGGATTATTGTTTAAGAAGACTTGTATCCAGATGAAGTTGAAGATAAAACTTTTTTTCTGTGATAATTTTTTCTACCTCTATCATGAATCAAGGAGAGGCACTAAGATGATCAGAGGGATGGAGCAGCTCTGCTGTGAGGAAAGGCTGGGAGAATTGGGATTGTTCAGCCTAGAGAAGAGGAGCTTTGGGATGACCTAATTGTGGCCTTGTAGTGCCTGAAGGGAGCTGATAAGAAAGATAGAAAGACACTGTTCCCAAGAGTCCAGAGTGAGAGGACAAGGGGGAATGGCTTAATGTTGACAGAGGGGAAGTTTAGGTTGTATATACAGGAGGAATTCTTCTCTGTGAGGATGGTGAGGTCCTGGCACAGGTTTCTGAGAGAAGCTGTGGCTGCCCCATCCCTGGAAGTGTTCCAGGGCAGGTTGGATGGGGCTTGCAGCAACATGGGATAGTAGAAGGTGTCCCTGTCCGCGAGAGGGGGTGGAATGAGATGAACTTTAATCTCCTTTCTAGCCCAGGCCACTCTGTTCTGTGGTAGCCCTTCCCTACATTTCCCACACACTCACCTTTTCATTCCCCTTTCCAGAGGCTCAGTTTGCAGTATCTGACTTTCCAACACTTGGAAACAGCTGGGAGACTAGAGCCAAACTCAGGCTAAGCATGTTGGGGCATGATTTTGGAAAACGTAGATTTCATTGCTCTGTCTTTGGGATGCACCGTGAGAATTCAGCTTTGTTGGAAGTGCTCATTTTTTCCCCCAGGAAGGTTTTTTGCAGGAAGTAGCATGAGCAGATAAAGAGGATGGAAAAGCATCTGTAAGTTGTCTTTTTTTTCCCCTTCTTTGTAAGGAGAAAAGATATACCTGTGGTGCACAGTAGATGCTTGGAAATATTAATAAAATTAAGCAGTTTAATCAGTGTTTAGGTTGGCTTTTGTAATTTTAATAATTCACTTTAGAGCAGAATGTTAATGACTCCTGCTTCTCCTCTCAAAATGGTTTGCTCCAAATTAAAATGAAAACATTCCAGTCATTTAATTCCCACCTTCAGCCTGATCACGGTGTTCCCAAATAACTGCTCGATCTGCTTGATTATTTAAGAGTCCTTGTGTGCTTAAAGTGTAAATTAGACTTTTCTAAACAGAGACCAAATAAACCTCCATGTTTTTTGGCTTGAGGAATGGCTGAAGGAATGGGAAAGCAAACAAGATTTACAAAACCAGTTTGGAATATATATTTGTGACCTGACACATTCCCAGATGTGTCCAGGAACTCTGAACCTGGGGTGTGACGGACGGATGGATGGATGGATGCTGTCCCATGTTCCATCTCTGTGAGTTGTGTGTTGAAACATTCGTTTGGATAAAATAATTTGCATCAGAGTTTCCCTGCCCAAAGCTGTATCCCACACATGCTTCTGGCTCCTCATTATCCCTCTTGCTTGTAGTGACAACTCCAGTTCCTCTCTTATTTCCTCAATCCCAGAGATGTATTTCAGGTTAATTTTGAAATATGGGTTGGTGTTTTGAGAGGCAGACCTAGCCAAAGCTTGTATTTCCAAAAAAGTAATTTTTTTTCCTAGAATTAGAATGAAATAAGCTATTTTTCTATTTTCTCTGGAGTGGAAATGGAAATATGGCATCCTCATTAAAATATCAATGAAACACGGGCTTCTACTTCATTTTGTGTATAAATGAGCATCAAGGAAAAGGAAGCAAAGGACCTTTGCTTCACATCTATTTTCCACAATCCTGAGGCTCAGCTGTAAGGAAAGAGTCAGGAAATCCTCATTGCTCCAACTTTTTTTCCTCCTGCATTGGGTTTTGAGGACTTGCAGGTTCTCCCTTTTGGTAGGAGGAACCTAAAAGCCTAATGCCCTTCCAGTGCTCTGTGCAGCTCTGGAGATGCTTCTGGGGGATTTTTGGGTCACGTTTGACATTTGAGCTGCTCTGAGGTGGCACCACATGTATGAGTTCAGGCTACTCTGTGTTCTTGGTGTGTGAAGGCACCAAGAGCCTGGTGTTGCTTCATCCTGGCTTGGGACCTGCTTAGCAGATGAAAGATAAATACAACATTTATTAATAAAGTCTCAATAAAATAAACAAGGTTTGAAATAGAATGAGATTGGGTTTGTGATAATATATTTAAATGGGAAGACGTGGATATCCCTGCGAGTATGACTCCTTTTAAGTGCAAATCATTCTGTTTGCAGGTACCAGACTCCATAATCAATGCACATTATCAGGGTATTTGTGTCCCCAGAAGCTCAGCTCTGGCTGTGCATGTGCAAAAACTTTAATATACATATTTTTTCCCCAAAGTATGAAAATAAACCATGGAGTTTTCATCATGGAAAGGTGTAAGAAGCTTCCTCTCAGGAGTGGCAGAGGTAATTGTAGAATGAGGTGCTGTGGCAAGAACCATCCATTGTTTTGGAGTAATTCCTGCCTTATGAATCATGGCAGAACATCCCCATCCCATAGACTGGAATTGTGTAAAATTTCATGTTCCTGTCTTCGAGTTCCAAGATTTCCCTGTCCTGGTGCTCCCTCACCTCCAAGTATTTACTTCAGGCAAAGAAAAACTTTCCAGCTGTGGCTTTCAGAAACTGGGCCTAATTCAAGAAAAGGCCTAGTATTATATAACATATCAGTTAGAGGTTGGACTTGATGATCTCCAGGGTCTTTTCCAACCTTAATGATTTTTTGTAGATGGAATTACAACTTGCTGATGTTTCTGCTCGGTGTCAAAGTAACAGGACCAGAGAAGGAACACTCATCAGTCATGTGCTTCTGTGGCTTTTTGGGATGCTGGTCCCATTGTCTGGCTGGGAAGCAATAAAACAAGAGAAGGTGCCATGACAGCAGGAAAACAATCTTGAAACAACCTTGAAAACTTGTCAGAGATCCTTACTGATGATGTGAGGACAGAGAGTAGAAAATGTGTAAGCCAGGAGATGACTGTGCAGAATGAGAATATTTTTGCATATTAACCTTCAGTGTGGATCTGAGTAAGTTAATGGTAATGTTGAGAATATATTTATACGATAAGGTTTTCATTTTCTATTGATTTGGGATTTTTTGCTATTTAAGCCATCCTATCCTACAGACATACACCTTCAAATGTAGAAAAAGATGTTTGTGATCCAGGTTTAACTATAAAAACTCTGTAGGATATATAAAAAAAAGGCAACTACCATTTCAGCTGATCCATCTAATGCCTTTCTGTGAATAAATAATCCTTGTTTCCAAACTGATTTACAATCAGTGGCAGGCAGAGGAAAGCAGTACAGAGATAGAGGTGTGTTTTTAATGCACATTTACTTTCTCTGAGAGAAACTTGGTGTGTAAATGTTGCCCAGGAGCCACCAAGTAGAGGAGAAGCTACCAGATGGGTGCAGGTGGAACTTGGGTTCTGCAGGATACCTGATTCTCTACATGGAGGATTGTCCTAGGCTAAATACCACCAGCTGAAAAATCCAACTAGTAGGAAATTCTATGTTGTGCCAGGGAAGACTTAAATTAGATATAAGAAAAAAATTCTCCATGAAAAAGGTTGTCAAGCTTTGGAACATGCTGCCCAGAGATGTGGTGGAGTCACCATCCCTGGAAATGTTAAAAAATCTTGTGGAATGTGGCAAACTATTCAACTATTTCAACTAAAATAATCCTAATGTGTGTCTAAATTATTCAAGAAGTGAGTCCTTGCCAGTGAGTACTGCCAGGCTGCTTTAGCAGAGCATAAGCAGCAAATTCCATGTTCCATGGCTTTTGCTTCCGAGTCCGGTGCCCTTCCCACCGAAAGTTCACCTTCTGCAGACTGGGCTGTAAAATCAAACCTTTCCCTTTGTTAGTTCAGCCTAATGAAGATTATCAGTTTCTGGATTTCTCTCAAAGGAATAGTCTGGTATAGAACCATTGTAAAAATATTTGCAGCACTCTATAACTTTTATTTTTATTGTCATGTTTCATAGTGATCATTGAATAATTGCAACAAGCTCAGAAAAATTACATTACATCTGTAAATAATAGGTCTTTGTACAGTCTGTTGGTTTCTGGCAGGGTTTGTTGGGTTTTTTAGCCAACAGCTTTCTTGACTTTGATTCCTTGAGGGTTATCCTGTACTAATCCCTTGAAAATCAGTTTGGTCATTTCACAAGGAACCTTGGTCATCAGTTCAGGGAAGGTGGAAAAGCAGCTGGAGTGTGTGGTTGCCACAGAAGGTGAAAAGCTGTTCTTAAAATCTGCTTGTGTTGAACTACAATCTAACTTTCACATCAGGTGTTTTTTAATTATCCAGGAAAAATAGCACTAATGGTGGTTCCAGGTGTCCCTTGTTCTGGCACTGCTGAGGCCCCTAAAGGGCCATGTCCAGTTCTGGGCCCTCACAGCACGAGAGACATTGAGGGGCTGGAGCGTGTCCAGGGAAGGGAATGGAGCTGGGGAAGGGGCTGGAGCACCAGGAGTAGCTGAGGATGCTCAAGCCTGGAGAAAAGGAGGCTCAGGGGGGACCTTCTGGCTCTCTCCAACTCCCTGAAAGGAGGGGCAAGCTGGTTGGGGTGGTTCTGCTCCCGGGGAACAAGGGACAGGATGAGAGGAAACAGACCCAAGCTGTGCCAGGGAAAGGTCAGGTTGGACGTCAGGGGGAATTTCTTCCTGGAAGGATTGCTAGGCATTGAAAGGTTGTGAAGTTCCCATCCCTGGAGGTGTCCAAGGAGGGACTGAACGTGGCACTCAGTGCTCAGGGCTGGGTGTCAAGGTGAGGATTGGGCCCAGCTTGGACTCGATAACATTGGAGTTCTTTTCCAGCCTCAGTGATTCTGTGATCCTGTAATTGATTGTGCAAAGAATTGCAAAGGTCTATAAACTTATTGTATGAGTGTTCTATAAATGTCAGGGGACATGTTTGCTTTTGTGCTAGCCTGTGTGGAGAGTTAAGGGACAAACTTGATGCAGTCACACCAGATTTATTGTTAGGAGGTTCTCTCCCTGGCATTTTTGGCCAAGGGCAGAGGGCGGATGTAGGAAACAAAATTATAGATATCTAAAGGAGGAAAGATAATGCTAGATTTGGAGATTACAGACGGATATTAAAAGGATTATTTGCAAACTGCTGTTCGAGTACTAGTGCCTTGTGAATATCTGAAGAAATTTCAGTCCATTTGTGAGGAGAAAAAATCAAAACAAACCAAACAGAAGTGCTTTGTGAAATCAAGCAGAGCTGTTATAGTGCAGCAGAGGAGAGGCCACTGAGTTTAGTTAAGTAATGATAGTTTACTAGAGACTGTGAAACTCAGCATCACGTAAAGATTTTAAGTTGATTAAATGCTTTTTTTGAAGTATTTAATTGGAATCATTTATTCTCAGGTTCTTTAAAAGTTAAAGCTGTTTGAGCTTTTTTAGTCCTTGCAGAAGGCAGAGTTTGACAAAAGTCAATCTTCTTGTGTTTTGTAGAAACCAGGGACCAGTCCTCACATAGGACAATCTTTATTTTTTGTATTTTTTTAGAACAGCTTTTTGAGAGAGAAATAAACCCTCTTTATGTGCCACGATTGCACAATATCGTGGTTTCTTGAAGATGTTGACACTGCATCCCTGGAAGCGTTCAAGGCCAGGTCAGGTGGGGCTTTCAGCAACCTGGAATAGTGAAAGGTGTCCCTGCCCATGGCAGGGGGTGGAACGAGATGAGCTTTAAGTTCTCTTCCAACCCAAACTGATCTGTGATTCTATGGAAGTGTGGTGCTCCTCGGAGCAGGCACTCTAGAAATGTCCTCTAGGAACACAGTATTTTGCAGCTGTCCCAGAGCAGGCCCAGGACCTCCTGTCAGGACAAAACAGCTCCTTGTAGACTTACTAGTCTTGAACACTGGAAAGAAACAGAAGCTGTTGCTGTTTTTTTCCTCCCATATTTCCTAATTATCCCTTGCAGTGTTTATTCACACTGCTTTCACAACACTCTCCTGTTCCTATTTCTGTGTCATTTGCTTCCTTCAGATGCTCCAGTTCTTGCATCCCTTAAGCTCCTTTTTTCCCAGTCCAGTCAGGATAACTGGAAAAATTCAAAGCAACTGAATCTTTAGGGTGATTGTGCTGGTTGTTTTGGGGGGGAATCTTTTGTTCAGATGCCCTCAAATTTGGATGAGCAACCCTTCTTTGTGTCATCACTGAGGCACAGGAATGAGGGAAATACAAAAGCTGGGGAATTTTATAGATTTTAAAGAAATTGTTGCCTTTAAAGGAACCCTCTGCACTGTCCCAGGATTCATAATGAGCTTATTTTTCCTGGTGAAATCCTCTTCATGTTAAAACTAGTGGTGGCCTCCCACAAGCTGCCAGGTCAAGCTCCTGTGTCAGAGTATCTCTGTCGATACAGAGTCACTGTTACAAAGTGAAGGTGTAAAAGAAACTTTATGCTGCCCTTTGGAATAAATTATTTTGGCCCTTAATACAGGAGGTTACATGATAAATATTTTAACCTAATCTAAATGTTCTGCAGCTACTGACATTCACAGATTTTCTTCCTAACTGCTGGTGAACTTCCTCGAGGATCATTTCTTTTAATATTTCAGTGTGAAGCAGACTGGGTGGTGGTAATTTTTCAGAGAAATGGGATTCTGGAGAAGTGTTTATAAATATTGTGCATGCAAATGGGAGGCACTGGAGGGCAATGCTGAGGGGAGTTGGTAATGCTTGACATTTGTGAAGTGAAGTGGAATGTTTTACACAGGAAATGAGGTACATTGTGGGTGCCGTGAACTGGCAAGAGCTGACTTTTGAAAGCAAGGCTAGATGGGCCAAGGTGGCCTCTGGTGAGACCTCACCTGGGTCACTGGGCACAGTTCAGGTGCCTCCAGCATAAGAATTTAATGCAATTCTTGGAGCAATTGGAGCAAATTGGAGGCCACCAATTTGCTGAGGGGAGTGGAACACTTCCCCGATGGAGGCAGGCTGGGAGAGTTGGGAAAGTTGAGCCTGGAGAGGAGAAGGTTATGTGGAGCCTTCACAGCACCTTCCAGGATCTGAAGAATCTACAGGGAAGCTGGGGAGGGACTGTTCATCGGGAACTGGAGTGACAGGAAAAGCTGTAAAGGATTTGAACTGACAGAGGGGAAATTTAGGTTGGATATTGTGAAGAGATTCTTGTCTGTGAGGGTGCTGAGGCCCTGTCACAGGTTGCCCAGAGAAGCCATGGCTGCCCCATCCCTGGAAGTGTTCCGGGCCAGGTTGGATGGGGTTTGGAGCAACCTGGGATAGTGGAAAGTGTCCCTGTCCATGGCAGGAGGTGGAATGAGATGAGCTTTAAGGTCCCTGGCAACCCAAACCATTCTGGGATTCTGTGAAAAAAAAGTGTATTCTAGATGTTGACTCTGTGGCTGCTCCTCATTAAGCTCTACCTTTGTCTTGGTAGTTTCCACATCTTTGTGCTGCAATTCTGTTTATATTGCAGAGCAACTCAAGGTTTAAGCTCTCTTTTTTCCTGGAGGGCTTTATGTAACTGTGCTTTTTTTACCCATCACCTTGATATGTCACTCGTGCTCTGGGAAACTTATTCTGGGTTTGGTTGTTATTTCAGTGCTTTCATTTGTTTGAGGTGACATTGGGTGGTGGTTCCTCAGTGAAGGAAAATCTGCTTATGTTAAGTAGGTAGCTCCATGTGCTGGGTCTCATCGACACTTTAAATTACTGTGCCTTCCAAGTGCTGCTTCTTGTGTTGTCTGAAGCAGCTTGAGTGTCAGAGGGAGCTTTTCATCACAGATAATAAGGTTCAGACTCTTTAAACATGAATCAAAACATGAAATACCAGAAACCCAAGTTAAAAAAGAGTATTTTGAGTGTTGCAGTTGTTGCAAAACTACACAAAAATGTAGTATAAACCTGTCCCTGGTGTGTTTTCTGTCATTGCAGGCACTATCCTGGTTGACAACATGCTGATCAAAGGGACAGCAGGAGGGCCTGATCCCACCATTGAGCTCTCCCTGAAGGACAACATGGATTACTGGGTGATCCTGGATCCCATCAAGCAAACCTTGTACCTCAACAGCACCGGCCGAGTACTGGACAGAGATGTGAGTTTGGGGGTGACTTGGTTCGCTTTCCTCCCACAGACATCCATTTCTAATTAACCATGAACACAGGACCTGCTAGAAAATAATTCCTGGATCTGTCTTGTCCCCAGATGGATGTGGACAGACTTAATTAGATTTTTTTATTAGGATTTATAGGGAGCACACAGGAACTTGACCATGTGTGCAAATATTGTGTGGATGAACACAACAGTAAAGACCAAACAAAGAAATGTGTGGGGTTTACATCCAATGAACTTGGCTCATTTGCTGAATTAAATTTTTATTCTGCTTTGCTGCTGTCGTCTGGGAGAAGTGCTGCTCACCCTGTGTCCTGTACCACTTATTAACACCCCGCTTTACCTGTGTACATTGAATTATGAGATGTAAGAGAGAGCAAAGGCTTAGTGAATACTACAAATCACTTACATGTTCAATTGAGAATGTGCTGGGTTAGATTCTTTTTTAAGGCAGCGGGAAATTCATGTGGTACATTTGTTCCTGGTGGCCTTAAAGCAGTATTGTCAGGCTAGGTTTGATTTTTATAAAAAGAAATAAATTAGGGGTGTTCTCATCCAGGCTGATTTCATTGAAGAGCAACACTTTAAAAATAGAGATTTCTCCTAGTGTTGCAGCACTGCTGCAGTTCATCAGAACTTGAAGGGAAAATTGACTCCAAAGTGCTGTAATCAATATGGCAGGAAGACTTTAAAACTCAGGAGTTCTCCTTAGAGTGTAGGGAAGTTTGTTTTGTATTAACTTGATTGATTAATTTGTCTTTTCCGTGTGTTTTGAAATCTATTCATAAGTACCAGAAACAACATGTAAATTTTTCCTCATTTCCATTTTTAGCTGAAAGGAGCTAATTGAATTCAGCTGTTCTTAATTTAGCTTTAATTCACAAACTGGTTTCATGAGCAAAGCACAAAGCCTGACTCAGTGGTCGTGGTGGTGAAAGACTCATGGATGCCTTGGCAAAGAGTTGGCACTTCCTCAAGCTCCAAACAGCAGGTGCTGGAACGTGATTGGTCTTTCACTTTTAATTTTACATCAGAGCAAAAAAGGAGAGCCTGGCTTTACCAAAACAACCTCATCAGACTGAGTTCCAGTGTTAGGAACAATCTAAGTCAACTCAGAGATAGTTCATTAGTGTGAATTCACAGACACTTTTCAGTGATATTCTTTGCCAGAACCGGACTCAAGTCCAGGGGACACAAATGAAGTGTGTACATCCCTTAATTATATATGGGTAATAATGTGTTTACATTGGTATTTCAGGCATTACTTCCTTGTTTTTTGCTATGAACTATAACACTTCTTATCCCTAATACTGTGTAAAAGTACTCATTTGTTTTTATTTAAATTTAATGGGCCATGAAAAAAAAAAATCTGAGATAATGTATATTTTACCACCGGAGATCTTCCAGAGTGAATTGCTGTGACTCACGAGCCAAAGAAAATGAAACCAACCCTAAAAACTCGCAATGCTTGAGAAAAACTGTGAGATTCATGTCATGGGCTTGAATAATGTGGCTCTTTTGAAGACAGGGGTTAGTGTCACCCCGGGGGTGGCAGTGCTGGGTTGGCTCAATGGTCTTGGGGGTCCTTTCCAACTTTAACAATTCTCTGACTCTGTAAAGGCTGTTTCCACCCCTAAAATGCAGCATTGCTGAGTGTGTGTGTGGTTCCCTTTTTTATTATAAAAAACCCCAAACAACCAAGTATTTTTCTCATCTGTCAAGTTAAAACCACGTGAAACTTTATAGTACCAATGAAATTGGGGGCTTTATTAAATCAAACCTTAAGATTCAGTGTTTTATTACAGAGAAAAATTGTAGTCTCTGATTCACAAATGGTACATATGCAATCACATTCAATATATTTGGATACTCTTCCCATTTTTCTCTCCCTGCTGATTCAGTTATCCTGTTCCTGGTCCTGTTTTTATTACCTTTCTTGAAAGCAAATCTTATTAGATTGCATTGATTGATTTTGCTGAGAATGGCAGTATGTTTTCCAAATCAAATCAGATAAAAAGAAAATTCCAGACTTTACTTCCAAAACTTCAGGTACTTAGGAAGGATGAAGAGTGGTAAATCAGAACTGAAGGTGCCAGCAGCTGCTAAGAGGTGCTGGGATGGTTTGTCCCCATTGTCATAAAAAAATTGTGAAATTGTGCCAATATGTATTTACATTTTCTGTCTCTGAATGCCCAGATTGGTGAGTGTTTGTTTAAATGCCTGATTTTAAATCTAAGCACTGACCCAGCAGAAATTTGGCCTATGTGAAAGGAATGCTGGTCCTGTTTCTTTCAGATTTTACCAAAAGCAACAAATTATTTTTTCCATGTTTTCATGACAAAGACTAAATCCAGAATATCAAATTTTCATCAAATAAGGTATCATTTCGACTAATTATATTTTTCTTGGTCATGACTGATGAATGTAGATAGACTCAGGAGTGTTTAAGCTTATCAAAGGCAGCCTACAAATTTTTAGATCTTACTCAGATGAGTAGTGATAGTCATTCGAGCTTGTATTTCTTTGCCTATTCATCAAGTTTGGGAGTTGTTTGTATTTGAATATTCAGATGTTCACTGCAGTGAAAGAAACAGGAGTCTGGATTGTCTGAAACAACTGAAAGTTGTTTCTGAATTCTTTGTAAATGTAAGTGGTAGCAAATTGAATTTATTTCTGACTTGACCTTTCAATTCAAGACAAGAAAGAAACATGAAAGACATTGGAATGAGTCCAGCGGACACCACGGAGATGCTCCAAGGGCTGGAGTGTTTCTGCTCTGGAGATAGGCTGGGAGAGCTGGGGGTGTTCACCTGGAGAACAGAAGGATCGGGGAAGAACTTAGAGCCCTTTCTATTGCCTAAAAGGAGCTCCAAGAGAGTTGGAGCAGGACTTGGGACAAGAGCCTGGAGTGACAGGACAAGAGGGAATGGCTTCCCACTGCCAGGGGGCAGGGTTAGATAGGATGTTGGGAAAGAATTCTTGGCTGAGGGTGGTGAGGCCCTGGCACAGGTTGCCCAGAGAAGCTGTGGCTGCCCCATCCCTGGAAGTGTTCCAGGCCAGGTTGGGTGGGGCTTGGAGCAATGTGGGATAGTGGAAGATGTCCCTGCCCATGGCAGGGGGTGGAACAACATGATATTTATAAGGTCCCATGCAATGGACACACTTCCAGGATTCTGTGAATCCCAATATAAACAAACCAAAGTGCCAAAGGTGTGACATCTTCTAGGTATCTTTCTAAGAATACCTTTTCCCCTGCAGCCACCAGTGTCTATTCAGTCCATCGTGGTGCAAGTCCAGTGTGTGAACAAGAAGGTTGGCACCATCATCAACCACGAGGTGCGGATTGTGGTGAGGGACCGGAATGACAACTCGCCCCAGTTCCAGCAGCAGCGCTACCACGTAGCTGTGAATGAGGTCAGAACCACCTAATTACCTATAAATATTGTAAATATCAGCTTTCAGTGCTTCTCTTTGGGAAAGCAAATGAATTCCATTTTTTTTACATCCCTTGGATTTGTTTCCCTATGGAGTCTGAAGCTGTACCTACATGACTGAGGCTTTAAATTCTGCTAAATTAATGCAGTTTTAGCAACAAACCTGGAAGGAAAACGAATGTATATATTTATGAAAAACAAAAAGCCAAACCAACCAAACAAAAACAAACAACCAAACAAAACCAAACAAAAAACCACAACAAAAGAAAAGTAAAGCAAATAGTTCAAAAGGATTTATTAACCATACTGAAGCTTAGCAAAGTGCAGGTTTGGTTTATTGCTGTTTCTCTTTATTAAATGATGTCTGTGAAAGGAATTACTTTGCTTTATATTTTTATGAACTAGAGAGCTGTGGATTGGACTTGAAAGAAAAAAATACTTCCTTCTTGAGCTGGTACAACTTCATTTGACTTTACAATTAAGTTTCTTATTCTGTTAGGGATGGAATAATCTGGTAATAAGCAGTAAAAAGGATTTCTGTTTTCAGTTTTAGTATCTTGGGGCTTTAGTCTTCAGAAGTAGAAGCGGGGACTTATATGCAGAAGTGGAAATATCCAGGCTGAAATTATGTGGAGAATGGAAAGATGGGACAGTCTTGTGAACACTGAAAGCAGGAGACTTGCTTTTAAAAAAACGAAGCTGTTAAATATGTGTGGGCATTGTGTTCCTGTTGGGGTTTGGTTTGGGGGCAGGGGTCTGTCAAAAAATGGGGCTGCTTTCATGTTCTTTGATTTAAAACAACCGATTTGCTGATTCAGAAAGAAATGTCATCATTTTCTGTGTTTGGAAATTTCAGTTTTATGATGGATCTGTGTGTTGTTCCAATCACCAAGTGCAAGACGTCACTCCCAGGAAAGGAATAGGAGAGTTGGTGAATTTAGGCCTAATTAACCCAAAAGTATGGCAGGAAAAATCCCAAATCCACACATTATTTTTAAGGAGAGACCTGAAGTTGAGAGAAGGATATCCAGATATTTCAAACTTCCTGGTCTCCTGAGAGGTGGCACCTCTTAAATAGAGATTGTTTTCCTTTGGCCAAATTTTTTATGTTGCCTGATGTGACCAGGCAACATAAACATAATTTTGTCAGCAATTTTTGTCAGTGTGTCAGTGCTGTCATACTATGGAAACAAGGATTTTCCTTAATTAGATTGAAGTCCAAAAGGCAGAGTGAGAAATGCCCCATTGACAATTATTTGTATTCAGAAACTGAGCAATGTTCTGAGGACATTCAAGCATTTATTTGCATTATTACTGAGGAAAGTGTTGCTTTTTTCACCAGTGGAATCCCCATGTAGTCAGTTTCTTCATTTCACTTTATGTCTGTTCCATGTGGAACATCTGCTGTGGCCCCACTGTGCCCTTGAGCAGCACGCAGTGGGTTAATGCTCCATTTGTTAATTAAAATAAAAAATCACAAAGCATCTTTGACTTTCTCAAAGGTTTTAATGAGTGATTAATTTTTTTAATGCCAGTTTATTCTGCTCCTAATTGGCACTGCCTCTAGTGAATTTAGAGCAGGAATGGACTGGAAGGAGGGATTTGGGGTTATTTTTTGCTTCTGTTTTCAGGTTGCTTGTAAACAAAAAAGTACAGAAATGTATCTTCCAGAAGTAGCATAAATCAAAGAAAAAGTAGGTTTTATTATGTTTTGGAGAAATAGAATGGTTTTTATGTCAAGTCATCTTTATATTTGAACTGTCCACAGCACACTAAGATCAGTTTGTCAGTGAAGCTGAGGGTAGTTGGAATAGCAACATAAATCCTGCATTCATGCATGTCTTTTCCATTTGCACAGGAAAAGACAGGGTTTAAAATTAAGCCTGTATTTTTCCAGAAGGCTTGGAATGAGATGGATGGGGTAGAGTAGTATCTGTTTCGTTTTATACCAAAAGGTGTTTCAATTTTTATATTTGGTTGGAATAACTGAGTTAGGCTAACTTCCCTAATCCAGTGTTTCCTCATAAGTGGCCCTTGCAGATGCTCGAGGAAGAGTGTGAGAATTGGGAAAGCTGAAGTGATGCTTCTTAACAAGTTCCCCAAGGTCCAGTTACTTGTACCTGTAAAATCTATAAGATCAAAGGCAATGCAACAGCTCCAGACCAATTTTATCCTTCTCAGTGAACATTTATATGTTGGTCCCTCCTTTCCTTCCTTGCTCCAGGTGCTTTGTAGCCTTTTTTCATCATGTTTTGTCTTGTACCATAATTTCTCATTCTACTGCTTCAATTATCTTCACCTGGAGCGTGAAAATCCTGAGAAATCTCAAGACATCAGTAGTGTCTGTAGGATATTCTGGATATTGTCCAATGATCCTTAGGGATTAGAGTGTTTCCTTCTGTCATTTCCACCCTTGAACTTCTAGAAGACCCCTGAAGAAGATGACTCAAAATGAAATTGTGCAGAGAAATTCATGTTTCACTCCAGCACACGTGTGGTTTGAAAATGTGGCTTTTGCATCCTAGTACCAAAATTATCATTCCATCTTTATTGAGGAAATACTTTATTTCAGGAGGATTTTAATCATTTATTGCAAGTCCTCTTCAAGTCAAAGAATGTCTCAGCCAACTCCACCTGCTCCCTGGACATTATGAATGTCCTCATGAAAGTAGAAATGGGTTAAGGTTGATGATACCATTTTTATGATAATTAGAAATACTCTGCAGAGTTATTTGCTTGGCTTTTTTGCATTACATATTTTTATTTGTATGAAAATATCGTATCATTATTCCTTTTGGAAAAAGAAATGCTGACAGTGACATCAGCCTGGGGCTAATTTTGACTGGGTGCATTAGTGACTTGAAGATTTGAGTTGTTGCAGTATTAAAACAAAGTTCTGTAGCTGGGTTGAAAGTCAGAAGAATTATGCAGCTCAGTTAACATTCCACAAGCAAATCTCTGGCATTGCCACAGGGGGCTGAAATTTATGTATTCTAATGTAGGGATTAGGAACTAAAACCATGTGCTTTTGAGGCACAGTTGTGGTTGTCTGTGTTTTGTTTTAAATACAACTTATATTGATAGTTTTTGTCTGAGATAAGTGCAGCTCCAATCCAGCACTGCCTGGGTTTTATAAAAATGACTTTTTTTGGTCATAATTTTTCATTTACCTGGGTCCTACAGAGATGTTGGGAAGCTCAGGTTCTGTTTGGAAATGGTGGTAGAATTACTAGAACACCCTTGGAAGTCATTAGCACTTTATTTGAATTACAAAATCTTAGAGCTGCTTGTAAACCAAAATTGTAGGATTGGTTAGTTTGTTAGTTTTGGAATTTTTTTCCCCCACTCACGTTGGCAAAGATGGGAGTCCTTTTCAAAATGAGCATGTGTGTTGAAATTCAGTCACCTCAAAACTTTGGGTTTGGGGTGTTAAGAATTACAACTTGTGCCAAATTTCCATTTCTTGTGGTGTAATAATTCCTGTCTTTTTCCTTGTGGTATGGAAATAATTAGTCTCTGCAGATAGACATCATCAAAAGCACGTTAGCTCAGAATGATTAACTGTAAATCTTGCTTTGCTCTGCTCTTTGGGGCCACTGTGAAAAATTACTCATTTTTAACTTTGTAAATAGCCGATAATAGGGGAATTTATTTTCCAAATGTTTTATGGAAGAACTGAACATTCCTGCCTGCATCTAGACTTCTAATAGACATAAATCACATTGAAGGAAGTTTTTAAGCATTCCAGCTGCAGACTGTGGAAGAAGAAGATGTATTGTGTGCATTTCCTCTCTATTTGTTTAATTGCTTTCCTTTTGAAATCTTCCTTGTTCCTTGTCATGGTGGTTCATTTTCACTGGATTGAATTCCCACAGAGATGATTATCCTCAGGCTGACAAGTACACTCAGATAATTATTTCTTTGCAATTCCTAACATTTTATCTTACAGAAGCTAAGATGCTCTGCGGTCAAACATTTTGCTGCGTAAGTCCAGTGTCTTTTCTGTAGGAGATTCTAAAGGTTCATATTGAGAAGCAAAATTCCACTCTTTAAGTGAAGAAATTTTTCCTAATATCCAACCCAGACCTTCCCTGGCTAAATAGTCACATTTTGTTAGGTGAACCGAGTTTTCTCCTTGTTGTTCCAACAATAAACTGACATACAAAAAAAAATCACATAGTGCTGAGATCTCAGTGTAAACATGTTGTGTGGCGGGGAACGCTGAGGGGCCTCTCTCAAGTGTGGAAGTGGATTTTGAGGCATCTAGTTAAGAGCTCATCGGAATTTTTCTAAAGGCTGTGGGAATCTCTAATGTGAGATCTTGAGCAGGTGAAATGAGGGAGTTGGGGGGCATTTTTTTCTTTTCTTTCTGGTAACATTTGTGTTGCATAAAAGAAAATTTAGATAAAATCGAAACCTGCATGTCCTGAAGGTCTGCACCTCTGCAGTCAGTTATTTTGGATGTAATGCATTAAATCCAAGACTGCAGATTTTGACTTTTACTGTTAGAGCATGCAGTTGTAATCCTGGTGTTTACTGATAGTTCATTTTTACAGTTGTCTCCTTTGTTATCACTTAATAATGCTCTTTACAGAACTGAAGCCTTTTTATGTTGGCCATCCTTTATCTGCACCCTGTTAAGAGCCCTGATAGAGCTGCTCTGAGTGAAACAACAAGTAATTTTTGCCATCAGAGCTGCTGGCTGAACTCCTTGGAATCCAAGCCTTTCCATGCTTCTGGAAAGCAAGCACAGCTCTTGGTCCTTTAGCTGGGAGCACTTGGACAGGCCCAGCCCTTCTTCATCCCCTTGGCAGCTGGGAGGCTCCCACTTGGAGTGGCCTGGTCCTTTGGGATGCTGTGCTGGAGCTCTCTCCTCTCCCTTTGCAGGACATGGTGTTACAGCACAAACACCACCAGGATGTCTGTCAGCTCCTGTGCTGGTTGGATGGGACAGGATATTTTAAATATTTTAAAACTTACTGTCTTGTAATAGAATAATTTTTAAAAAAGTATGAACTCTCACCAGGATTACAGTGCCCAGCTCTGGCATCCTCAGCAATAGAAAGGATAAGGACCTGCTGGAGTGAATCCAGAGGAGACCTTGGGAATGATCCAAGCCTTCTCCTCTGGAGACAGGCTGGGAGAGCTGGGGGTATTCACTTGGAGGACAGAAGGAGAGCTGGAGAGGGACTTTGGGACAAGAGCTTGGAGTGACAGGAGAAGGAGGAATGGCTTCCCGCTGTTGGTGGGGAGGGTTAGGTGGGATATTGGCAAAGAATTCTTGGCTGTGAGGGTGAGGCCCTGAGGTTTCTGAGAGAAGCGGTGGCTGCCCCATCCCTGGAAGTGTTCCAGGCCAGGTTGGACGGGGCTTGGAGCAACATGGGATAGTGGAAGGTGTCCCTGCCCATGGCAGGAGGTGGAACGAGATGATTTTTAAAGTAGTTTCCAACCCCCGCCATTCCAAAATTCCACATGTCTAATGCTCCTCTCAGATGCAACCAGAAGCCCCAGGGCTTTTCCATGTTCAGACAGCAGAAACATGGGAGTTTCCATGACAAGTCAGCAGTGCCTGGCTCTTTTCTCCCAATGAGACTATTATGTAACCAGTGATTAATGCATTAAACCCTGATATTTAGAGCTGTTTGGGGTGTCACTACCCAGGTTGGGGCTGAGGGGTCTCTGTGAGGAGACGTGGGGGCTGCCCTGGGCCAAGCAGTCCATGGATCCAAGTACAGGGCCCATCCCAGCCCTCAGCCAGTCCCATAGTGCTTCAGGGAAATGATGTTCAGAGGCAGGGAAATGCCTGTGGCAGCGAGGAGTGAGGAGTCGGGAATTAAGGAGTGCCACTAAGCCTGGGGCAGAGGGGTAGGATAGGGGAAGGTACTGTTATGTCTTCACTTACCCCCATCCCACTGTGTTTTTAATTGACAGTACACCAGTTTCATGTTAAAGCTCATCTGTGCTGCATGTATGGGCTATGGGTCTGTGCTTTCTCTGTCTCCACCCTCAAGCACATTGGATTTTCCTCCCTTGAGCTGTTGAAAATAGGGGTGAGACGGTGCCTGTGTGAGTGTCCGGGGCTGGCCTAGGGCAGCCCACCTGTAGTGGTGGGAAAAAAACCTGCAAAGCCTCCTGGAAATTTTTGGTTTTCTATCCCCTTCCAAACCCGTGAAAAAAACCTTTACCCCCCCTCTGTATACTAGTCCTAACCCTTCAATAGGCACGAGGATACAATCAACTTCCTGCATCCACATGTGACGCTTACACTGCCTGTCTCAGTAGTAAGTCAAGTTTGTAGCAATACATAGTTATTGTGGCCTAAGTGTGGGTAGTATAAGTATTGTAAATTAAACCCGACTTGTTTTACTGCAAAAAGGCTTTGAATTGGTGTTCTTTATTTCAAAGATTCAGTGTTCTCAGCCCTGGAAATCTTTCTCAGAGAACTGTCAAGCATTGCACACTTAATTAGCAGGTTTCTAAATAAAACAAGAACTATGACTATAAGAGGAAATGAGAGTTAATTATTTGCTTTATGGTGTGAACTACAAAATATTAATGTGAAGTAACATCCAGATTTGCAACAAACTCTGTCCTTTAGCATCTTCTCTTTTTACAGCATTTCAAACCTTTTTGCGTGGTCTAGGTTTTAAATATGTGCAAAAACTTCATCTGAAATTTGGAGAAGAGGGGCCATTGGGACTCTGAATTTAAGGGCCACAAGTCTGGAGATGATGAGAGCAGCAGGAAGCAATGGCTATGTTGGATCCAGAACTGTTTGTTCATTTGTTTTTCTCTTTCAGGTTGATTATTCACAAAGTTTCTTGAATATTAAAATTCAGAAGTGATGACTCCCAAGAAATCTTCTGTCCTTGATCTCAATGAGTCTTGATTTCAGGCTATTTATCTGTGCGAGGATAATTATAAATTGATTCTTTTTGAGAATATAATTTAATGAGTATTCAATTGCTGCCAACACAATATTGGAGAAACAGCATCAGCCCTGTGTTTAGAGCCATAAAGCTCTCAGGGTGTCTGTGTTTGCATGTAATAATAATATTAATCTGGCACTGCTTATGTTGCCATGAAGACACTGTCAAATAGGTTCTGTTTACACTTGCAGCTCATCTTTGTTTTCCTTCCTGAGCCCAAAAAAAGGAGCTTTTATTGGTTTTAATCTGTATTTATTTCATGCGTTCTGTCAGTTTTAAGACTCTTTTCCTCATTTTCATCTTTTTTTTTAAACAAATGAGGTTCCATCTTGATGCACTATAGCCTAGGGCTATGGAGAAAAATAAAAGAAAAACTACTTCAAACAGTTGCTTAATGGTTTGCTGTATACCTGAAGGTTTTATTGGTTGTCTATCTGTCACTGTTCTTGCAGTTAACTCCTATTGGAACTACCATCTTCACAGGATTTTCTGGAAACCATGGTGCTACTGACATTGATGATGGTCCCAATGGCCAAATAGAATATGTCATCCAGTACAATCCTAACGACAAGGTAAATCCGTTTAGGTTGTTTTTTCTCCAGGTATGTGTATATATATAAATATCTTTCATTGACAACTGGATTTCTTCAGCTTAATGCCCAGAGAAGCTGTGGCTGCCCCATCCCTGGAAGTGTTCCAGGCCAGGTTGGGTGGGGCTTGGAGCAATGTGGGATAGTGGAAGGTGTCCCTGCCCATGGCAGGGGGTGGAACCAGATGATATTTATTGTCTCTTCCAACCCAAACCATTCTATGATTGACAATCCCTTGTCTGCTCCAGTGTTGTTCACACACTTCTCCTTGGTTTTGACAGACGTTTTGAGGTAGCTGGATTTACTCCTACACATCTACACTTAATAGAATCACAGCTGAGAAATATTCATGGGCATGGCTAAATTACTCTCGAGAGACATTCTGACTTTGCTCAAAAAGTCGTTTATATTTAAAGATCGTAGTTTTTTTAAAAAGAGGGTTATAAATTTTTAAAATGAAATAGTAGTGATCCTTACCTATTATCTTTGCAAACACATGGGTTAAGAGCAGAGAGTCTAAAGTACTAAAATAAATGTTCTATAGGTTTAGATGGGGGAGTTTCTCTGTTATAACAAGGTTTTGCATGTGGGCGATTTGTATAAAGTGTCCAAATTTGAAAATTTGACAAATTTGAAAATTAGCAAGTTTGAAGTAGTTTTAGCAAAGCTCTTTTGCAAACTGTGGGCTACTAGCATAGTTCTGGTGGATCAGCTGGTGGGGAATTTATTCAGCTGCCTGACCTGGATTTTTGGTCATGACAAAGATGTTAAAGTGTATGTAGGGGTGGAGTAGAGTGTATGGACTTAGGAATCTGTTACTAAAATTCCCTGGTTTTACTGAAGGGGGGTTTGGGCAGGAATGGTTTTGTGGGAAAACTGCAATCTGATTTTCAGTTGGATTAGAAATGCAGGCACACATCTTTGGATTTAATTTGCAAAGCTGTGCATCCTTAGAAGCTTCAGTCCTGTTCTCATTGAATCCAACAAAAATTTGATTATCCACTGAATTACACTTTTAATTTTTAGGAGGTAGAATTGTGGAAAATAGTGGCAGTATCAGGGAATAATTCATTGTTAACTAGTTATGTAAGACCCTACTTCTTTTCCACTAGGGTTATTGTTGATTTTTGCATACTGACATTCTGAGATGTAATATTTCCTTATTATATCTCATGTTTTTGAAGGCAGAGATGGTTTCTTAGAAAACTTTGCAGCACCTTAAGCCATAATCTTCTCTGGGGAGCATTAGGAAAGAAGCAGTGTCTTTTGTCCAAGCTAGAATTTGGAGTTTTTTGGGAGATAGGGAGTTTTCTGGCTTTGTATGTGGTTTGTATTTGGAATTATTTTGATTTTTGAAAGTTTGCAGTCATTTCCCAAATATTAAATTGACTGCACAGACTGGAGCAGACTCTTGAGTTGGGACACTTCCCCCAGTGAGACAGCCTGGTCTGATTGGAGATGTCCCCATCCATGGTAGGGGGTTGGAATAGGTGGTCTTTAAGGTCCCTTCCAACCCAAACCATTTTATGATTCTACTTAAATGAGTAAAATTACTAGTGCATGATGTCCATCATGTCATGTCAGCTGTTCTTTGTAGTGGTGCTGTGTGTGACTGAAGTATATATTCCCTGAACTTGTATAAACAAAGGTAAGGGTTGTCTGTGGAAATAGTGAGCATTAAAATGTTCTGCCAACATCATCTTTTAACTATGTGCATGACAGAAGTATTACAAAAAATTCCTGTTCTGCTGCCACAAGTATCTGAGAAGTAATTAGAAGGCAGGAAGGAGTGAAAAGAATGCACAAGTAATTTCAAATGTGCAAAGAAAATCCCCAAACAAGCTTGAAGTTTTTCTCCCCACTCTTTGTTTCACCTTTAACTTATAGTACCAAAGGAAACCAGCTCAAATAATCTTTTTCAGTAAAGACTGTGATGAAAATGTTTACACTAAGAAAATCCTTCTTCCATGAAATCAGTTTGAAAAATTGAAAGTGTTTTAAAATAGGGAAACATTTTGCCATACATTGACTATGTTCATCTACTAAAAACAATGAAAATAGTACAGTCTGCTTAAAATACTATTTCTGTTAACAGGTTATTACACGTGGTTCAGTGGCCACAGTGAAGTAGAAGAGCTACTCTGTGTTTAGGTTACTATTAAATCCTAGCATTGCATTGCTCAAAGACATCCTGGGACATGATTCTAAAAGCATCTTCTTGAAATAAAGCTGCTTTATTGCATCTTTATTGTACTCTTTTGTATCCCAGATGAAATAACTCTGCTCCTTTCATGTATTGGTATGTGCACAACTTGCATTTGCTGTGTGACTTATCATCATGGTGAGTTGCTTCATCTCAGCCAATTTGCCAGGAATTTCCTGTGTAATACCTGCTACAAGTGGATTTTCTTCATTAACCTGGGAAGAAATTGCTGCAAGGCTGAAAAATGTGGTTTAGTGCCAAATATCTCTACTTTTTGCTTCTGGGATGCCCCTTTACTGTGTGATGAAGATATGATGTTGTTTGACAGCAATGACACCATTTCGTGCCTTAGAAAAGCAGACTGACTAGAGCTCATAATCCTGAGCTCCTTAGGGTTGGAAAAGACCTTCAGGATCATCAAATCCAGCTCTGGACTTGATGATTCTTGTGGGTCCCTTTCAACTCAGAATATTCTGTGAACCATCAGCCCAGCACTGAGACTCACTGGAGACTAATTTGGAGGCATTTGGAAAAACAAATCCCCAAAGCTATAAAAACAAGAGGTGTTATTCTAGAAATTCAATTTAGCTTAATTATTCTGGTGTTTAATTGGGAAGATATATAAAAGCCAAGTAGAAAAATCAATGCCAGACATACTTGATATAGGGCTGGACTGTCCTGTAAAGGAATGCGATAAAACTTCTTTTAGCTGTTAAAAGCTAAGGATTAAGTCACTTTATGTGCTAAAAACGTTCTGTCTCCTGATGCAGAGTGAATTGGTAGAGCTCTGAGGCCTCTATTTATACCTGAGGGTTATTATTACAAAAGTATTCTGAAAACTAATTCTGGACTCCTTCTCTACTTGCTGGGTTTATAGAAATTCATTGTGTTGTGTTTGGTGAGAATTTTAAATATTTTCAAATTATCTGGAATTAGGGAATATACACAATGCTGTTGCTGTATTAATTTTTCCACATTCCAGCTCTCTGAGGAGTAATTTGAACTATATTATTCTGTCTTGATATTCCTGACTTCCAGATTGCTTATTTCTCTGCTTATTTGGATGGAAAGACAACCAACATGGAATGGTGTTGTGCATCTTTCATGGAGTCACAGTATTGTTTAGGTTGGAAAAGATTTCCAAGATCACCAAGTCCAACCATTCCCACAGCACTGCCAAGGCCACCACCAACCCATGTCCCCACACGCCACATCCATACATCCTTTAAATCTTCCAGAGATAGTGACTCCACCACTTCCCTGGGCAGGCTTGTTCACCCTCAGGTTCCAGCACCACTCTTTCCAGGAAAAAATTTTCAATCATATCCAAACCAAACCTTCCCTGGCACAGCTTGAGGCCGTTTCCTCTCATCCTGTCCCTTGTTTCCTGGGAGCGGAGACAGACCCCCCCCCAGGTCTCCCCTCTTGTCAGGGAGTTGGAGAGAGCCAGAAGGTCCCCCCTGAGCCTCTTTTTCTTCCAGCCGAGCCCCACCAGCTCCCTCAGCTACTCCTGGTGCTCCAGCCCCTTCCCCAACTCCATTCCCTTCTCCAGACACACTCCAGCTTTTACTTGGAGCCTCATTACAGGTTGGATTGACATAGAAATAAATGCAGTTTGCAGAGGAATTGCAAATTTTTTTAAGGCCCTGTTGTGTGATCTAAGGAAAGAACTGTACTGTGTACCCTTGCCACGTTTTCTGTGGAGAGAATTGGGAATATTATACTGCTATTGCCTGTTCAATGTACTTAAGTATTACCTATATTCTCCACAGTAAATTGACACATAGAAGGATTTTTTTGTGTGTGATTAATTTAATAATAGGAGCTAGATCTCAGGTCAAAAACCTGCGCACCCCAGCAGTGCCCTCCTGCCACCCCCAGCTTTGTAAGCTGAGTGTGTGGAAGCAAATTCACAGAACAAGTTGGATTTCACCTGGTTTAGCATCCTGATTTACCATGAAATCTGAATTTCCTAGTGGATGAACCTGTGCATGAACTGGCACCTGAGCACATGCTTGGTGCTCTCTGTGTTTCCCACTTCATCGCTCTCATGAAAGCCATAATAAAGAGCAGATAAGTACAATGGTGTGGATTTCTTGATCTCTAATACGAGATAATTTCTTCTGAACACACCACTACAAATTCAGGAGGGCAGATGGGAAAGAAGCAGAATAGTCAGACTTCACTTTGTGGTTGGAAGTAGCAATGGATATGTAAAAACCCAAGATTATTTATTGTGGGGTTCTTATGGTTTAAATTGGGTGGACAGAAAACATAGAAAATTTTAAAATCTCTGATCTGAAGAGCAGGTGCAGTTTTGGAATGGCAGCCAATGGATCATCCCATTGTGGCCCATCTAAAACAAATTTTAACTTGGAAGCATGTTCAGTTTTATCATATTATTTTCTCTTTTGTAGACTTCCAACAGGACCTTTGACATTCCTCTCACTCTGTCTGGAGCAGTAGTTCTACGGGAAAGACTAAATTATGAAGAAAAGACACGCTATTTTGTCATTGTTCAAGCAAATGTAAGTACAAATCTCTTAAAGGCCATTTCTGCCACTGATTGAGGTGTGGTTTTAGTTTCCTTTCCAAGGAAAGGCAAAGCCTCACTGAAATACCGCGTCTGATAAATCTTCTCCTGAAGATCTAATTTAAGATTTATCTGGGCTGCTGAAAGCTCAGACATATTATTACTGGTTAAAAAAGCTGCTCAGTGTGTGTGTGACAAGCCAGCCTTTTTGGCACAAGGAGCAAGTTGCACATTTGCAGTGCAGTCCATGCAGAAAAGTGCAGCCTCATGTCACTAAGTGTCCATTTTCTAACAAATCTGGCCATGCTAATTTGAACACAAATGAGTTTAATGTCTCCAATTTCCTTGTATCCTTCAGGTTTGAAATGCATTTTGCTGTAAAGAGGTGATTTTTCCTTCAAGTCATACTGCAAGTGTGCAGAGAGGTTTTTGCAGAGTGGCTGGCAGTGGATAACACGTGCTGAGGAGAAAAGTGATTTTTAAACTATATCTTGGATATCTGTCATCAAAGAAGTTTTCTGGTGCCCTTGAGGGCTGTGAAAACTGTTTTCCTTTTTTGTCCTTCTGATAACAGCTGTAAATGAAAACTGTCCTTTGTTGTTTACTGCTGTTGTGATCTGACTTCATCTGTGGGAAATGGGTATCTCACTCTGGAATCCACACGCTTGGATCCTTGTCATCTCTCTGATACTGAAGTGCAGATATATTTTACAGTCTTACATATTTTGTGGCATGTTCAGCGTTTTGCCAACAGAAGATGGGCTGTGGGGCTCTCTCAATGCTTCCTGAACTTCTGCTCTGCTCAGGTGAGACCCCACCTGCAGAGCTACCTCTGGCTCTGGGGGCCCAGCACAGGAAGGACATGGAGCTGCTGGAGTCTGGAGGAGGCTCCAAGATGATCAGAGGGATGGAGTAGCTCTGCTGTGGGAGAAGGCTGGGAGAACTGGGACTGTACAGCCTGGAGAAGATCGTTCAGCCTGGTGACATAATTGTAGCCTTCCAGTGCCTGAAGGGAGCTGACAAGAAAGATTGAGAGAGACTATTTCCAAGGGTTTGGAGGGACAGGACAAGGGGGAATGGCTTCCCATTACCGGAGGGCAGGCTCAGGTGGTATATTGGGAAGAAATCCTTCCCTGTGAGGGTGGTGAGGCCCTGGCACGGGTTTCTGAGAGAAGCTGTGGCTGCCCCATCCCTGGAAGTGTTCCAGGCCAGGTTGGGCTTGCAGCAACATGGGATAGTGGAAGGTGTCCCTGCCCATGGGAGGGGGTGGAATGAAATGAGCTTTAATGTCCCCTCCAACCCAGACCATCCTGAGATTCTGTGATCAATCTAAAGATGCTTCCTGGCTGTTAGAACAAACTCTTTTAATGGGTCATGTAATGCTGTTCCATAGAACAGGGATACAGGAAGGCTTAGAACTGATTTCCCTGCTTGTTTTATCCGTGGTTTAGCCTGCTGATCATCACTGTGGATTCACACACAGCTCTTTGATGCCAGAGCATCCATGAGATGCTGAGCTTGTAAAAAAGTACCTGTGGCGGAGTAGTAAAGCAGGTCATATTCTCAAAGAGACTGTGAATACCTGTGAGGAGGGAAGCCTGGCACACTGTGGGAGCAACTGGGAAAGGTACAGCCTGGGATGTGTCATGACCACACAACAAAACAATCTCATTTACTGCTTCTTTCCTTTCAATATTTGTCCTCATACAGGAAATTGCCACATTTGTGGTTCTGGGTTTGGGAATAGAGCTGTGCTTAGAGCTTCTATATCATGTTTGTCCAGAATGGAGGAGCTGGTGTGATCGTTGTTGACTTGCTGGAATGAATCCAGAGGAGGCCACTGAAGTTGATTCCAGGGCTGGAGCCCCTCTGCTCTGGAGACAGACTGGGAGAGCTGGGGATGCTCACCTGGAGAAGAGAACGATCCAGGGAGACGTTGGAGCCCTTTCCAATGCCTGAAGGGGCTCCAAGAGAGCTGGAGAGGGACTTGGAACAAGAGCCTGGAGTGACAGGACAAGGGGGAATGGCTTCACACTGACAGAGAGTAGGTTTAGATGGGATATTACGAAGAAATTCTTCCCTGTGAGGGTGGTGAGGCCCTGGCACAGGTTGCCCAGAGAAGCTGTGGCTGCCCCATCCCTGGAAGTGTCCAAGGCCATGTTGGACAGGTCTTGGAGCAACCTGGGATAGTGGAAGGTGTTCCTGCCCAAGGCAGGGGGTGGAACGAGATGATCTTTAAGGAATTTCCAACCCAAACCATTCTGGGATCTTAAAACACCACAGGATGCATTAATTCCCTGTTGTCTGTACTGTGCAGTCACACTTTTACTCCAGTGATTACAGGATCAGCAGTTTGTTGTTCTTGCATCCGGAAGATGCTGCATGGAATTAATTCCTCTGTATCTGCTTTGATCCAGTCTTATTTAAAGGCACACATTGGGGGAGTATAAGAAAAGTTTAGTTGGTGAAGGCTGCTTCTTTGTAAGGCTGGAACTGTTTTCAACATAGACCTGGAAAAAAGCTGAATGCAGAAATTCCCGGTGATACTGTAATGTGAAGCTGTTCCAAGAAGTGAGGAGACTGCAAAACAGGAAAAAAATTTATCCAGTCTGATTTAGAGCAATGACCTGTTTCTCTTATTCAGATGATGATATTAAACAGTATAAATAACAACAAAAAAATTGCTTTTTTTTCTTTTCTCTTAATGTTATACTAGGAAAGGAGGGCAAGACTTAACTAATGGCCCATATTCCCTTCACAAGGTTTTGGCTCTGTAAAGAAAAGCCAATGCCATGAAAATGGCATTATTTTTTACTGTTTTTAGAAAAATAATGGCCAGTGATGCTGTTTGTTCACTATGATAACAAAAGAAGGCAGAAGAGGTGCTGTTACTGGTGTGCACATTGTTCAGTGTATAAAATTAATCCAAGTGTTTCTCACAATTCAGGAACTTTCAGGCTTTATTTTGTGCCATCTAGAAAGAAAAAAGGGGACAGTAGAGAAGTTGCAATAGTCTCTAGTGTCTTGTGCAGCTAAAGATTAAGAAAAAATTAAAAAGAATCCAAACTATGATCCATAGACAAGAACCTGTCATGCAGCATGGAGATTTTTGGGGGGGATGCAGTACTGGAACTGCTTTATTGTGGACAGAAGTGTTCTTGATCCTTTTAAAACATTAGCAGTACAACTCATTCTGTGGACAAATTTGCTTTCCACAATTTTTACACTTTGGAGATTTTTTTTTTTACACTTGGATCAAGCTCATTGCTGTCCTCTGGGTGAGTTTTTTGGGGAGAGAGGGAGAGAGGTGCTAAATCTTTCTTGAATTGAGGTGGATTGAGCATTACAGTCCATGACAGATGAAGCCCAGAATCGTGGACTAGATGAACTTATTGGATGGAATCATGGACCAATGAGCTGAATGAACTCAAGGGACATTTTGAGGAGATTCCCCGTAGGCTAAGGAATGACATCAGTGTGTAAATATAAGACAGAAAGGTGGTGGTGGTTACTTTGGATGTATTAGGAAGTGTGGGACCTGGGCATGATGTAGACAGAATGGAACAAGGCATAGATATTGTCCTGGCTTCAGTTTGGATAGAGTTAATTTTCTTCCTAGTGGCTGATCTGGGGCTGTGGTGTGAATTTGGGATGAGAACAATGTTGGTAACAGAGGGATGTGTCAGTAGGTGTTTAATCAAGTCAGGGACTCTCCAGCAAGGAAGGTGGGGGCACAAGAAACTGGGAGGGGACAGCTGGGACAGGTGATCCCAACCGTCCCGAGGGATATTCCAGACCATATGGCATCATGCTGAACAAGAAAAGTGGGAGAATTTGGCAGCTGGGCATCTGTCAGTGGGTGGTAAGCAGTTGGGTTGTGCATCAAATTGTATGTTCTTGTATTATTTATTTATTAGTATTATTTTATTTCATTTCCCCTTCTTTTTTATGTCCTGTTAAACTGTCTTTCAAGCTATGAGTTTTACCTGTTTGCAGACCTCTCCCCCATCCCAGTGGTAGTGTAGGGTTTGGCTCCCACAACACTTCCAGGTTATAAACAATGCATGAGGCACTTTTCATCTTATACAAATTTGCTGTATTTTTATAGATTTCATAATCCAATTGATGTCCTGGCATCACTTTTCCCTTTTAATTGTATTTATGAGCCTTTAAGGCTGTAGCTCTGAAGTTCCTGGAATTAGCTGTTTCCTAGTACATGAGGAATTAGGTGCTTATTTGTCCTTAGCTTTGCTTAAAGCTTTTTTTTAGTAGATTCTGAAGTCAGAAAGTCTCTCCTTTTGCTCCACAGGACAGAGCTCAGAATCTGAATGAGCGAAGGACAAGCACAACCACCCTGACTGTAGATGTGCTGGATGGGGATGATTTGGGACCAATGTTTCTTCCCTGTGTCTTGGTGAATAACACACGGGACTGCAGACCTCTCACCTACCAAGCAAGTTTGCCAGAGCTCACTGATCCTGTAAGTCCTCTTGGTTTTGTGCAAGTTTTAAGTTTGTTTTGCAATCAACTGTGGACAACAGAGCTGGAATTAGAAAGGTCCTGTGTGTTTCCTGCTGAGTTTTGTGCACCAAGTAAAGGAAAACCAAGGTAAGATGCGTATTAGAATAGGGGGTGAAACTCCAGTTTTTATCTAGTGGAAAACTGCTCATTCACTGCATAGACTGAGTCTCAGTGAAGTTTAGTAAGTTGTGGAATTGCTTTTCCTGATCTGTTGGTGTTTCACTCTCAAAATATCCCAGAATAGCACTTCTGGGATGGACTTGATATGTTATTGTTAAAATCGTTAAGGATTGTTAAAAACCTCAAAAGAAACATTTTTAGGAAGGGGAAGTTTTATTCACTACTCCCTGAAAGGACTTTTTTGTTGCCATAATCAGGTTTTGATCAAAAGGCACTGAAGAGCAGTAGGGGCTTATCCCATGCAGGTGACTGTAAAAAGTATCTAAGTTAATATATCCATAGGATAGGGATAAAGGGGAATGTAAGGCCTGTTTCACATAGTGAGTCACAAAATGGGGTAAGAACTTTATTATTTCCCGATGCAAAATGGTGCTGATTACCCTTCCTTACAGGAGAGCTGCTGCTTGGTGTGCTGGAGATGTGCATCCTTTTGTGAGGGGACAGAGATAGGAACTGCTCAATTGATACTGATATATGACCTTTGAGTCCTATATTTGAGAAGATAAAAAGGAAGAACCAGTTGAATCACTGGGTATTACCCCTCCTGATTAATTCTGACACTAAGTTGACATTAAAATAATGTAAAACATGGGCATTCAGGTCAGGGGACGGTCTCTGTCCTGCTTCCTTTGACCAGGAGGTGGGGGAGGTTGAGCTGTAAGTGTGGAGGTTCCTGCTGTTCACTGCCTTATCTGTCTTGCTGTCCTGTGCCTCAGAGTCTTTTCCCATTCCCCACTTTTGGTGTCTTGCTTCCCTGTCCTCCTTCCCCAGGAGTCCTCCTGAGTTAAACTTGATCTGGGGCAGGACAAGGGGAGAGATGATCCATATTTAAACTTGCTGTATTGGTTTATACATCTTCCCCCACACCCTGGTACTGGATTATAACTGCATTGTCTGTTTTGGACTTGGTGAATTAGTGGTTTTACTTCAAATTCCTTTAATTTCATAACCTGCAATCTGTACAGGTGTCAGCTTCTTTTGTTTGCTTTTGGGTTTGTTTTGCACTATGAGAAATGTGATCCATGAAATGAGAGCCTGGTTCTGTTGATAAACTACCAATTCTTTGCCATTTATCTGTCTGCAGCACTTTTGATAAACCAACAGAGTAGAAGTTCTACCATTTATTTGACTTTCAAGCAGTAATCCTTTAGAAGATATGGTGGGTACCTAAAATATTCCGCTAGGAAACACATGTATTATATTTATTCTTTATTTTACCTTTTTATGTATTACGTTTATTCTTTATTAAACTACTACATAGCTACCATTACCCTACTCCATAGGCTAAGGGACTAATTTAAGTTTAATATCGTGGGTTTTTTTTTTAATTTGATCTTTAATTTTTAAATGAACACAAGAAGGAATATTAATGAATCTAGAACAAAGCTGAAGTATGAATTATTTAGAAGCAGCAGCTTGAAAGAGAGAAGTTCTGCTTTACAGGGCAAAATGTCTGCTCAACTGACCCCTAAAATAAAGCATTTAGTAGAACTGGTGAGAGTAATATTTTGGTTCAGTCTTGAGTCATTCCTTCTTTGCAGTTGGCATCAATTCATTAATTTACTGAGGTAAAATTCATGTTCCATTCCAAGCTGCTTTTCCCTTAAACCCAGAGCACTTGCATCCGTTGGGAAGGAAGAATCCATACAGTTGGTTGTGATCTTTGGTGGAGCTGGAAGAAACCAGTGATGGAGGAAGCTCTAACTTCCCAAACCAGGAAAATAAATAAATCTACTGAATTCTTAGTCCTCTAATAATCATTGCCAGAACTATCTTGCAAAACAAGATACCAAAGCCTAGTCTAAGACAACATTTGAAGTTATTGTTTGAAGTTGTCTCAGAAAGTCAGAGACTTTGAATTCCTTTCAGGAAATTAAAACACGTGCAAAGTGCAGCTTCAGTGCTTACAGTGTCTTACGGTGAGCTGGCATAGACCTTTCAAAATTCAATTTATATCAGCCAAATTATTGCCTGATATAAAAGGAAAAATGGTGTCTTGGCAGGTAGGGATCTTCCATGTCTGCTTATCATGGACTCGTTAAGGCTGGAAAGACCTTAAAGATCATCAAGTCCAACATCAGGTTCTGCGTGTGTTTCCCAATTTTCACGATCCTGCTTTCTCTTTGGGAATTAATTTACTGTTGTTAACTGAAATTCACTTTCTGAGAAAACCTCTGTTGTTTGTTGATTGTGTTTTTTTGTTGTTGTTACATAGTTTTATATTATATTTTAGTCTTTCTGTTTCTGATCAAGTTTGGTAATTAACTTTTCCTCCCATTGTATCAGGAAGACTTGAATAAATTAGCATTTATTATGGGTGTGTGAAAGCCATCAAATGGAGTTAAAAGATAGAACCTCATGAATATCTCATAGCCTTGGAAAGAGAATATCTCCTCCCTCTTTCCCTTTGAGTCTGTTCTTACTCACTTGGTGAAGCTTGTCTCTATTTCTCTACTCAGTATTTTCCATCATCATACAAAGAAGAAAAGCAAATTAGCAGCAAATATAGATTAGGTTTGATGATCAATTGATAGACTAGTTTTGCAACAATGTGATTTGTTACCGCGTTCCGTGAGGTCTTCATCACTATTATTCTCCATGACATCTTTGAGCCTTGAGTCCTCAGTCAGGAGATGGTCCTTGTTCATGCACCACTGGTGGATCTTTCTGCGTGGAAAGTGTTTATTTTTGCACTAATTATCGCCAGTATCCTCAGGGATACAGCAGGGACCTTCCAAGGTCCATGGGCTCAGCTACCCTCAGGGAGATTGGTCCGAGCAGAGCACTGAGGGATAAAAGGCTGAAAACAAAACTAATTTAAAAATTGCCTGAAAATGGTGCAGTTGAAGTGGGAGAAAAAGACATTGAAGAGCAGAAAGTGCCCCTAGAAGCCCTTTTATTAGAGAGAAGGATCTCCTTAGTTAGATCTGTTTGGATCCAGGAGGAAAAAATGGAGTTTTGCTGAGGTGGTGTTGTAATCCTGCTGGTTGAGGCTGGTGTTGGGAACACAGGCCACTTTCTAAATATCCATGTTTAATCAGCTCTGTAGCAACCCAGTTTTATACTTGTTATTGATGACAAATCAGTTTTATGCTTATTATTGATAGTTAATTAACACTGCTGTTTGAGTGCTGTGCTGGATGTGAGGATGTGCTGGTTTGTTGGTGCTTTTGGGCTGGAGGATGACAAGCACTTACCAGTTCTTTCCAACTGAATTGCCTTGCAGTTCCTTTCTTTCTGGCTGTGCAAATCCCAATTCCATCTAAACACAAAACCTGGGAATTTACTGTCAGAGACGTGTATATAAAACTTGGCAGCAGTACAATTGGTGTCTGAACCTTCTGGAAGCAGCATCTGCCCATCTTATTTATAGTGTATTAATCAAGTCAAATCACAGTGGTCTGGGTTTTCTCTAGTGTTTTTTTAGTTCCTTTATTTATTTTATTTTTCCTGGGGGAATACTTGCCCAGAGAAGACATTAGATCCAGGTATCGGGCATTCAAATATCAAATAACTTTCCTCTGAGGGGAGAGAGATACTTGTTACTTCATCTTGAGCTCCCATACAGCTGCAAGGAAGATTTTCATAATTTGGCATATTAAAACTTTATCTGAGTTGAACTGGATTAAATCAACTTTAATAAAAGCTTTCAACAGATAAGGAAATGCCTCTTTTACCTGACTGAAGGGTAAAATCCCACAGAATAAGCAGGGTTTTCTTTGCTGACTTTCAGGCGTGACTGCTCAAATTCAAATTCGCAGGAGTGAATTTACCCCTAACGACAGTGAAAGTGCGGGAAACTGAAAAATCAGTTTTGACTGCCAGTTTTCCTTGCCAAACCTTTTTTTTTTTCCTTGGTTAGATATGGTACATTTAAAACTGCAAATGTTCACAGTTAGTTTAGAAAATTGTTGGTTCTGAAGCAGTTGAGTCTCAATCTGCTTTTATTTTCTTTGCTTTATTTGTACTAAGATTTGAATTTTTTTTATTCAAACATGGTAAGGGAGATTTGCCAGCCTTCTGAGCTGTGCTTGTGATTTAATTGCATCCAAACTTCAGGAAATTATTGTAGAATTAATTGGTTTCTAATTATTCCTTTCCCAGCTGAATTTTTGGGACTGATTCTGTCCAATCTTTGGTGCTAAAGGCTCTTGTAGGGGATGGTATTTACACTTCATGCTGAAATTAGACCATGATTGAGCACAGTTATGTCCCCTGGCATAATTCAGTGTTTCAAGTCTGGCTTGCAGAGAAAATAGAGCTTTCATCATTAGGAGAACTGCATGTTTCTCTTTGTGCAGATAATTCTGGAAAAGAAAGAAGTGCCTTTATGTTTGGAATAGGCAGAGTCCAGCTCTGCTTTTAATTAGACTAAAGTGTTTGGTTGAAATAATATGTGCTGTCAACTGTTGGGCTGTGACATGAATGAGCTCCTGGGTACTTCCTAGGTAGTGGTGTCACTTGAGCCATACTACAAGAAATAACCATAGAAATGCTTTCAAAATTGGCTGTATCTCTACATTCTTGGCTTGTTTGTTCAGTAAATTAGAAAAGAACCTCATGAGCGAGGCTTTGGATAGTCCCTTCACCACTGGAAGATGAGCAAATTGACCTATTTTTTTAAGGTATTAATTTTTCATTAGCAATTTAGGGAGAAGCTGGGAAGGGGAAATGCAGATTGATTTCCATCACACACACTTAGGTGTCAGTGTGGTTCTTATTGGAAAAAAGCAAATAGTTATGGCCAAATTTTTTGCAATACAGTCAAGAGGCAGATAGCAACTTTTCTAATTAAATTTAAACATAGAGGCAAGATGAACTGATAGGCAATCTGGGATTGCTTTGGAAGTAGGAAAGCAAGATAAAATCCTCCCTGGGTGCAGTCACCCCTTTTAAAGTTTATGAACAAACCTTTCATTTGCATTTGTCCCCCTCTTTCCACTCTAATTGAAGCCCTCCAGGGGTCACCAGGTGAATTTAAAGTTCAAGGCAATAGACAAAGTTAAACAAGCAGAGTTCACAGTAGATTTACAACCTTGGGCTCTTTCATACCTTGAATTAGTGCTTTGGAATTAATGAGTCAGCAGAGTCAAAATGGACAGCTTTGATAAGCTATTGATTATCTGCTAGTGCATGATAAGGAACCATAAAGGGTGTTTTAAGTCTGCTGTTATGATTTTACCTATCTTCTCCCTTTTTATGATTGTCTCCCACATGCAATCCCTTGATAGGCAGAGTCTTTGAAAGGAAAAGTCGCTGCCTGAAAAGGTTAAAATTACAAAGATGCGATGTTACAGGTAATTAAATTTTATGTATTTGGGAGTATACTGAGGTGGCTAATTAAAAGAATTGTCAGTAAAATTGGCAGTAACTTTAATATGTGAATGCATGAACCAGAGGCTTGTTTTTCATAATCTCCCTTAGCAGCCAAGAAAAGACTTTACTTATCTATTGATCAGGCAGGGTCAGTGACTGTTCAGTGTCTAAGATTAACTTGTGATTTTAAATATAGATGTATTTCAGATAGAGGAGAGGTTAAATTGCCTGGTTTGCCTTTCAAAAACAAAAAAAAACCCCAACACCCCATGATTTTGACTTCCAAAATGTTTGAAGAACTAGATGTTTCAGTTATTGACAACACTGATTGGGAAAATTGTAGCCAGGCTACAGGATAAGGGAATATAGCCTGAAAGGGACTTTCCTGCTGGTGATTTGAACTCAGCTCAGTTTGCACCCAAGAGTAAGAGAGGAATAACCTGGTAAAAACCGACTGATTTTATCATATGCACAGTTTTCTTCTTCTTTTTCCATGTGTGGAAATTTTTTATTAATTGTCTGATATTTCTCATCATGGTTAGGAATTTACTGGGACAAGACTGGGAAATGCTCAATTCTTCTGGCTTTGTCAGAAGCTAAGAAGAGAAAGGGTCCTGATTTTGCTTAGAGGAAGTAACTGTGGCACTGAAATCAGAGATAATTTTCTTTCAGAAGGGAAGATGATCTGCTTGGATTCAAACTTTTGTCTCATCATCCTCATAAATCAAATACATCCAGTGTTGGAGAGGGATCTCCAGGGTGCTGGGGAGGTTCACTGGCATAAACCACCTCCTTGTGCAGCAGAACTAAGGCTAAAAATCTAATTAATGAATTAATGAAGTGCACAAAGTGCCAAACACCCAAAGAGCTCTTGCTGTTTCATCCTGTTGTATTCTTTGTTCCTTCTCCAGTTGTCATTTCTAAGTTGGCTAAAAAGAAGAGGAAAAAACCCCACCTGCTTCGTAACAAAGATTTTGACATAAAGTGTGACATCACACCTTACGAAAATAACAGCATGAGCACAGTAGAACAGTGTGAGTCCTCACTTTTGTGAGATATTCCACAACCTGGGATTTTAAGCTGGTTTGCTGCATGTGATGCCAATGGGGATTGTCAGGTAGGAAGTGACTGAGACTTTCTCTCTTCAGAAACCAGAGCTTTAAGTGAGGTAAATGTTCCTGGGAAAGCACCATCTCTTTCTTATCCTGTGCTTGGGTCTGTACCTTGAATACACAACCAACTCCTTGTGTGATATAATTGATCTCTTGGCTAATTGCCAGGACAAAAAAAGCCGCTTTCCCAATGTGCCACGTCTGTTTCCCGATCCATGGAGCCGTGTTTGTCACAGCGTGAAGTGGAGCTGCTGTCAGAGAGGAAGTGTATGCAGCAATTTATTTGATCCTTAAATGTCATTGAGAAGCGTTTGAAGGTTTTAAATGTTGACATTTAAACAAAATACTCTTGCAGTGATGCTTTATTAGCCAATTTCCCTTCAGAAAAATTCTCATCCATGTCATATCCCTGATCCTTGTAGAGATAATTATTTCAGTGCCTTGGTTATCCCTTTTAAACTGCAGCTGATCATTGGGGGTCAGAAGAATTATTTTTCTTTTTAGCCTGGTGTCACAATGCACATTAGTTCCTCAATTAATCAAATGGTCATTTTAAAGCTTTAATTGATGTATATGTGCAGGTGCACACAGTGGGAGAGAAAAGAGGTGGAGGGAATTCCCCACTTCTGGGGCTGAAGTGTTGAAGGAGGCTGTGGGAGGCACTGGGATCACCATGAAGTCTTGTCACCTCTTGCAGGGCAGCAGGGTTTGCTGTCCCTTTCTCCTCAGTAGAGGTGTGGTGTCACATTCCTGGGCCCCTGGTGTGGCCTGGAATTCCTCTCCAGATACAGCCCTCTTGTTATGACAGCATAGGCCCAGCAGCTCAGGCTCACCTTGGGCTGCTCTGCCAGGATTTTTCGGTTGTCCCTGGCCTCTGAAGGCTGACTTGGGAGTCTGCTTGGTCCTCTGCAGTTTGTGGATCAGATGTGCCCTTCTTTTCCTTTGTAGTGTTGTCTCATTCCCAAGTCCCTTGAGGGACCTTCCCAGGTGTGGTGTCCGTGTCAGGATACCACCAGGGAAGAAGGAGCCAAAGAAGCCATGCTGGCCCAGCCCAGCAGCTCCATTTTTCTCAGTGCTCTGACTCCCTGTAAAAACATGGAGAAGCCAGAGAGAGTGTGTTACCCCAAAAACCTGGAGTGTTATGCCATGTTGAAGAGCATTTCCCTGCCTCTAGCTGTGAACTGAACAATGGAGTGTAGGGTAGGGAGGGGGACAGTCCATCATCACAGAATCCCAGAAGGGTTTGGGTTAGAAAGGACCTCAAAGCTCATCTCGTTCCACACCCTGCCATGGGCTGGGACACCTTCCATAATCCCAGGTTGCTCCAAGCCTCATCCAGCCTGGCCTAGAACACTTCCAGCGATGGGGCAACCACAGCTTCTCTAAGCAACCTGTGCCCCAGGGTATCACCACCCTCACAGGTAAGAATTCTTTCCTGATATCTAGTAAAAACCTACTCTGTTTCAGTTTGAAAATCACCATGACCATGACAGTTATGTCTGTCTATGCTACTGATAATGCCTGTGTAGAAAACCTTCCTTAAATCCTAGCAGACTTTCCTGTAGAGAACAAGGAATTTTGTGGTGAGCTGAAACGGCCTCTCCTGAAATGGGGCCATGGGATTAATCTGCATGTGGTTCTGCATCAATACCTCAGGCAGTGTAACAGCCCTCAGGTTCAAAGCACCTGGGATGGCTGGAGAGGTAGGAGTGTGGTTGGTAAATAGTTCTTGCTTTTTGTCCTGGGAGACTACAGGGATTTAAGAAGAAAAGCATTTAGATGTAAAATTTCACTATACCCTCGAAAGATGTGAGAAGGAGCTTCTGAATGAAGGATATGAGCATTGCAGGTGGTTGTGTGGACATATTGTATCTGCACAACTGCCTTAAATTGTTGAAAAGCCATCCAAAATACATCTAGAAAACCAATTTTTTCCTATAACCTTCAGTCTAAAAATAGCATTGCTGTCCTGTTAACATTCCCATTAAAACAGTGTAATAAAATGGTTATAATAATGACTCTGGCCACAAAATCTGTCCCTAAAATTCTCTCTCTGACAGGGTGACAGACTTGAATGAGAAAAGTTTGGTGGATAAGTTTGAATAAAGCAGTGAAGTGGTTACAGGTGACATTCCCACTCCTGAACTGGAGAAGTGCCCATTTAGTACCCAAAGAAAAAGGAAATCAGTAAAGAAAACATAAATATTTCTTCTTAAAACTGAGAGCAATGGCCAGAGTGGGTTTTTTCTTTTTTGGGGGGTATTGTTTCATACAGATGAAAATAAGAAAGGTCTCACTAGTAGGACTGGTTATATTTTCCCAAAGGATCTTGCTCATATTTTATCATTTTTCTCAGGCTGAAAGGTACTTTCTAAGCCAGATCATACCTTTGATTGTAACTTCTTGTGCCTTTCTGGTTTATTATATTGTGGCTAATTTTTCTAAAGGCACAGAGAAATCATCAGCCTCTTCTCCTTAAGAGGAGAAATATGTTAGGTGTAGATATAGAGATATGATACTGAGAATCATCCCTCTTGAGAAATAAGGAAACAAAATGGGTTTGATATTCCATAGGCTTTTTTTATTGCAATGAAATTACTCTTAGGAATGAAAATAAAAATAATCTGGTAAGGCTACAATGATCTTTAAATATTTCCAATTTTTTTTGTGAGTCTGTATCAAGCAGAAGTAGGTTTATCTCAGGTTTTCCAAATTCTCTGCAGCACAGAAATCAGGATAATAAGAATCTTGCCACCAAGAATTTGAAGGATAATCAAGGAAACAGGCTTCATAGTTTGGATGGAAAAAAAAAAGTGAAATGTCAAAAAAGGAAATGTTTATTGTTCTTTAATCACAGTCATCACCTTGGAAGGAGTGGAAGCTCTGGATGGAATTCTGCTTGTGCCTGAATTGCTCCAGAGATTGCACTGTGTGCCAAGGCAGGAGGCCCATTGCATAATGCATTTTGTTTAGTCTCCAGCACCGATTCTCTGCTGGGGACGTTCCTTATCAAGCTTGTCAGATACAGAAAAAGCAATTTAGTAAGCACTGTGATCAGATCCTGATGAAATTCAATTCTTTTTTGGACTTATATGTTCCTGAGAGACATAATTGATAAAAAGAGGCTGTTTTCCTCTCTGCTCAGGTTCATTATGCTCTCTTGCTGCTCTTTCAAAACATTTTTCCCCCCTCAAAGGTGGCTTGTTTTTACAAATAAATGAAAGGAATTGTGGTTTTTGACAGCTTACTTGTTAACAACCCAATCTGTCAGGATATTTGAATTTTGCAGTTTTCATTTAAATAAACTGCGTAAACATTGGGCATGACAGGAAACTAAGAATCCAACAGCCATGGATTATATGGAACAGCTAAATAAGGTGCTAAAAGATGTTTGACAATGGCAGTGCTGAATTTAGCAACTAGAGGCCTTTTGAATAATCAATCTTGTGTCTTACTTTTCCCTTTGAAAAGTAAAACACTTTTTGTACCCCAGAAAAGACATGAGAGGTCAGTTCACACAGCAGCTGCATAAATTACCTGCTTTTATCTGTGCCTTCTAGAAATGAAGGTGAACTTCTTAAAACTAAGAGAAAATTTAGAGTTATTTTAAGCTTGCAGATCAGCTCTAGGGTCCCAGCCCAGGCAGGACTTGGAGCTGCCGGAGTGGGTCCATACGAGGCACCAAGATGATCAGAGGAATGGACCAGCTCTGCTATGAGGAAAGGCTGGGAGAATTGAGATTGTTCAGCCTGGAGAAGAGAAGCTTTGGGGTCACTTAATTGTGGCCTTCCAGTGCCTGAAGAAAGATGGAGAGAGACTATTTCCAAGATTCTGGAGTGAGAGGACAAGGGGGAATGGCTTAACATTGACAGAGTGGAAGTTTAGGTTGTATATACAGAAGAAATTCTCTGTGAGGGTGGTGAGGCCCTGGCACAGGTTTCTGAAAGCAGCTGTGGCTGCCCCATCCCTGGAAGTGTTCCAGGCCAGGTTGGATCAACCCGGGATAGTGGAAGGTGTCCCTGTCCCTGGCAGGAAGTGGGATGAGATGATCTTCAAAGTCCCTTCCAACCAAACTACTCCATGCTTGTATGATCACCCCCATTATTATTACTCATTATACATATATTTGAACTTAACAGCTTTTAACAATGAGTTCATAGTACCAGTTTTACTGTCTGCTGTTCATGGTTAAATTCTTCCGGATGGCCTGTTCCTGTTTTATTAATGGTAGGGATAAAAATGCCCTTTCAGCTGGGTGCTCCACTGAAGGTCTAACCCCCAGGGATGCTGCTCATTTTCATTTTTATATCAAGTGTGGACATTTTGCACGGTCTAGTTGGACTCTGCAGCATCATTTGGTGCTAAGTATTATTTCAACAGAGCACTATCCTTCAGGTGTTGCAAACGAAGCGGTGGAGTCACCATCTCTGGAACTTCAAAAATGTGGAGATGCAGCACTTGGGGACATGAGTGAGTGGAGAACATGGTGGTGGTGCTGGTTGATGGTTGAACTGGATGATCTTAAAGGTCTTTTTCATCCTGAACAGTTCTAAGAAGTACAAATTAGATGAACTGGCTGTAAATCTCTGGGGCTGAGGAACATAGATTTGATTTCTTCATGTCATTTTACCCTTTTTTGGGGAGCAGTTTCCAGACCTGGAATTTTTGTTCTATAAACTTCCTTAACTCCTGCAACAACTTGATAAAACAATTTTCTGCAGAGAGTTTATTCTCTTTCACCTTCACAGTGTGTTTGAAATCTCTTCTTGGGGTTTTCTTCTGAAGTGTCAGTGTTCAGCTGAAATCTCAGCCTGAAAATTTATGTGTTGTGGCAAAGAGAAGGTGTCAGAAGATCCCATTCACCCTGGATTCCTGGACGTTTATGTGCTGCATTGGCCCTTAAGGAGCAGCCCAGGGATTTCTGCAGGCTCAGGTGCTCTGCTTCCCCTGGGTCTGCTCCTGATCAAAAGCAGCTTCCACAGACACATGTAGCTGTCAATGGGAAGGCAAGAAAACAGGGAGAATGCTGATCCTGCGAACAGGAGATTTGACATCTAGTTTGACTAATGACAAGTTTTGGGGAGTTTCTTCAGCTGAATATACTTCTCTAGTGTGATTCTTGCTTTTTGGATTTACTTTGTTTGTGGTTGAATAATTCCGTTGAAGTATTTTCCATGTTTTGCTGACATGCGAGTACCCAGTGATGGATTTCTGCTCATTAGTGTTTTGTCACAGCCCTGGCAAGGCATCTGAAGCAGCAGCAAGAAATGTTGGAATAGTTTTGCAGCTCTTCCTGCTGTTTTAGTGCCGTGTGTTGGCAATAGTTGTCGGCAGTTCTGCGCAGCATGGACAGAACTGAGCTAATTTCCCACTTACAGCTTGGATTTGAATCTCAAGGAAGCACAAGGTGAACCAGTGTGACCATAATGGTTCAATTCATCATGAACTTTGTTGGGTTAATAGTGTAGGGCTCCCTGGGAACAGGTTCTGGGTGTCACCCCAGAGCTTTACTAATATTTTCCATCTGGAAAAACTTCTCATCCTTGTTTGCCATAGGGAGGAGACTTCTGTTGTCTCTATCAACAAGTTAATCAGCTCAGCTATGAGAATGATGCATGTTGAAGGTCCCTGGGCTTTATTTGAAGTTCACTGGCCACAGTTACAGCTTTCTGTGAAATGCTGGTGTGAAATGTCTTTGGTAACTAATTGTGCCATCACAGGATCCCAAAATGGGTCAGGCTAGAAGGGACCACAGTGGGGCATCTGGTCCCACCTCCTTGCTCCAGGTGGACCATCCCAGAGCACATGGCGCAGGATTGTGTCCACAGGGCTCTGGAATATCCCCAGTGAGGGAGACTCCACACCCTCTCTGGACAATCTGTTCAGTGCTGGGTCACTGCACAGGGAAGAATTTCTTCCTCCTGTCCAGGTGGAACTTCCTGGGCATCAGTTCCTGCCCATTCCCCTTGTGCCATTGCTGGGCCCCACGGAGCAGAGCCTGGTCCATCCTCTGCTCCCTCCCTGCACACACTGACACACAGGGATAAGATGCCCTCTCCATGTCTCCTCTGGAGGCTGAACAACCCCAGCTCCCTCAGCCTTTCCTGGCACAGAGATGCTCCAGACCCTTGAGCATCTCTGGACCTTCTACAGGAGCTCCATGTCTCTCTTTGTTTTAACTTAGTCTCCAGTGGGAATAGTGGGTAGAAAATGTCCTGCTATGTTGGACTCCAGTAATAAACTCTAACACTGGTTTTATCCCTTCTCCCAGTGGAATCCTTGCAGGTTCTGATGGAAAACTCATCTTGGTGAATCCAAACAAAAGTTTTGGGAGTCTTCATGTAGTTTTATCTTTTTACAGCATTTGGCAATGTTTACTTCTGCCTGTGTGGTGCCCTGGCCCCTGAGTCCCAGGGACACCTCTGGGCAGGAAAGTGGGAGCTGAAGTGGTGATGAATCATCACAGCAGCATCACTGGAGTGAACCTGGAGCTAGTTCCTACTCTGTTGCCTTCAACCACGGAAGAGTTCTTAGGAATAAATTACCTGCTCAAAAAACAGGCAGTGGTCCAGTAGAGGAAGCTTAACTGTGTTTCAGTCTCCTGGAACACAATAATTTTCATGGTAACAAGCAATAAAAACCAAAATACACCAGAGAAAATACCCAGAAATGAAAAAGCCAACTATGAGCAGAAAATCACGTTGTTATTCTAAATCAAAAAATGTGCCATTTCCTCTCTTTTCCTTCTCATCTTCCCCAGAGGAAGTTCTCCACAAGTAAATACAGTTAGAAAGTTTAGCTTTGCATTCAGGTAGACCATGGAAAAGATGGAAAATCTGATTTTTGAAAACAGAGCTATCCTTGCTTTCAGCTGTGCAATGATTCTTGTGGACTCCTGCCTTTAAAAAAATATTAAATATTGTACCTGCCCTTTTTCTGAAAGTCTGGCATTCTTAAAATATTTTAAATAAAATAACAAATAGAGTAATGGAAACATAAAACAGCCTGGATTGGAAAGAACCTTAAAGACCCTCTTGTTCCACACCACTTCCATGAGCAGGGACACCTTTTAGTTTCCCAGGTTGCTCCAAGCCCCATCCAACCTGGCCTTGAACACTCTCCCAGGGAAGATTTTTCCGTTGTGTCTAATCTACACCTATTCTGTACATAAAAAAATCTTTGGAAAATATGTAGCTTCTTTCAGAAGTCACTTTTAATATTTTTTTTTTGTGTTCTTGAAAGCCCGAAATGCATATTGTGCTTCTCAAGTTGTAAATTGCCATATAATCCTTCTATGCTGGATTTCATTCACCATGGAATGGTGAGATCAATACTTAAAAATCCTGTTTGGATTTTTGAATGTAGCTGTAGTCCTAAATTTATTAAGTATCATGTAAATTAATTAAATATATCACTCCTTATATTCACTCTCCTTAGTAGGAGTCTAAAACACTTACACAGAGCTTTGGGACTAGTCAGTGAGGTGCTTGTTTGTTTCAGATTATTTAATGTATTTTCGAGATGAGAAAAAAAAAATCGGGAAATTTCTAGAAGCCACTATTATTTTATTATTATCATATTATGGTGTTACCCCACTTAGACTTCTAAATTCCACTGTATTTCTTTTGAAAAGAATTGAGGGAAAACTTGTCAGCACTCTGTCATTACAAAGCAGTCAAGCCTTAGAAAATCATGGAATGGTTTGGATTGGAAAGGACCTGATCATCTCATTCCACCTCCTGCCATGGGCAGGGGACGTACACCTTCCACTATCCCAGGTTGCTCCAAGCCCCATCCAGCCTGGCCTTCTTGGTACAAGCTTCATGGTGGTATTCCCTTTTAATTTTGGTGTTCCCAGCTGATGTTCCTCAGGTACCAAAGCACTTTTAAGCAGGAAATTCCATAGCACGAGTTCATGGGATTCACTCTTGCCTTTCTTTAGAAACCCATCTGCTCTTGGCCTGATATAACTCTTCATTTGCCTTGTTGCATCCTTAAGTTCTGTAAAGGCCATAACTTTCTGCAGGATGTGCTTGACATCCTTTGTGGAGAAGAGGGGACACCTCAGTTCTTCCATGATAAACATAAGAGAAGTATTGCGGCTCCCTCCACAAGCCCCGCTCCTTCTTCAGCCCGGGCTTGATCTCTGGAGCGTGCGTTAGGAGGGGGCACTCCCAGGTGAGAAGCCTCCTTGTCGCAGGAGGTCCAGCTCAGGAGTGCTTAAGGGCAGCAAAGTCTGTGTTTTGCTAGCCCTCAAGGGTTTGCCAGCGACTCTTCTTGGTCAGAATATTTTAAGTTTATTTCACCCTGGGAGCAACGTGCCTCCCCGGGGGGTCCTAAGCTTAGAGGAGCCAACCAAGAAGAGCGAGAGCCACTTCCTGTTTCAGGCTCTTATAGGGGAGTTGGACCAATGAGAAAGGAGGGGGCAAACCATCTGGAGAAGGGCAGGGGGTAACAGAACTATATAATACAGAAATACATAATATAGAAATACATATTAATCACACACTGCAACAGAGAAGGGAAAAATTTAGGTTTTGTACTACTACCTTATTCTCTCTGAGCTTTTTTTTTTTAATTTATTATTTTTTTGCCTTGGTCATCTCCTGGTCATGCAGACTCCCATCATAGTTCTGTTTGAAGAAGGATTTGTTTTTTAAATTTAATGATATTTGTGGGAACATTTGCAAGTTGCGGTTTCAGTGCTGGTTTTTGGCCTGTGCAGTGCTGTGTTCTGCTGGATGGAAGCACCTGAAAGTCTGTTAATTGTCAGACCAATAACTGAGACATCTTCCCTAATGAGGAAAAATGAGTAAATTCCTGTATATTTTACCCTGGAACTGACAAGATCTCCTTGCTCCTTTGTTTTTAATCGCCTGGTTCTGCCAGAGCTTGCGAACCCTTTGATGTTCCACTTGGAAGAACAAGAACTGGGTTTTTGAAGGCTGTCTGTTTATTCCAAGTGCTCTTCCTGGCCTGCTGTGTCTCTATGCTGCCTTTCCTGGCATTTTTTCCAGCCTCTCCCAATAAAACCCCCAGAGCTTTTGGTCTGCCTCACGCTTGTGGGTCCCTCAGACATTTCACTCTTTCACTGATCTCTTTTTCCTTCCTTTCAATGGGCTTCCATTTCTTCAGGAAGCTCTTTGAGGCCTCTAATAGAGGATTTTTGGCCTCTTGCAAGGCTGTTGGATACCTGTGTAGGGATCATTATTCCTTCCTGTTGACTACAAATTTTAAGAATAATTATTTTTGATGAAAAGTATATGCACCCCTTCTAAAAGTTCCTACACATCCTCTGATAAATTTATTAATGTGCTTTTACACATTTATTAACATATTTAATGGCTGCTGCTTTGTTTGGTTATGTTTTGATAGTTCTGATTTATAAATCTGAATGAAATATTTGCACTATCTATGGATTATTTAAACAGTGTGAAAGTACCTTGAGTTTTGCTTCAAAGGCACATCAGCCTGTTTAATTCAAAAGAGCTTTAAATTATTAAAGTTGGGGCTGTTCAGCCTGGAGAGGAGAGGATTGTGTGGAGACCTCAGAGTAGCATTCCAGGATCTGAAGGGGCTACAGGGAACTGGAGAGGGACTGTTCATCACGAGTTGTAGTGATAGGACAAGGGGGAATCACTTCAAACTGACAAAGGGAAAATTTAGGTTGGATATTGGGAAGAAATTCTTCCCTGTGAGGGTGGTGAGGCCCTGACACAGGTTGCCCAGAGAAGCTGGGGCTGCCCCTTCCCTGGAAGTGTCCAAAGCCAGGTTGGACGGAGCTTGGAGAAACCTGGAATAGTGGAAGGTGTCCCTGTCCACAGCAGGGAGTGGAATGGGATGATCTTTAATGTCCCTTCCAACCCAATCCAATCTGGGATTCTATAATTCTCTCCCTAAACATTTCAGCAGATTGAGGCTGATCCTGATGCAGGATATGTCCTACCTCATGAGCAGCCCATTCCAAGTGTGTACAGTACCTGGAAAAACAACTTGCATGGAATAAAAACATAATGGATTTCACATTGTATTTTTAGTTTTCTTATATTTCATTTTCTTACAGAACTTTTTTCTTTTCAGGTAGAACCTGTTTGATTTCAAATGCACATGTTCTAAATGCTGCCCCTGAGCTTATCCTTGAAATGGGTCTTGAAGTATGTCTTTGCTATCCCAGTTATATAGGGAACAATTCTGATTTTAGTCTTGTTTTAGCATAGACTTAGATGTTTTAGCTTCACCTGAAATGTTGGAATCATAGAATCCCAGAATGGTTTGGGTTGGAAGGGACCTTAAAGCTTAGCCAGTTCCACACTCTGCTATGGGCAGGGACACCTTCCACTATCCCAGGCTGCTCCAAGCCCTGTCCAACCTGGCCTGGAACACTTCCAGGGATGGGGCTGCCACAGCTTCTCTGGGCAATGGTGAGTTTAAAAACCACCTTACCAAGTGGGACTGGTTTTGTTGTGGGTGTGTTTTTAACTCTAGTGTGGGTTTTTCTGAGAGGGCTTCAACTGATCTTTGAATTTAAAAATAGCATTTTAGTCTTGGTCAGTTTTATGCACAATCCTCTCTTTCGACATTTAACTTTTATGCAGTGCTAAAGCATTTTAAAAATTCAAACAGATGTCAAATATATCTTCTCCTCTCTTTCTTTCTGCCTATTTTGAGCTCGTCTTCTTCATTATGCTTTTAAGAGTTTCATTTTTCAAAGAGTCCAAAGTTGAATGGGTGAAAAAGGACATGGCTCATGCAATGGGAACAGTGGAAAAAGCCATGAGCAAAGGTGGTGTCAGGAGCTCCAATCCCGTTTTGGGAGGCAGGTGCTGAGATTGTCCATCCCCACTTCTCAAAGTGAAATCCTTGAAATGTCTGTTCCTTCACTTGTTTGGCTGCAAGTCCTGGCTTGTCAGCCTGGAAGAGCCTTGTTGGACTTCAGCAACTGCAGAAAATTACTTCTGGATGGGGGCACCATGGCTGCATGACCATGTGGCTGCCCATCCCCTCTGGAAAACTTCCTCACCTCCATTCATGGTTTGAGCTCTTCTTTCTGGATCATCCCTTCTCCCTCTGGTTTTGTTATCAGACATCGCCCAGGTTCGCACAGATCCTTCCAGCCCAGCAGGTGGATTTCTGGAGGCTGTGCCAAAATTTGGCCAAGTGTGAACTTGTCTCATTCCCATTCCTGTGCTAAGTTCCAAGTTCACTCTTGCAGAACACGGAGAGTTAGAGCTTTCCAAATCCAAGGGTGCCAGAACTAGTTGAATGTGGAACAAAAGGTGCCTGGTTTTTCATAGGGGTCATTAAACATTTTTGCCATGCAAGGAAACGTTCCAAGGGGATGGGAAAGACCAGTGCACACGCATTCCTGTGTGGCTGCATTTCTAGTTGAATAAGCAGCCTAGGTCACTGAAACTGTTCTTTTGGAGTTGAGAATGGCAGCTCTGGAGTTGGATTGCCAGAGACTGGATTGACAGACATAAAAGCCTGAAGTGGTTTTTCCAACAACTCCCAGGATCAATCCAGGCTGGGGATGAGCAGATGGAGCAGCTCTGGGAGAAGGACTTGGGAGTGCTGGTGGGGGAGAGGCTGTACATGGCCCAGCCCGGAAAACCCCCCGTGCCCTGGGCTGATTCTGCCCCTCTGCCCCCTCAGGTGAGACCCCACCTGCAGAGCTGCATCCAGCTCTGGGGAACCAGCACAGGAAGGACATGGAGCTGTTGGAGCGAGTTCAGAGAAGGCATCAAGATGATCAGAGGGATGGAGCAGCTCTGCTGGGAGGAAAGGCTGGGAGAGTTGGGATTGTTTAGTATGGAGAAGAGAAGCTTTGGGGTCACCTAATTATGGCCTTCCAGGACCTGAAGGGAGTCCGCAAACAAGATGGAGAGAGACTATTTCCAAGAGTCTGGAGTGAGAGGACAAGGGGGAATGGCTTCCCACTGCCAGAGGGCAGGGTTAGATGGGATACGGGGAAGAAATTCTTGTCTGTGAGGTTGGTGGTGAGGCCCTGTCACAGGTTGCCCAGAGAAGCTGTGGCTGCCCCGTCCCTGGAAGGGTTCCAGGCCAGGTTGGATGGGGCTTGGAGCAACCTGGGATAATGAAAGGTGGCCCTGCCTATGGCAGGGGGTTGGAATGAGATGAGCCTTAAGGATTCTTCCAACCCAAACTGTTCTAGGATTCTGTGATTCCTTTCCTTGAAGATCTCTCACAAAGCTGTTTCTCAAGGACAGGAGTTTGGTCTTGGAATGTGTGTGTTGACTACTTAGTTTTGCTTTAAAAAAGGCCATGAGCTGTAAGTATTCTCTTAATTATGAGAGTTTTTTCTCCTCTAGTTTCAGCAAATATCCTTTCCAGTGAGATGTTTTTGTGCTAAACCTACAGATCTGCATAATGGCTTTCTAATGTGTCTGTTTCAAATCTGATTTTTCATTTCAGGCACGTGTGAATCCCATCAGTGTCACTCCACCCATCCAAGCCATAGATCAGGACCGAAACATCCAGCCTCCTTCCGATCGACCAGGCATCCTCTATTCCATCCTAGTTGGTTGGTATCTGCTACTCTTCCTATCCCTCACAATCAGTCTCTTTGTTATGACTAGCCAGGAAAATATTGCCTGGGAGAGCGGAAACCAAATAAAAATTCCTCTTGTGGTTAGTGGGATGTTTGAAATCATTGTTCTACCTGTTTGTGTTTAATTGTTACCGACAAGTTTAGTGCAGTGTGTTATTTATTCAGATTAAATCCAGAATTGGGTGATCTAGTGAGAGAAGCAACACAGCAAAGAAAAGGTTTCATCCCAAAATCTTCTGGCACAGAGCAGCTTCAAGGCTCTTACTGCACCAACCTCCAGTTCTGCTGCCTAGGAGTTTAATGTTGGTTTAGGTTTTTTATGCTTTTTTCTGGCCATGTCTTTTGTTTTCCTGCTACTTGGCGTTTGTTTCCATTCCCTGGAATTGTGGGATGTGATAAGGGAAAGACCTGAGGACACTGGTAGTTGCAGTGCTCCACCTGCCCTGCTCTTCCCAAAGTCCAGGCACTGACTTTGAAGTAATTTCTGTGGGATTTGAAAATGGGGTGTTTTGTGGAATCACATCTCCTTCAGGTTTCCTGTATTCAGTTGCAGCTCTGTGGATTATTCATCCATGGAGAGATGGAAGTAAAGATTTTCATTGTGCCCCTTTATTTGTCATAAAGTAAAAGGAGATGTTTTTGTATAACAGAGACACAGTTGAGTTCAGCCTCTTCTGGGAGCAGAACTGGGCTTTTTTGGAAAGCCATAGATCCAGCTGGATTCCTTTGGGCTACAGCTGGATCCAGATCTGGCAGACCAAGGGATGTGTTTCTGCCAACAAGGCCTTTCCCAGCAAAAGTGCTCCATGAGGAGATTTGGAACCACCTGTAGAATACGTGCTGGGTGGGTTTAAGTCTGCAAATAGACTTGACTGCTTTAGTAGTTCTACTGTGACAGTTCTGCTCCAGTGCCATATTTAGGCTGGGTTTTAAAAGTTCTTTACATAACTCCCAAAGTTCTTCAGTAATGAAATTATTCAAGATTGTGTTTCACGGACCTGGAATATTGTTAATATTTGAGAGGTTGTTTTGATCTCCAAGAAATAATTTAGCAGTTTGTTTTGAGGAATTCTTCAGCAGACAGGCTTTTCCTTTTTGCCTGCCACCTTCTTTCTTTTGCCTTCTTCTTTCTTTTCTTTTCTTTCCCTTTTCCTTCCCTTTCCTTCTCTTTGTCTCTCTTTTCCTTCTCTTTGTCTCCCTTTTCCTTCTCTTTGTGTCTCTTATTTCTTCCTTTTTCCTTCTTTTCTCCTTCTCATTTCCCCCATAATTTCCTTCTTTTTCCTTCCTTTTTTTCTTATTTTTCCTCATTTTTTCCACTAGTTTCTATTTTCCTTTTCCCTTCCTTTCCTCCTCCTTTTCCCATCTTTTTTCTCTCCTTTTCCCCTTCTTTTTTCCCTCTCTCCCTTCTTCTTTTTTTCTTTTTTTTTCTTTTTTCTCATTTTCCTTTTTTTATTTTCCTCCCTCGTGGTCTTCCAAAGGATTTCCCTTTAGATTTGAAACCTGCCTTCATCTTTGACAGGATTGTAGAGCTATTCATACTTTGGCTTCAGAAAATATGAAATATTCCACAGGAAATGGGCCTTGCAGATATTTCTCATTATGTGGATTTGTCCCCTTGCTTTAAATCTAGACCTACTTCTCCTTGATATTTTTTGATATGTCTTTTTTAAAACACTGGAAGGTTTGAGCTGTGTCCATAGAATGAGGGATTTGGTACTTACTGAATATGAGAATGGTTCTGAATTTTGTTTGATCCAATTCTGAATTTTCAGGAATTTTAATTTATTTGGGCCTTGCTCTTGTGGTGCCTGGACACACCCATGTGGGAAGCAAACCCACCTCCCTTTATTCTTATTAGTAATACTATTTTTACTAATACATTTTATTACTTTTGCTAACAAATTACTAGTAAAATATTATTTTTATGACTAATTTTAAGCCTTGTTTTTTTTCTCTGAGGCTGGTCCTGGAGAAAAGCCAAATTTTCCTTTAAATCCTTCTGCTCTTCGACCCTGGAACTGTCTCTGTGATTTCTGCTGCCAGTTTGCACAACTGAGTGCTTTGTTTGGTTGATATTTCAAAGAAAGAGCCAAAAAAACATAACAACATTTTGAGGGATCCTCTCCACGTCCTTGTGCTCCCTGGTGCCTTTGGAAGCACCATGTCCCACAAAATCCCTACTGGCTCTGAGAAAGGCAAGTTGAGGAGTGCTGTCCTTGTTTTCTCCTCCTGGCTGGCCTGGCACATTTGATTCCCTGGATCTCTCCAAACACATGGACCAAGGGAATTTCTGGAGGGAGGAGACTTGAAGCTCATCCCTAGAGGTTTAGATGAGGACCAGTATGGACTGAGGGTTCCTCTGCTCTACCAAAATACAAATATTTTGGTGTATGCAGAGGCAGATATCTTGTTCCTGGAAAACTTGACCTCCAGAGTTAAATTACCCAGGAGTTTGAACCCTTCCTGAGGTGGGCTGGAGCTGAGCAGGCTCAGTTGGGATTTGGGAATCCAGCTCTACCACACCCTAATTGTTACATCTCGCATCATCCACCTTGCTGTCTTTTCCTCCTTTTTTCTTTTTCCTGGATCCTTTCCTGACATCCTCATACAACATTATCTTCATCTTCCCTGCTGTGGCTCCCTTTGTGCCTCTTACATCCGTCTCTTTCCTCCCTTCCATATTTATTTTCCTTCAGGGAACCTCTTGTTTTCTACTTTCTCAAAGCTTTTGCATTTAGTCCTGAATATCTTGATTTTTTAGGTTTTTTAGCTTCAGGTGATGTGCAGCTTCTCAGAGAACACTGCTACCTGCCAAAATCTCAGAGCTCCTGCTGGGTGCCTCATGCTCTTACAAAATGAGAGGAATTAATTAGGAGTTGAAATTAAAAGGCAGAGTGAGGGGACACAGGACTTGCAACTTTAAGATTTGCATTGGTGTAGCTGGAAAAAAAACCCATAGTTGTTCTGCTGCTTTCTGGGATGATGACGTGTATATATCAAAATAGTCTCAGAATATATATATATATATAAAATTTATATTTGAGGAGTTGCAAATTAAATTATTGCCCATGCTTGTGGACAGTGGTCTACCTCTTGAGACAGCCTCTGACTTTCTAGAAGGAGTTTCCAGCCATTCCACTGGAAAGGTGAAGCAATAATAGCATCATTTCTCAAGGAAGTGGTCTCTTCTTGTGTTGGATCTGTCTCAATCCTGCCTCTGGCACAGGAGTATTTTTTGGCTGCTGGTGCCAGGCTGGGACAGTCACTGTGCCTTCCATGGCCCTTGCTCCAGCTCCATGAGGTCCCAAATATCTTCATTCTCTGATGCTTCTGTTTCCACTGGCTTGGAGAGTATCCTGGAAATCCACAGCCAGGGAGACTCCATTTACATCTGGCAATAAATGGAAGCTGTTAGAGGAGATTTCCTCTGGTGCTTCCTGCCTGATGAGAAACTTCATTTCTTAGAAGGATTTCTAAAATAAAAACTATTGTTACATTATTGTTACTTATTATATATTACTTCCATGCTATTAATAATGTTCCTTAATTAATAATTAATAATAATTAATTAACAATTAATGATTGTTATCAAATACTTAGGAATTCCCAGTTGAGGAGAATCTTCATGGTCATAATGATGATGTTAAACACATAACTTTGTAGTATCCTTAACCTCCATGTACACATGATGCAATATTTTATCCTTACAAAAGCAGGATTAGATTTTGTTCCTTTTATGACTACTGAATAAAATAAACACATTTTTGAACTAAACCTTTCAGATTTATTCAAACCACAATGGTTTTTTTTGCAGGTACTCCTGAGGATTATCCACAGTATTTCCATATGAATCTCACAACAGCTGAACTGACTCTCCTCAAGCCAATAAATAGGGATTTACATCAGAAGTTTGACTTGGTTATTAAGGTAAATTTGGCTGAATTCATGTTTCTATATTCTTTTGAGAACAGAAAGCCCTAGAGCAAATGTGGGGTGGGCTTGCTTGTCTTCCCTACAGTTTTCTCCTTTCATTTCTATCCTGTCAGGAATCATTTAACAGCATCAAGGGTGTGAAGTGTTTCAGAAATGGTCAGAGTTGTAAAATTCCATGTTATATTGTATGGATGAACTAAGTATCGCTTGTCTGTTTGCTTTTTAAGAGCTCTGTTGTCCTGAAAGTGCATTTGGTTTGTGTTTCATTTGTTCTCCAGTGGAGAATCAAAGACTTAGAGGTAATTGTAGGAATAGTGAATATGCACAGGATCACAGGATGTCTCAGATTGGAAGGGACCACAATGGGGCAGCTGGTCCCACCTCTCTGCTCCATCAGGGCCATCCCTGAGCACATGGCACAGGATTGTGTCCACAGGGTTCTGGAATATCCCCAGTGAGGGAAACTCCAAACATGTGTCTTCACGTGGTTACCAAGTCCCAGCTCTGCATGTATAAAATAATCAGAATTTGCTGCTATCTCTGCCAGTTTGAGGATTAAAAGGAAAAAAATAGGAGGTGATGATATCAATTTTTAACTTGTTAAATGGAAGAAGCTGTTAATTTTACTTTGAGCAAAATTGTAAAAAGCTGTAAGCTTTGCTGTAGGGGGGGTTGCACCAGGCTACAAAAGGCAGTGCAGTAAAGATGGTCTCAGTGCTGGGTCCTGCCCTTGGGTCACACCAACCCCCTGAAGCCCCAGGCTGGGATAGAGGGGCTGGAAAGCTGGGAAAGGCCCTGGAGGTGCTGGTGACAGCAGCTGGACATGAGCCCAGGTGGGCAAGAAGGCCAAGGACACCTGGGCTGTCCCAGCCATGGAGTGGCCACCTATGCTGGCACTGCTGAGGCCCCTCGAGGGCCGTGTCCAGTTCTGGGCCCTCACGGCAAGGGAGACATTGAGGGGCTGGAGTGTGTCCGGGGAAGGGAACGGAGCTGGGGAAGGGGCTGGGGCACCAGGAGTAGCTGAGGGAGATGGGGGGGCTCAGCCTGGAGAAAAGGAGGCTCAGGGGGGACCTTCTGGCTCTCTTCAACTCCCTGACAGGAGCAGGGAGCCGGGTGGGAATCAGGCTCTGCTCCCAGTGAACAAGGGACAGGATGAGAGGAAATGGCCTCGACCTGTGCCAGGGGAGGTTCAGGTTGGACATGAGGAGGAATTTCTTCCCGGAAAGGGTGGTCAGGTATTAGAAGGGGCTGCCCAGGGAAGTGCGGGAGTCCCCATCCCTGGAGGCGTCCGAGGAAGGACTGGATGTGGCACTCAGTGCTCTGGGCTGGGTGACAAGGTGGGGATCGGGCACAGCTTGGACTTCATGGTCTGGGAGGTCTTTTCCAACCAGTGATTCTGAGATTCAATAGCAACAAGTCTCCCAATGAGAACAGAGCAGAATTGCAGTTGGTTCTTTTGGAAAGAGTCTGGACCTGACCCTGAAGTCATTGTCTAATAACACACAAAATTGTAAATTTTAGTTGTATTTATTTACATATAAGCAGGTGAGCAAATAAAGGGATCTCTAGAGTTTTATTTTGTAGCAGATCACTTGTGTATTTATCCAGGCATTTCATGGAGAGGGATTTTTTCCAAGAGTGTGTAGTGATAGGACAAGAGAGAATGGCTTCTCAGTGTCAGAGGGCAGGGCTAGATAGGATATTGGGAAGAAATTCTTGTCTGTGAGGGTGGTGAGGCCCTGGCACAGGTTGCCTAGAGAAGCTGTGGCTGCCCCATCCCTGGAAGGGTTCCAGGCCAGGTTGGATGGAGCTTGGAGTAACCTGGGATAGTGGAAGGTGTCCCAGCCCATGGGAGGGGGTGGAATGAGATGATCTTTAATGTCCCTTACAATTCAAACCATTCCATGATTTTAAATATACTAAGAAGTTGCAGGTTAAAGCCCTATAGCACTTTAGTTTCCAAAATTCAGCAGCCATACACAGTAGCACAACACATCAATTATAAAAATCAATCACACTGCTCTGGTGGGGTATGTTCTGAGCCTAAATAGCAACCCCAGTTGTTAATGGGAATGTTTCCAGGCATTTAGAGGTTCATGTTGCTGTGGTGTATGTGCAGTCAGGGGGAAAATAAGGAAAATAATTAGTGTCCAAAAATGACAATGTGCCACCTACTAGAATAATAAAAGTTTTAATGCTCTGTTGTTTAGGGATCTTTTGAAGTGCTGTAATGTTGTACCAAATGAAACCTTCAGATTCTTTTGTTGCACATGCTCAAGTTTTCATTTCTGGCAGCATTGGAAGTTGTTGGATCTGATTCTGTTGTATCTGGAGGGTGCAACGTGTGATGTTGCCCTTCAAACAGAAAACGCACAATTTTTGCAGCACTCAATAAATTTAGTCTTTACAATATTCCCTCTGATATCAAGAGATCAATTATTTTTATTTTTTATGTTAAGATGGAAAACAGTGGAATGGGAAAAGGTGGTTAAGTCAATACATGAATATTGCAGGAAGGAAGGTGGACAGAAAATGGATTTGTTCACCTGTGGTACAAAAACTGAGTTGCTGATAAATTCTGAATTCTCAAATAGGAAAACAAAGGAAAAAACTAAACATCTTAATAAGAAATACTGGTTTTCAACCTCTGTGCTATCTCCAAAATATATTAGATGATAGGCAAGGAGGAGAACTCTTTGCCCTCCTATGAAGGCTTTTGGCACTTCCATTCCCTGCCAATCAACGTGGGCTTTTATAAAAGAATATGTGGATTTTTTTGGATGTCCCATTGAAATTTCCATGTTGCAGCAGCAAGGCTGCTACAATATATGGATTTATGGATTTAGAACTTTTAAACTGAAAGGGCTTCTAGTGTTAATAATACTTTAATTAAAATTAGATGCACATGACCATTGCACTGAAGACATGAGACTGTGTTCTTATTACCAGCTCAAAAAAGTGCCTTACAAGTTTTATTTATTTTTTTAAAGCATGTATATCATGAAACAAAAAGGAAAATTAATCAAATTTTGATCCTTTCCTGGCTGGAACTGGACACGGGAGGTGTAAGTCAGCTGTACTTGCTGTGAGAGACTGAGTAGCAGCCAGACCAAATTCCATGTTAATGAAGGAAAATTGTGAGGGGGGCAGCCACTCAGCTCTGCTCCCTGTGACCAGTGACAGGTCCTGAGGGAACAGCTGGAGCTATGCCAGGTGACATTTAGGCTGGATATCAGGAAAAGGTTTTTCCCCCAGAGAGTGGTTGGGCACTGAACAGGCTCCCCAGGGTGGTGGTCACAGCCCCAGGGCTGCCAGAGCTCAAGGAGGGTTTGGACAGCACACTCAGGGACAGGGGGGGATTGGTAGGGGGGCCTGTGCAGGGCCAGGAGTTGGACTGGATGATTCTGGTTGGGTCCCTTCCAGCTCAGACTATTCTATGATTCTATGATTCCTTTCTCATGGAGATGCTTTGGATCAGAGAGATACTCCCAATAGGTATATCAGTTGTTCCACTATAGTGAAACCCTTTCCAATGTGCATAGTTTTCCCTGGTATAGATCTCAGCAAAAGCAACACAAAGTGCTGCTCTTGTTTTCCTCACTCTGGAGGTTAATTAATTGGCTTCTCTTTTCCTGTTGTGAACTTCATTGATCCCTCCCATCTGTTGTTCCCAAGGCTGTTGAAATACTCTTTTCCTCCATGGAAAGAAGCATTGCTTCAACATCCCCGGGATCAAACTGGGGACAAACATGCCGCCTTGAAGGCAGAAAATAAAGTATATTTAGCCAGGTTTTGTGAGATCTGTTCCTTGACAAAGGGTCTTTTCTGTTCCCAGTGGAAATACAGGGAACTCCATGAGGATGTTTTGCCAGCCACTGGCAGGAGCAGAGGGTAAGGCTAATAAACAATCAAGTTTAAAACCCTAGGAGCTCATGGAGCACAGCACTTGGGTTTTGAAAGAACTTGGTGATTTGTGTGGGTGAAATACTGGAATGAAAGACCTTATTATGATCCTGAGGTATTACAGAATCATAAAATAGCTGAGATTGGCAGGAACCTCTGGAAAATTGCCAGTCCTACTCCTGCTCAGGGTGGGGTTGGAGGATCTGGAAACTTTGCAGCCTCTCTGGGCAACTTGAGCAAGACCCCCAGGCCTCAAAACTTCTCCAAGCCCACCAAACAAATCATCTCACTGCAGTGCCTGTCAGGCTGATGGAGAATGAATTTCCCTCAGAAACCCACAGAGATGACTCCCAGCCTCCACCAGATCCTTTATATGCTTGGAAATTCTTCCTAGAATTAATCTGCTCCATCACGACTTTTCCTGGCATTGAGGTAGGGTTGACTGTACTTCCCAGTGATCTTTGTTCCTGCCTTTCTGGAAGACAGAAGTGACATTTCTTTTGTTAAAGACCCCAGGAACCTTTCAAATGCATGGAGGGAGGTCTTGGCGTGACACCAGACACCTCTCTTAGCACCAGGATTCATGTATGTCCAGTGTGTGTAAATACATCCCTAACCTTGTCTTCCTCTGTCTTGCTTGCTCCGGGCTTCTCTGTGGGTTTCAGAAATAGGGATTATTGAAGGCAGGACTTACTCTGGGGTCCGTTCCTCCTGTTCACATTACCCTGCAGGTGGCCAGCCTGGGTCCACCACTTCATCACAGAGTATCACCTCCTTGCCGGGCTGATTGAGTGGTTGGGATAGATGCTGTTTTCCCCAGTCCAACTATTCCAGTTGTAAAGACCAGAGTATAATCCCAGAATCATTTAGGTTGGAAAAGCCCTCTAAGGTCATCCATTCCAACCATTTCTCTGCACTGCCAAGCCCACCACTAACCCATGTTCACAAGGGCTTCTGAACACTTCCGGGATGCAGCTTTCAGGGATTGACTGTAGAGTTGCAGGGCTTTGCAAGACCAAGCAAGTCAGTGACAAAATGGCTGATAAAATTAGTCATGGCTGAAAAATAAAGTGAAACATGTCAGAAAAGGTCATCCTGGCCTTTTACATAAAATGATGGGTTCTGGCTTGACTTGGGAATGAGATCTTGGTGTTGGAACTGAGTGTGAAGGTTGGCTCAGTGATCTGTGGCTGTCAAAACAAAATGGAACATTGGAAATGGTTAACGAAAGTAGAGAAGAGAACAGAGAAAAAAATCACTGCAGTGCTGAAGGGATTGAGGTGTCTTGAGCACAGTGCACTGCTCTGGGTCCCTGTCCCAAAAGGACAGAGCAGAGCTGTCCAGGCTTCTGTCAGAGGAAGAAGGAAGAAGCCAGGATAGACACCTGTAAAATGGAGTTCTGAGAGTGAAGAATCAAAAGTTCACCCTCTCCTGCAATGCCAACTAAAACAAGGGGGTGACAAAGTTTAAAACAGACAGAATAGGTTGCTCTTCCCTAAAAGAGGAGACTTCACAGCAACTTTCCAGTATGTGAAGGGCCTGGAAGGCAGCTGGAGAGGGACAGGACAAGGGGTAATGGCTTACCACTGACACGGTGTAGGTTTAGATTGGATATTGGGAAGGAATTCTTGTGAGGGTGGTAACGCCCTGGCAGAGGTCGCCCAAAGAAGCTGTGGCTGCCCCATCCCTGGAAGTGTTCCAGGCCAGGTTAGACGGGGCTTGGAGCAGCCTGGGATAGTGGAAGGTGTCCCTGAGCATGGCAAGGGTGTGGAATGAGATGGTCTTGAAGGTCTCTTCCAACCCACACCATGATTCATCCTGTGTTTCCATGATTCTGACATAACCTGTTTGCTTTGACAGTGCTGTGGAGCTGGATGTTGACATCCCTTAAGGGAAGGCTGGGCTGGCTCTTGGAAGAACAATTTATTAATATGAAGAGAAATCCAGGGAAATCTGAGCTGCTCACTTTCTCTCTAGGCTTCTGTCCTTGGCTACAGGTTCAAGCCTGATTTTACACTAGATGGATTTTTTGTCAGACCTGCTACAGTTCTTCTTCTAACATTCACATGGGGAGGTTCAGATTAGATATGAGGAAAAAGTTTTCCCTGCAGGAGTGGTCAGACATTGGAATAAGTTGCCCAGGGCAGTGGTGGAGTCACCTTCTCTAGAAGTATTCCAAAGGCATCTAGATGTGGCACTTGGAGTCATGGTTTAGGGGCTGCAGGAACGGTTGGACTCATTGGTCTGGAAGGTCTCTTCCAACCTTGATGATTCTGTGATTCCTGTATTATGAATTTCAGACAGCACAATGCCAGCAGGCAATGACATGTTCATCAGTTGAGGCTTACTGGACTGGAAGTTCCTGGACTTAGAGAAATGCTGCAAAATCTATGGGTCTTGAGATTTTAAAAGTCCTGAATTGCCTAACTTCTTTCTCCTACCACTTCAGAGGCTTCATATTTGCCGTGTTTGGTTCATTTTTCAAGACTTTGCCTTCAACTCTTGCCCTCCTAGTTTGATGATCTGGCTCTGTGCATCTATTGACCTGTGTTATCTTTGTCAGGGGAGCTTCAATTTTCCCCTCTTTCCATGTATCTTAAATATATTTTCTTGCATTTAAGGGGATTTGTGCTTATTCTTTCTTTCCTAAATTTCTGGGTTTGAACTCACAGGGACAGCCTAGAAAAAGAATCAAAGAAGTGTATTTTCATTAAATAGTTGCTTAATCCATTTCCTTCCAAGGATGAAATCTCCCACATCATTAGTTGGGTTGAACTCCTGTGCAGCTCCTGTGGGTATTAAGTACAATAACAGGTTTTTTTTTTTTTCAAATTAGCTTTTCAAATGTTCATCCTTTAGGTGAACTCAGTATTCAATTAATTCTATTTGAGATGTCCTTTTTTCCCTATCCTGTGTGTAATCCAGTGGTGAGAGTTGATGGAGAACTGAAAATCCGAGTGCAGGGCTGTTTTAAAATCAATAATTGGTATGTTCTGCTATGTCTCTTATTGGATTTCCTTTCTGCAGTAAACACATCTTTTTTCATGTAAAACTCAAACATCCATCACTTAAAACTTAGCATAAGGACTTCATAATTGGTATTTTTCTTCAAGGGAAGGGAAGAAGAGAGAGTTGTATTATTTGGAAAGGTGGCACCTGTAAAACTGTGACTGTTCACTGCCCTTCAGCATGGAGAGCCTTGCTGATCCTGAAGTCACTTGCCCTTGGTACATGACAAAAAATGTATGTTTTGGGTGGTTTTTTTTTTTTCACACAGTGTCTAGACACATTATGTGCCAATTTAATTTCCCTGCCCCATCACAAGCTTCACTGACAATAAAGTCAAATTTCTTCTGAGTCTTAAAGATACTCTGTGGATCTTGTCCTTAAGCCAATTTTTAATCCATTTTGGTAGTTCTCTCCTTATGTTGTACATTCTGACCTTGAGAATTAATCCTCTGTGTGACATACAATCCTAAATCTTAGCCTGAATCTAGATAAATTATGTCCCTTGTTTCCCTCACATGTCTCAGTTCAGTTTTGTACTTCAGAGGAACTTTGCCAGCCCTGACCTTCTCTCTCTGTCTCCATGCTGGCTGTTCCTCAGTGTTATTACATTGGTTTAAATACTGCATCATAGAATTATGAAATGGTTTGGGTTGAAAGGGACCTTAAAGATCATCTTGTTCCAACCTCTACCATGGGCAGGGACACCTTCCACTATCCTGAGTTGCTCCAAGCCCCATCCAACCTGGCCTTGAACTCTTCCAGGGATGGGGCAGCCACAGCTTTTCTGGGCAACCTGTGCCAGGGCCTCACCACTCTCAGAGGGAAGAATTTCTTCCCAATATCCAACGTAACTTTCTCCTCTTTCAGTTTGAACCCACTCCAGTTGCTGACAAACAGCCCTTTTCCAGTTCCCTGTACCCCTTCAGGTCCTGGAAAGTACTGTGACATCTCCACACAACCTTTTCCTCTCCAGGCTGAATGTTTGGTACTCTCCCAGCTTGTCTCCATAAGGGAGATGCTCCAGTCCCCTCAGCAACTTCATGGCCTCCTCTGGTATTGCTCCAACAGTTTCTTCTTATGTTGGACCCCCAGAGCTGGAAGCAGCTCTGCAGGAGGGTCTCGTCTGAGGGGGCAGAGGGGCAGAATCCCCCCCTCCACTGCTGCCCACGTTGTGGGATCAGCCCAGGGTACGGGAGGTTTCTGGGCTGGGCCAAGTCCAGCCTCTCCCGCACCAGCACGCCCAAGTCCTTCTCTCGGGGCTGCTCTCAATCACTTCTCACTTAAAGCTTGAGTTTTATACCAAGGAATGATCCTTGTGAGGAAATACTCAAAATCAAGAAAGATCAGATTCCAGTCTGCTCCTTTGGGAGTTTCTGTATTTTCTCCCATAACCATTAGGTGTAGCCAGACATCACTTCAGCCAGAAGAATAAATGAAATGCAAGCCTTTAGAAGTCAGTTTGCTATATAATGGTCTTCAGGAGAGATATTTCATGGTATTCCACCCAAAATTCATTTGCTTTTCTCCTTCACCTTACAGAAATCCTATCCCTTGGAAAAAAATGTCAGTGCCGTGCAAGTGGTAGGAGGAGATCTTTTGAATGAGGGGTGACCAAATAACTCCTCTTCTTCATGAGTGCTATTGAAACACTTGTCCAGGCCTACAGATCTCCTGCCTCTGGAGAAAACATCCATCTCCCTTTGCTTTCTTGAGGTCTCTGAGACCTTCTCCCAGCTCAGTTTGGAGGTCTGACACCAGAAAAAAATTCCTTACATCCCAACTATTGTTAAGATGTGCAAAGTTGATATTTATCCCTACAGACAACTCTCCTCTCAGCTCCACTTGCTCATGTTCCTGTTGGGACTGGAGGAGAAAGAGAGAAGGAAGCCTGGTTTTCTTTTTTTATTGGTGCTGAAACAGCCTGGGAAGAGCAGTTGTGGAATTTGCCCATCCCTGGGGCTTGCAGGTATTTATTATTTCTGCAGTTTTACCCAATAAAAGATCTATGATGAAGATAAACCCCCTCCATGAGCTGGGTTTGGGGTTTTGTCTCTTCTTTTTGTATTTTTTAAAAATTTATTTCTAGTTAACCTGTTAAAATTCCCAGGGAGATCATCCCTGTATTCCTGTGAAAAAGGAGGGACATGGAAATTTCTTAGATAAACTGCAAACGATTCAGTTTTCATGCACCTTGTGGCAGATTTTTTGGACTGAACATTGCTTCGTGGCTTTTTTTTTCCTTATGTGCTCTAAACTACTTCACTAAAGCAATAGTCGCCAGAGTATAATTCCGTGCTGCATTTTTTTGTGTCTCGGGTGTAGTGTGAAGGTCATTATTGGGTTTTTTTGGGGAAAATCACTCATGATTTTGAGAATAGGACATGGTTTTTTGAGGACTAGGCCTGAAATGCTTTGTGTCCTAAATACCGGTAGCTTTCTTGATGAAAGAAATGCAAACTCTCTATTTTTTGTGCTCAAAAATGTGTTAGGAAGCAAATATCTTCATCCTGTGGCCAGCAAGTCTTTAACAGTTCAGGATGAAGGAAAAATGTTTTAACTACTGGCACGGAATGTCTGGAACAACTTACATTATAAATAGATTCATTTTTAACAAAAAACCCCATAACAAAACCAGCAAATGAAAAAATAACAGAAAAACAAGCAAAAAAAATCCAGAAAAAAAAACCCCACCACATACAAACCCACATACAAACAACCACAAGCAAAAAACAAAACAAATAAAAAACAACAACAAAAACAAAACAAAACAAAAAACACAACCAAAAAAAAAAACAAACCCACACACCAAAAAACCCCCACCAAACTACCAAAAAGACAAGCCAAACCCAAAACCAGCACAGAAAAACACCAAGAAAAAGTTACGGAACAGAGCATTGTAGCAAAAATTGACAAAATTCCAGATTGTTGTATTTTTGGAAAGTTATGAAGAGTCAGTGTCCAAAGGTGCAGGAACTGTCCCCAGTCCAGTGTTGCTTCTAGGACTAATTTTATGTAACATATGAAACAAATCAATTCCTCATATTTTAACGGTCAATTCTTTGTTTCAAACAAGGTAAAAAAGCAGTGGCTGTTTTCGAAGTTTGCTTTTTTTTTTTACTATTTAAAAGTGTCTTTTGAAACAAAAAAAATGAAATTAGTTGCTCATTTTGGAGAGTGAACCCACCCTGGAGCAGTTGAAGTGCTCATAGGGGGAGGACTCCTTTGTGTTGTCATTTTGGTCTTCAGGGCCTCAAATTTTAAGTCCAGTTTTGGGAGCACAGAACTCTCTTTGTGTTTGATCAGAGCTCTTCAGTAGCAGTCGGCACCTTTCATGGATAAATAAGGATAAATATTTCCTCTTTTAACCCAGAATGGGATCTGGGCTCACTTTGGCTTTAAAGCAAGACCATTGTGACATTTCAAGGTGTTAAGGAAATCAGGAGTTTATGTTCTTTGCATTTTCCTCTTTTTGAAGAGACCTTTCTTGAAATGGAACCCTCCTGACAGCAGGGGGAGCGAGGTGCGAGTCGGGTTATGCTCTGGGGAACAAGGGACAGGATGAGAGGAAATGGCCTCAAGTTGCACCAGGGGAGGTTCAGGTTGGATATCAGGGAAAATTTCTTCCTGGAAAGGGTGGTCCCCTACCCCTTGAGGTGTCCAAGGAAGGACTGGATGTGGCACTCAGTGCTCTGGGCTGGGTGACAACATGGAGATCCAACAGGTTGGACTCAATGACCTTGGAGGTCTTTCCCAACTTTAATGATCCAATGATTCTGTAATAGATCTGTTATAAAATACGATCAGGTCCATGGGTGTTGCCTGGAGAGCAGACTTTTCCCTAAGATTCTTTTTTCATGTTTTCACCATATTAATTTAGCCAAAAATTCCATATTAGGACATTTTTGGAGTTTCATCCTACCAGAATATTCCAAATAATTTTGGTGCTGTTAGTTTTTACACATGAAGTTTATTTTTATTTAGTGGAGCATCACCTGGGCTGGAACCGGTTGTGTTTCTTCCTGTTGTTCAAGACTAATCCAGATGTATTTTAAAGAGCAAAATCCAGTTTTCCTGACAGTTGAGTGTTTTGAACGAGTTTCCTATGGATTGCTTAAGGTGTCGTCACCTACTTTGAAGTAGGTAATTAAAATACTAAATACTAAAATAAATAATGTTAAATAATAATAAATAATATTAAAATATTACAAGAACTATTTTAGTGTTTATACTTCTTTTTACTTGAAATGGAAGTTTTTATCATTACCAACACTATTGTTGCTTGATAAACAAAGAGAATTAACACTTTTCAGACCAAAGAAAATTGTCTAAATAAGAAATTAAAAACAACTAATTGATGGAATCCAAGGGACAAATTTCCAGAGGAAGATTCCTTGGATGTTTGGTTTGAAAAATGAGGAATTACCTGGTTTTAAGTGGGGGAAATACAAGATTATAAGTAGAACCTCTGCAAATAAAAAGTTCTGTTAACAACAGTAATTTAGGTCCTGTTTTTTCTCTTGTGCAAAATTTTTCCATCTGAGAAGTTGATTGCACAATAATTCTCATGTCTGCAGTGCACCACTGTTGTGGTCCCAGGATCTGTGTCCATCCAGGTTTTGGCACTGGGAATACAAATTTTGGCCATAGGAGCCTGTCTTTCCATGCCCTTATCTTGTCTTACTACAGGGACATGTGCAGGACTATAATTAAAATGGTTTGCTCTTCATAAATTAGAGAACAAATTACTTGTTGTATCCTACTTCCCTTGTTTATTTACCTTAATTAGTTGGTTGTAAAGCTAAAAGGAAAGAAAGCAGGATCATGGATTTATATTGGATTAACAACTGGAAATGGCAATTAGTGCTTTTATGGTTGGGGAGTTTGGAAATAAGAATAAATCAGGTAAAAACTGGGAGTTATTCATTAGATAAAGAACTTTTCACATTCACAACTTCTCTGGGAATTGGTTTCCCAGAGAAGCTGTGACTGCCGTGTCCCTGGAAGCGTCCAAGGCCAGGTTGGACGGGGCTTGGAGCAACCTGGAGTAGTGGAAGGTGTCCCTGCCCATGGCAGGGGGTGGAACTGGGTGATCTTTATGGTCCCTTTCAACCCAAACTCTTCCAGGATTCAAAAATAGGCAAAACCAACATGAAAATCTCACTCATGTAAGACTGAGGAAGATTTTGGGGGAGAGGGAGGAAGTCATATCCAGAAATCTATAGAAAGAACTGTGCATCCATGTGTCCTCATCTTTTGGGTTGAACCCTTTCTCTGGTGCTGTGGCTTCTGTTGTACAATCAGCAGTTTCCAGTTTTCTTTTGTCCTTCAAAGATTTTTCCAAAACTCTCCATCCTGAGAGTTTAGGGAATTACGCACATGTACTGTGAAACTTTGGGTTTCTTTTGACTTTGATGGAAAGTCTTTCTCTTCTTTTCTCAGGTTTTAGTTGGTATTTCTTTTTTCGATGATGCTGAGTTTCACAATAGGGGGATCTTTACAATGTGATCCATTTTTATACCTGGATTAAGTCTGTTAATTCCAAGACATTTAGTCTCTGTTTGGAGCTGAGAACCTTTGACAAATGAGGTGTTTTTTAGGCTGAACAAGACAATGGCCATCCCCTGCCTGCCTTTGCCAATCTGCACATTGAGGTCCTCGATGAGAACAACCAGAAGCCTTATTTCACCAGATCCACATATGAGGGCTTCATTCTGGAATCCTCTCCAGTGGGAACTACCATCTCCGAGAACCAGAACCTGACTTCTCCACTGCAGGTCGTGGTGTTGGACAACGACGTGGAAGAGGTACATTTCCTGCTTTTATTGTGTCATGCTGGTGTTTGCATTTTTATTGTTGTCAGGATTCTTTGATCTTAATTTTTTTAATTGAGACAAAGAAGTTTTGATCAATAAATAATCAAAAAAACCCTCAGTATCACTGTCACAATTTCTTTTTTGTTTTCATTCCGAGTTCAAATTTGAAAAGTGATTTGAAAAAGCTGAAAAACTACTCTGTGTTTTACTCCGCTCTGCATAAGTTTGTGTTCTGTTCAAGATGATGGATTCCCAGTGCCAAGAGGAAAAAAAATGCATTTTGTGAGAGGAATGAGCCTGTCTCACAGTGTGGGGAAATGGGAGAGGGCAGGAGGAGGTTGTAATTTGAACCAAGAAGAGGAATGGGAGGGTAGGAAGCCGAAAGTTCAATCCATTCTTTGCTCTGCCCACTACTCACAGTGAAAATGGAGCATCTTCAAAGGAATAGTAACCAAGTAGTAAAAGTACAACACCTTCAGGGCTAGTATTTCTTCAGTTCTCATCAAGGCTATGACTTTTTTTTTGCTTAATGTTTCTTTTTCCTCTAATTACTGTTGTCTGTCCTGTTGTCCCTATTGTGCTTTTTGGTTTCTGTTCTCTTGTTGTCTTCAGATACAGAAACTAAACTATAGGTATTATAGTGGTAGTTACATGCCAGTTCCCTTCAATTCTTAAGCTGATATTCTGAAAACGATCCTCTGCTTTTCCAGGTTTCACTTTTGACAGAGGCAAAGTGATGATTTTTAAGGAGCACAAGAGACCATTGTCACTGGAAGATACTTTTACATCAGTGCTTTGAGTGATTTATTGTCGCAAGAAATGTTTTAAAGACCAAATTCCTGAAGAATACCTCCTTCCTAGCCATTAAAATGTCTCCCTCAATTTACAGGCATTGATAAAAATTGGTTGGAAGGCACGTCTTGGATTTAGATTTGTGGGGGCTGGATAAAAAATGTGGAATGAGGGCTTGGGACATCAGCAGGCATTGCTGAGGAACTGGATTGCTTGTGAAACACTCCAGTTTTGTTACAAACAAACCACTTGCTTGTTTGATCAAATTAATGGGATCTTGGATGTAAGTGTAGGAATAATCAAGATGTGAAGGCATTAAGTGTGTGTTTATAAATATACTATATATGGACTGTGCTGAAGAGAATCTCTTGGTGTAACGTGTGTCTGAGCACAACAGACATCAAATCATTTAACTAAATATCCAATTCCACATCCCTTATAAATTACTAATTGGAGAAGTTTTCTTGAAGGGTTGTTGTGATCCCTCGGGTGCGTGGCTCTCTGTGACAGAGGTGGCGGCTGCCCCATCCCTGGAAGGGCCAGGAAAGGTTCCAGGCCAGGTTGGATGGGACTTGGAACAACTGGGATAGTGGAAGGTGTCCCTGCACATGGCAGGGGGTGGAATGAGATGGGCTTTAAGGTCCCTTCCAACTGAAACCATTCCATGATTCTGTGATCAGCTGACCTTGGAAAATCCTACTGGGAATACAAAGCCCAGGGTTTTCAAAGAATCCACCTGGCAGGGCTGGTGAGGGAAGGGCTGAATCCGTTGTGCTTGGAATAATTCAAATCAAATTCTCTTGAATTAAAGAAAATTCTGTGTCCTAGTTGAGACACGTAGATTGACTGGCAGTTTTCTATGCTGCTGCTTTTTTTGGGACTCTTTCCCATTTCTAGTAGTTGATACAGTCACAGTGAAGTGTCTGACAGACAGACTTTGGACTTGATTAACCTTCAGAGGATTTCCAGACTGGAGTGAATAGCGCTGGGATTAACCTTTCCCTGGAAGTGGCACAACTCTACCCACAGGATGTCAAAGGCAGATTTGATACAAGGTTTTTTGCTGTAACTCCCTATTAGATCATATACAAGCCAGAAAATTGGGATCACTTTGTCCTAAATCCTGAATTTGGGCTCCAATTGAACCACATAACTGCCAGGTAGACAGTAACCCATGTGAGAATTTACATACTCTCAAAATGCAAATATTTAATTTCAAAAGCTTCTTCATGTAAGAGCAGTTTGTTCTTTTACTTCCTTAGGTTTGTGATGTAATCCTGGAATTCATGTTCCCCACCGAAAGTGCTTTTGTGCTTAGTGAGTACAAGTTCAATACGTGGAGTTTGGAGGGGTGCCCTGAGATTCATCCCAAGCAGTTTGACCATCAGGCTTCTCTTTAGTACATCAGCGCATTCCCATGAGTTCCTCTCATTATTTGGATCTTGGATAGGGCAGTTCGTTAACACATTTGTTGTCTGCACTAGAAATTTTGACAGCGGTGTGGCCCAATATTTGTTAATTGCATCACTGATTATGAAAGAAATCCGTCCAATCTGCAGCAGATGCTGGATTGGGAGCACTGCCATAGCTCAAATAACCTGGTGAAAAGGAATTTTATCATTCTTAAGCACAACCTGCCTCAGGCAGCTCCTTGGAAGTTGTTACATATTCCTGTGTAACAGTACAAATAGACCTGTAATTTCATATCTACAGGAAAGGAGATTTACTGTGGATATGGCAGTTCAGGAGCCCAAATGCTTTTCCTAGTGGACTTAGGATGTGGTTGTTTTACATCATGTTTTAATTTTCATTGGATGATGGATAACAAGAGTTTGGTGAAGTTGGGGAAAATCTGCTTCACTCACATGTTACAAAATGAGACAGAGCCAAAAGTGAATTATTTTTGTTTTAGTATTGGGAAAGTTTAATATTTAAGTGTGGCACTATGAGGAACTTCCAAAGATTTCCAGACTGGGAAGTCACCTTCTGTTCCTCCCAGAAATGAGTCACTGATGGGAGATGGCAACAAAAAAGTGTCAGCCTCAGGAATGCCAGTAATCAGCAAAAACATTTGTTTAAAACAATGAAGACACACAAAAAAAAATTCCTGAGGACTCCAAGGAACTCAGAGAGAGAAAGAACAGCTTCAGAGGGCAGAAACCATGAGATATCCACCCTACCGAATAAAGGAAGACACAATCCTACAGGAGTTATTCAATATTAGTATTTTAATTTTTCCTGAAGTGTAAAGATCTCCAAAATTAAAAAAATCCCTGTCTTTGTAAATCCTAAAGAAAGAGAAGCAGCCTTTTGGCTTTGTCTTTCCCTTCTGTTTGTTCTAATAAGGATAGAAATGGGCTGTTTCATTTGGGGAGGAACATTTCCTGAATTATTATTTTCAAATGTAACTGTTGGAATGCCACAGAAGTGCTGGACAGGGACAGCAGTGCTGTGAACTCTCCTCTGAAGAGAGCACGGACTACAAAGCAAGTTCAAACAACAACCATGAAAGACAGAAGCAATCAGGCAAATATTAGAGAAAAATTCAGTACTCCTGGTTAAAAAAAAAAAATCTATTATTTTTCCTGATGTGGATATTTTATTGAAAATCCATAACCTGCACTTGTAGTTACATTTAAAACTTACTTTACCCAATATTTGCTCTGTCTGCTCGAGTTTGTACCAAGACACCTGTAAGTAAAATAATCACCTTGCAACCATGACATGAATGTGTACCAACTACCTTCCCTACGGAAACAGGTTGGGAGAGCTGGGAATGTTCAGCCTGGAGAGGAGAGGGTTGTGTGGAGCCCTCACAGCACCTTCCAGGATCTGAGGGGCTACAGGGAAGTTGGGGAGGTACTGTTCATCAGGAACTGGAGTGACAAGACAAGGGGGAATGGCTTGACACTGACAGAGGGGAAATTTAGGTTGGATATAAAGAAGGAATTCTTGGCTGTGAAGGTGGGGAGGTCCTGGCACTGGTTTCCCAGAGAAGCTATGGCTGCCCCATCCCTGGAAGTGTCCAAGGTAAAGTTGGACAGGGCTTGGAGCAACCTGGGATAGTGGAATGTGTCCCTGCTCATGGCAGGGGGTGGAATGGGATGATCTTTGAGGTGTCTTCCCACCAAAGCAGTCTGGGATTGATACACAGTTCAGCTTTTTCACCAACCCTAATCAGTAGACAAGAGGAATGAGTTCTCTCCCATGGAAGCCAAAGAGTAAGGAATCAAGTGGCTTGGGAAGCCTTGTATAAAGAGCCCTCAGATCATACTGTTTAAATGCCTCATCTCAGCTTTGGTTTACTCAGGTCTTAAGGCACCTGTGTGGCTTAATTTAATTTATGCCATTTAGACAGACCACTTAATTACAGCAGCACTTGGCGGAGCTGCTCTAGTTAAAGGCCTGTTTGCAATGTCACATCTATAAATTAATTTCTGGAAGGTTTATAGCAGGACTCAATTATAATTCCCACAGGGTTTAAATTCAGAATGTGTTTGGTTCTTTTTTTTTTTTTTCTCTCTTTTGGGACACAGTTGAGATGATCAGTTTTTTCCTGCATTTATCTGAGAACAGGGAGTCACTTTAACAGGAAATACAAACTCAACTGATGCTTCAATTATAAGATAGAATGTATTATGTTTAGCCAGTGGCAGTAGTGGAAACTAAAATGCACAAGCACGTAGTGGATTAATGTCAATGTCTCATCAGCAGTCCCGACTCAGTAAATACATTAATTTCCATGGGTACAATGAAGCCATCAGGACATTAAGAGCTGCAGAAGTTAATTAGCATTACCTGTGCTCAGGAACCCACCTTGAGCTATCAGCTGGAGCTCCAACCACACCAGGTTAGAGGGACTCCATGAATTTCTGGCTCTGGAAGTAACACATATTTGGTTCTCTACTCCTGTATCCCTGTTACACCTGCACCACTTCATGGCATTGGAAAGAGCTGTACTGGCATGAGTCAGGTGATGCCAAGGGAACAGGAAATAGCATGGAGCATTTCCATACAAGGATGAGGCTGATCATCTCTGGCTGCAGCAGATCCCTGTGTCATAGAATCATGGAATGGTTTGGGTTGGAAGGGACCCTAAAGCTCAGCTTGCTCCACCTCCCTGCCGTGGGCAGGGGCACCTTCCACTATCCCACGTTGCTCCAAGCCCCATCCAACCTGGTCTGGAACACTTCTAGGGATGCGGCAGCCACAGCTTCTCTGGGCAACCTGTGCCAGGGCCTCCTCACCCTCACAGCCAAGAATTCCTTCCCAATATCCCATCTAAACCCATGCTCCTTCAGCTGAAAGCCATTCACTCTTCTCCTATAACTCCACACACTTGTCTCAAGTCCTTCTCCATCTCTCCTGGAGCCCCTTTAGGCACTGGAAGGGGCTCTAAGGTCTCCCTTGAGCCTTCTCCATCTGAACACTCTCAGCTATTCCAGTCTCCAGAGCAGAGGGGCTCCAGCCTTTGGAGCATCTCTGTGGCTTCCTCTGGACTCAATCCAATAGGTCAACATTTTCCTTGTGTTGGGACTGATAATCTCACTTCCTTTGCAAGGCTGTGGATCTCAGACTTTTCTGGTGCAAGTGGGAAAGATTTTCTCCTTTCACTCAGAAATTAGGAGAGCAGAGGTTGGAAACATCTCTGCTGGAAGCAACTTCTGCAAGCATTTCAGCACTGATCATCCTCCACATGGAGAATGTCAGAAAACCAGGATGTTTCGTTAAAGTATGTTTATCACTGCAGTTTTTTGGAGATGAGCTGTGCTGGCCATCAGGAAGCCTGAGCAGTTTGGATGGTCTTGGTGTACTTAACAGCCAAACAGATTTTCCTCAAAATATCCTTGGGAGGGGAAATTTTTCCTTGTCTGCTCAGTCTTGACAACTTCATTTAATTTTGGTTTAATCTTGGTATATTTTGGAGAACTTTTTGCTTTGGGCAGAGGTGTTAAACCCTAGTGTGAGGAAAAGAGCAGTAGGAATGCAGGGACTTCTCTAGAGATTTTTCAGGCAGGCAAACAAAGCATGTTGTAACCATTAATTCCCCAAGTGTCCTGCTCTGCTGATATCCATCAGTCCCAAGTTTGTTTCCTCATTTGGATTCACGTTGTTCCGTGTTTTCCTTTTTAGGTCTCACCAGGTACCCAACCTGTAGGTATTGAGTGTTGTGTTTGCAAAACTGCTTTTTGTGCTTTCATTGTGTGATTTCTTTGTTTATTTCTCCTTTTCCCCCTGCATTTTTCTCTGCCCTGGTGGTGTTTGAGGCTGGGACTGTCCCTTGGTTTGTGAAGCCTGCAAAGAGCCCTTTAAACACATTGGGCCAAATTTAGGGCATAAAGTCCTGTGTTGTGATTGCTTTATATTCATTAAATAATTCTACATCTTTATAGACATCTAAAGCACTTTTTTAATTTAAAAGTACCTACTAAAGCTTCTTATCTTGGAACTGTGTGCTTGAAATGGTCCTTGCAGGTTGCATGTCTACTACTTTGTGTGGATTCTGATCATATTCTACTTAAAATTACATTTTAAGTAATTTATTACAGGCCAGTCTGGTCTACACAACCCAGTAATGTGCCCAGAAAACACAATGCTGAAGTCCAGGCCCCAGAATAAAAGAATTTAAAACTTTAAAGTATTGGGAGTAGCATTGGCAGCATTGCTGGGTTGTTTTCCACAGTCACATTGTCTCACTTGAAATGTTCATTTAGGTCAAGTTGACTTTATAAAATGTGACAATAATGGGAAAGACCTATGATAATAATGTGAAGACATAACAATGCTTTTCCAGATTAAGGAAAGATTAAGGAAATAAATTGCCCCGTAGGTCTGACATGCATGGGAGGTACAAGAAATAGGCATTGATTGCTGTAAAGGTAATTTAACTCACACATTAGGATAACATTTCCAGTGCAAGAATAGCAAAGGAATAGGATAGATTACTCTGGGAGGCTGTGGGAACTCCATCATTGCTTTTTTCAGGCGCAAATTAGGAAAAAATCCTGTTTATTAGTGTTCAGAATGACATAACAAGCAAGAAGTGTAACAACTAAGCGAGGTTTTTGTAAATGAAATTTTTGACTGACTTTATGGCGTCTGCAAAGTGAACAATTATTGGCAATTTACCTCCTGTAATTTCTCAGGGCAAAAAGAGATTTGCTGTTTGCATTGCTGGCTGGAAAATGAATGTTGAATTTCCTGGGAGCTAGTGGCAATGAGAAACCAGTCACTTGGAACACTTTGATATTTCCTTCATGTAGCTTACAGCAACTGGAATGGTTTCTCATTTAAATTGTGCAATCTTTACCTTCCAAAACATGGGCTTTGTTTGGCTCCCTAAAGGAAATTTCTCTTTCTCCTTCTGTTGTGCTGCTCTGTCCTGGGAGTTGTGGATGAAGCCACTTAGTGCATGTTAGATTTGGTGAGCTGTCCAGTGCTCTGGGCAGGGAGCTAATCCTATAGGAATTACACTAATGACAAGGTGGGAATTAACCTCCTAGAAACATTTTGGATTCAAGTCATGAAAATATTGAGGAAGAGCTAAATGCACCTCTTTTTTTGGCTAATTTGCTTAATTCAGCTGTTTTTCTGTCCTACTCTGTACAAATCAAAAAAGAAATCAAGTAAAATCCTGAATTCTCTGTATGTTTTATTCATGGGGCCAGTCCTCTGATTCCTCTTCTCCACATTATTTGGGGCAGTTGAAACCAGTTTTTATGGTCTCCCTGCCTTTTTTGCTTTCTAGGATTGAATTGGCATTTCCCTGACCCTTCTTCATGTCACAGAAATAAACTCATGAAGTCAGGTTAAATTAGCCATATTATGCACAAGGACACAGAGATTTGTTGAAATACTGTAGGAAATAAAAACTGATGTAGTTTGTGTGAAAATTTACCCACTGTAGAGTGACCCTTGCAATCTAATCAGTTAAATAACTCAATAACATCTGGAAAGGGAGAGAAGTCAGGAGTGCCTGGAATACTGCTGAAGATATGAGGAAATTCACAATGCCTGGACTTGCCTTTTTTCCCTTTATTTACCTTCCTTCCTATTGAAAATGGTGCCACAGTTCATTTTTCATGTTTTTTCCCTTGATCAACTAAGAAATTCATAATGCTGTATCAATATATTTTGATCCTTTTTGAGAGTTAAAGAGAATCTCTGAGCTGCTTCTGTTTATGATACACTTCAGCACATCATTACCTTTTTGCATTCCATCAATGCAACTGTTTTATTGCTCTTTTAGTCAAGATCGGTTTGGCTTTGGTTTTAATATGCTTGAAGACAAATGCTTTTATCTGATTTCTTAAGTTATATTTGGCTTAAAATACTGGTTTAATAGGGAAAAAAGCTCTCATTTAAAACTGGCAGATGCAGGAATTTGTTTACCAATGGATTTTCTTACTCTAGAGGTTAGAGTGGGTTTTTAATACATCTTTAATTAAGAAGAATAGATTTTTTTATTCTGTTTTATAAAAACGTTTTTTTTTATTTTATTTTATAATTTATTTTAGAAAAAAAAAACAGCAGTGGGGTTTTTTTACAGCTTTGTAGCTACTTACAGCATTTGTACTTTCTGCTTATTTAGCTTTCAACTAAAGCAAGCAAGTAATTGGAGACTTAATGGGATGGATGAATTTATAATAAAACATTTTTTTTCTTAATTTTTTTTTTAAAGACCAAGGATCCTCAGCTCCATCTCTTCCTGAATGATTATAACATGTTTTTCACTGTGACTCAGAGTGGCATCACCCGCTACCTCACTCTGCTGCAGCCTGTGGACAGAGAAATCCAGCAGCTTTACACCTTCTCGGTGAGTCAAACACACTGGGGAGGCCCTTCAGCCACCACTCAGATCACCCGGGGAGAAATAATCACTTCTGACATCCTTGGAGATCATGGAAAATAGGGATGGATGACCAGAGGAGTTGATGGTTGGGGTGGTGTGTTTTTTCAAAATACAGGTTTATGGGTTGACAGCAGCATTTTAGACACCTTTCCCTACAGCGTCATCTCTGTGGTCCCAGGGTCCTCACCATGGCAGGATTTCATACCACATTTTTATCCTTGGCATGGCCTTGAAGGCCCTCATCACCTTTCTTGTCCAGAACATGCCACTTTTCTTGGTGTTTTTGCTGGATTTCAGTGCCAAATAAAAACCCAGCTACAATAAGCCACATCCAGCAGTGGTTAAAAAAAAAAAAAAGATTAAAAAGAAGCCTAAATGGACTCAATGATCCCTCAGGCTGTGAGTAAACAGCAGCTCTAGAGCAATTTGGAAATGGGCTGTTATTCCACAGGGGTTCCCAATCTATGCTTCCCTATTTTCTGTCCATTTGAAAGGAGAGCTCAGCTTTTCTCTCTGGACTAAGAAGAAGGCCTCTAGCTCTTTAAGTCCCATCTCAAAATGTTGTCTTGGAGGTTTAACAGAGGTAGAGAAGCTCCTGTGTGTGGTGAGACTTGACAGGGTGCTCATCCCTCCCAGCGTGGACTGCAGCTCATATCCTGGGGAATTCCCAGTGATTCTCTCTCATTTCTCCTGCTGACACAGTGAATTTTAAAGGTATTTAAAGGATTTGCTTTGCTTTTGCCCTGGATCTTGCACACAGGCTCAAGCTCAGCTGAGACCTCCTGGAATTTTTAAGTGCAGAGAGAAAGGAAATGCTGCTTTTTAGTTGTCACTCTGTATTTTCTCCTGGCTGGAACTGTATTAAGGACACACCAGTAAAATATGTTTCTATTCTGCTTATTTTTCCCTCTGAAGATGACAGCTTCTGATGGAGTACAGGAGAGTGTCCCAGTTACTGTCAATATCCTGGTGATTGATGCAAATGATAATTCCCCAACCTTCTCCAACATATCCTACAATGTCAAGATTTATACAGATATGAGGCCTGGTGAAGGCGTTATAAAGGTAATTTCAGGGTTTGCTATCACCTCTGTTAACTCGCTTTTGTTAGCAGTAGTTGCTGTTGTTATTACAAATTGGAAATGCATGAAACCAGCTAGAAATTAATGTTGTGTGTCTCCATCCACTTAATTAGTGAAATAACTATTAAAAATTGCAAATAGTAGATGTTAGGCCTGTCTTAGATGTAGATCTGCCACTCAGCTGTTTCATCTGAAGTTCTTCAAAACCTTTTCAGCTGAAAAATCTCAAAAGAAAAATAAATATTCTCCTTTGTTAGTGGGATATTGAATTAAAATGTTTTAGAGGAACAGGTAAACAGTTGAGTAGAACATACCCAGGGATGTTAAAAAAACTGTTGGTTTTTCCAAGTCATTTATTTGTAGAGCAAATGAGCAGTGAAGAATGTGTTGGACATGGACCCAGAGAGAAGTTTAATTAAAGTTTGCCAGCACTGATTTATGTTTTAATGCAGGACTGGAGGTGAATCCTGGTCACGTTGAAGTTAATGGAAAAATGCTTTTTTGGGTGGTAATTCTGAAATCTCAGCCATGCTCTGGGTGCTATCAGTGTAGATGAATAAGACAAGATACCCTTGGTAGAGGTTGGCATTCCAAAATGACTGAAGGCAGTGGGAATACTGGGAAAATAAAATTAATCAGCTGACTTAGGTAATAAAATGGCATTTTCTGAAATAAAATCGGGAATTAATGTGAGGGTAGCAGTGATTTACCAGCATTAGGACCAGGCTCAGTGTCTGTCCTGGCACATGCCCCAGTTGAGCTTTAATTGTGTATTTGCATCTTTGTTCATGTTATTCTTGTCTCTCCATTGGTCTGGGCTCCAAGTGCTTAAAAACCATCAGTGAGAGCCATGGGGACGTTTTCAGCGAGATTTGAGGGAAAGATAAAGGTTTTAAGCATAATTAAGTTCCTTCAAGTGATGCACAAGTGGAAACAAAAGACAGCAAATACCACTGTCCTGAAGGAGCCAGGGAGTAGGAGGCAGAAAATGTTGCTAAATATTTGTAAGTAGATAAGCTAAGTATTTGTAAATAGATTGTTGGATGTGTGAAAAGAATGTTTTCCTTCCCAAAGTTGGCCTTGAGGATGCTCTGGGCTGCCTGAGCTGTGTTAATGATACGTGGGATGAGGCAGAGCAGCTCCTGTGCTTGTCTGAAGCACCTGAAGTGCTTCTGTGCTAGCAGGGAAGGTGCTGCTCTTGAGTTCTCAGACACATGATATTGGAAGCTACAAACGTTCAGGGCCTGGAGGCTTAAAAAGAGGAGGGGTACAAATTTCTTAATAAAATTGATCTGGAACAAGTCCTTTGGGGAAGAGGTAGTGGGGAAGTCAGGCCTTAAATTCATACTTGCTAAAAAATGAAAATTCTGCAAGGTCAGCACTTTCAGGTGATGTGACTTTATCATGTGCTCAAAGATGGAAGGTGGAAAATTCTGTTTCTTTTGGTAGAGGGCTTGTTTTTCAGCTCGTCTTACATTGCCAGATGATCTAAGTCTATAAATTAACTGATTTAAAACTAAGAGTCAAGTCTTAAGATTTCAGTGGACTGTGATGAAATAAATCAGAAATAAATGCCAGAAAAATGTCAGAAAAATGCCAGAAATAAAAAGAGTGTCTAGTTCTGTAGTTCCCAGCACAGGAAGGGCATCAACTTGTCCAGAGGAGGCCATGGAGATGATCAAAGGGATGGAGCACCTCTGCCATGAGGAAAGGCTGAGAGAATTGGGATTGTTCAGCTTGGAGAAGATAAACTTTGAGGTGACCTAATTGTGCCCTTCCAGTGCTTAAAAAAGGAGCTCCAAGAGAGCTGGAGAGGGACTTTGGACAAGGGCCTGAAGGGACAGGAGAAGCTGGAATGGCTTCCCACTGCCAGAGGGAAAGGATAGATGGGAAATTGGGAAGAAATTGTTCCCTGTGAGGGTGGTGAGGCCCTGGCACAGGTTGCCCAGAGAAGCTGTGGCTGCCCCATCCCTGGAAGTGTTCCAGGCCAGGTTGGACAGGTCTTGGAGCAACCTGGGATAGTGGAAGGTGTCTCTGGACAAGGTGAGCTTTGAGGTCCCTTCCAACCCAAACCATTGTGGGATTCTGTGGGAATGATTTTGGGTTGCTGTGCTATTTGGGAAGTTGTTCATCTGTATAGTATCCAGGGTTTCCTTAAGTGGGGAATGTGAGTCTGTACTGCCTGATTTCCATTTTCTTCTGCTTTATAAAGACCTTCTTAAAGATAAAACTGAACTGACTTTTCCATTTTTTGGACTCTTAATTCAGTGATTTTGATGGCACTTCACTTGTTCCTTGTACACGGAACAAACTCCCCTTGTACCTCGACCTCATCCCTGGTGTGAGGATCATTTGAGATGCTCTGCTGGGAGATGATGCTCAGCTGTGACAGTTCCCAGAGGAAAATGACCCGGGTCAGATATGATTAGTTCATAAAAAGCACTTTCTCTGATGAGAGGAAGTAGGTTAGAAAAAGAACACTGACCTCAGAAAATCTCTACAGGCTCATAATCATTTATTATAATAACCAGGCTGATTTCAGAGATGATCCAGTAAGATTTGCCTTTATGAATTGTGTCATCTTTCTACCAAAATGCAAATGTTGCTACAGCACTGGAAGTGCTCTCATGGAGTTACCACTTAGCTTTTATTATCCTTAAGGTAATAAAGAATTAAGATTTCTTCTTATACAGTTGCAAATAAAATGTACAAATAAGCTCAGTTTGTACTTTATTGTTTCCAGACTTTGTGCTAAATTGTTTCGATTTTACTTCTGAAAAAACCACAAGACATATCAGTTTATAGTTTAGCTTGTGTTTACTGTCTGCTACATTTAAAAAAAATAAGCAAATTAAAAAATCTTTAGTTTCTCCTTGAGAATAACCCCAAATAGAAGGAAAATACATTAATTGCAAGCAAAATTCTTTTTTTTTTCCTATTCTTTTCTTTCTCCCTGTGAATTTCCTGTCTTTTCCTGTTGCTTTTCAGAGAAATGAGCAACACAGGTTTTATTTCAGTTGTCTGCTGTTAGTACTTGTGAAATTGTTCAGGCCTTGGTTGAGGAGAGTAAAGTTAAGTTTAAATCTCTGTATATTCTGTGCCTTTCAGCTTGAGAATTTCTTATTTGACTTTTCCTTCTGCTTTTCTGGGTATTTTATTGTGCTCCCTGATTTTGGCAATTGAGATTGAGACACCTGTCATTGAAAACAGTGAAATGTGTGGGAAATAATAATTCTCAATAGAAAGATTGCTTAATAGTAAGCAATCTTAAAGTATTTAATTCCGTCTTTTTTTATGTTACTATATTTTTGTTGTCCAGTTTTCCCCTCTTCCACTGCTGTGATTCAGATATGTAAACTACTTGCACATTGATGGTTGGAATATGGAGCTCCAACCTGGCCTTGGACACTTCTAGGGATGGGACAACCACAGCTTCTCTGGGCAACCTGTGCCAGGGCCTCACCATCCTCACAGAGAACAATTTCTTCCCAGTATCCCATGTAACCCTGCCCTTTGGCAGTGGGAAGCCATTCCAGCTTCTCCTGTCACTCCAGACCCTTGGAAATAGTTTATCTCCATCTTCTCTGTAGGCTCCCTTCAGTAATTAGGTCACCCCAAAGCCTCTCCTCTCCAGGCTGAAAAATCCCAATTTTGCTCTTCTTCCTCATGACAGCAAATTAACCCACTTCACTTTTTCCATGTATCTTAATTTCTACATAATTTCCTGTTGCAGTGGCATAATCCACATTCAAGGGCTCTCTTCCAAGAAAAATTCTGCCTGAGATCACCAGTGCAAAGTTGATTTAGAGGTCCTGCTCTCTGCTTCATATGCTCCTAGCTTACAGCTCCTAAACATGCATCTTGCCATAAAACTACAGGACAATTTAGAGGATATCTTAGAATCATGGAATCTCCTGAGCTGAAAGGGACTCACAAGGATCATTCAGTCCAAGTCCTGGCCCTGCACAGGACACTCCAACAATCCCACCCTGTCCCTGAGGGTATTGTCCAGGTTTGGTGCTATGCCCACTGCCCTGGAGACCCTGTTCAGTGCCTAGCCACCCTCTGGGGGAAGAACCTTTTCCTAAAATAAGTCTTCATAAAAGTAATCTCAAAACCCCACTTAATGTTTTATTTATGTGTTTTTTTGCAACTCTTTGCCCATCAGGCTCTTATTTTCCGTCTCCAAATTAAACATGATCAGCAGAAAGAGGAAACAAAAGTGGGTTGTGTTTGCCTTGCTCAGACCATGTCCCTGCAGACTAAAGTGAAAATATTGAATAGACATTTGATGAAATGTCTGCAGAAGATAATGAAAAGTATTTTGACCTGCTCTCATAGCTTCTTTGGTTGGCTCAAGTTCAGAAATATCTCCGTCACAATCCTGGAATGTCTATCACATTTAATCTGTTGAAAAATATAAGACATCTGGAAAGGTTGATCCATGCCTTTGTCTGTCAGGGCAAGGTCACTAGAAGTGTTGCTGTGAAGAGGTTGCAAGACAAAACCTGAAGCCCAGTTTCCTCCAAGTGAGTCTGACCAGAGCTTATATTGTGACCAAGAATATGCCTTTGTAAGCTTAAGGTGATCCTTCTAAATTTCTTTTTCCTCCCCAAAAAACCACTTCTTGCACAGATATTTTGCAAAACTTCCAGTACATTAAATGTTAATACAATGAAGCTGATACTGCTGGTGCAAAGTTTCTTGGGAGAGTAAAAGAATCTTTATTTTGCTCTTCTTCCTGTATATTTTAGCCCATGTTTCTCAAATCTTGTTAACTATGAAGCTGTATATTGGCGTGGCACAGCTGCAGATGGAATTTCTAGAATCATGTATTATGGCAGCTGTTGAACTTTAATTCTTTTTAATTCCAGTTTTCATTCCAGGTTTTGCCCCCCAAATGCTATTCAAATCACTTATCTTTCCAAGCATTCAGCAGTTGAAGGTTTAATTAACCTTCTGTGTGCTTATGTAGTCAATTAATTTTCTTTTTTCATGTCGTCACAGTAAAAACTGGCCTGGTTCCAAGTCCTGTCATTAAATACTTAGGACCTTTATTTATCTTTTGTGTGTGTGTGTGTTACTTTTGAAGTTCATCAGAGAAGGCTATTTCAGCTCTTTTGTTGACTGTTGTCACTTAGGTGGATAATTACTCTCTGTGAGGTTAATGGACACGTCCAGTTGTGTAGAGAAACTGTAGAAGGAGAGATTAAAGTGCAGGCTGCAGAGGAGAACTTGTTCAGAAAATGTCAAAAGGAAATACAGAATGAGGAAAATAAAAAAACCCACACATGGATGTTTATCTGGGTTTTAAATTTTTAAGAGGAGATGATCTTCTTTTCATGCTTTTTGGGAGTATTTCACAGGTTTACCCCACATCAAAAAATCCTGTAGTGATACAAAGTATGTATAAAT